>VZTX01005232.1:452049-797873 GCA_013400915.1 Pardalotus punctatus | reverse complement strand
GCCGTGCGGCGGCGGGGCCCGGGCTGCGGGTTGCTGCTGCTGCTGCTGCCGGCGCTGCTGGAGAGCTGGGCGGCGTGCCAGGCGCCGCCGGTGCCCGCCGCCGAAATCCCTCCGGACGGCACCGAGCTCGGCGTGGAGCGGCGCTTCGTGCCCGAGAGCTGCCCGCGGGCCGTGCGCCCCGGAGACTTTGTGCGCTACCACTACCTCGGCGCCTTCCCCGACGGCACCCGCTTCGACTCCAGGTCTGGCACAAGCCCGCCGCGGGTGCAGCCCCGCGGGGCTGGTGGTCACTGTGTTGGTCACTGTGAGGGGGAGAGGGGGGCAGCGAGAAGTGCTGCTCCCCAGGAGGGAGGTTTTTTTTGTGGATATGCAGAGATTATGGCGCTGGGTGGAGGCTGCGGTTGGGGTTCCGTTCAGGTCCCGCTGCTCTTCCCAGCAGTGCCCCATGGGCGCTTTTGGGGTGTCCAGTTGAAAGCAGGGCAGCGGCAAGGTGGGCAATGTCGTACTAGCGGGACATACAGACCACCATGGGAAGATGCCTTTGAAACATTAAGGGCAGGGAGATCGGGTGTGACCGCTGGGGAAGGGGGACAAGACCTCTCCAGTGGTTGGGTCCAGTTCACAGTAGTTTCTTGCCCTTAGGGATGCCCACCCCGTTCTTTCAGCTGCATCTCCAAGGCGCTGAATGGGAGCTTTCTGCTCCAAGAGGGAAGACCATAAGGTTATTCGGCTAGCCTTAGCCCGGTAAACGGGTGTATATGGTATCACAGTCTCTCACAGTAGTGATTTCTTCCCCGTTTCATTCTGTACATTTCTTATGTTTTCTCCAGGCTCAAACCTACTCGGACACAAGTGTTTCTGAATCATTATCTGTGCGGGTAATATAAGAATTATCAGGCTGTACTTACATAGAATTTTTTTGATACTTTATCCTTGAATAAATGTGACCTATGTACGGTGCAGCGCCTGGCTGCTTTCCTGCTGTTATTTTGGGATCAGGAAGCCTAAACAGTGGGATCAGGAGATTGTGAAGGATGCTACTGCTCCTGACATTATTTGTTTTTTCTTACTTCATTCATTGCCACTGAGCAAAGCATTACTCAGAACGATAAAGCAAAATGTATTCTCAGTAATCCTGGTAATGTCCCTTGTGCTTCAAGGAAGATCTTACAGCCTTAGGAAAATAACTGTTCTTCAAAGCTCAGTTCTTCCTCTGGAGCTAACTGTGCTTACTATGCCAGTAGTGCCATCTCACCAGCATTTCTCCGACTAAAATGTGAGGTGTGGTAGCTGGCACTTCAGCTGGTGTTGGTGCAGTTTCAGGGAAAAGGCACGGCACGGACAGTGAATTCATTGGCAACTGACAGGCTTGGAACGTAAGTCTTAGCTGTGAATGTGAAGACACACAAAGGCAGCATCCTCGTGGCTTATTTTATAAATATGTAACAATTAAAAAACTGGCCACGTATTCAGAAGTATGTTTGTGATTGCTAGAGATATGTACTGAGGCTTCCTTACACCCTGAGTTGTACCAGCAAACTTGTGAGTTGAGGCAGGGCACTTGGAGAAGCTGCCCAGGTGCTGGCTCTCATTTTAGTTCCGAGTTCCTTGTCATTTGATTCTGAAATACTTGGGGCAGGAGCAGACTGTGCAGAACTGTACAGCATTTATCTCTGTGTATCCTCTAAATATATAAACAAGTAATAATGGTGGTAGTCTAGTCTAATGAATATTTTGTGGCTGCCTTAATTTCAAAAAGGTGCAGAATATCAGGTTTGTTCCACGTGGTTTTTTTCCCTAGATGGCAGCTCATGTTGATATATGCTTTCATTATTCACTATGATCTTTTTTAAGACTGACGACAGTGTTTTATCAGGTTAAGACGTGGAAAAAGAGGATTTTATCTTCTGTAGGCTAACAGAAGAAATATTTTGGAGAGTTTGTTCTAAAACCTTTGGTGTTCCCTGCATTTGAGTTAAAGAGATTGAGTCAATTTATACAAAAATAAGCCTGTTAGAAAGCCCATTTTCTTACCTGTTTTTTGTTTGTTTGCTTTTTTTTGAAGTTTATGAACGTGCTTACCAGCATCAGTTTAATCTAACACCACTATGAAGTCAGTCTAGAAAACACTCTATATGTTGAGCTAAGGGCAGTTTTTCTTTGTTCCTTCTTCAGCTGTTGAAAATATTATTGAGTTTCAAAATTAACTTTATTTCCAAGTCGAAGGTAGCAATACTGCTCCTCATGTTAGCAGGCTGTTGACAAAGGCTTAGTAATCATGACTGTGTCACATAAATTAGCTTATGTGCCTGTTCATTCTTTTTTTGCATTAGAATTTGCATTTTTTATTTCCATGGCCATAAAATGATTTGCATTTAAAAGTCTGAATTTAATTGCCTAGTCATCTACTATTAGTTTGGTCAATTCAACTAATAGAAACAAATTTTACTTAGTTTTAAGGAATCTGCAAAGTCAGTCCTGGAAAGCTGCATGGTGTGATCAGTGCTTTGTTCAGTTCTCTGCTTTGCATCAGTACTCTCTTAATTGTACATTCATTTTATTAAAAAAAAAGCTCTTTTCTAAGAGCTTTTTCTAATCTAAGCTCATCCCAGATCTATTGCCAAGCTTTGTCAATTGCTACAAAGTACCATTTTGGGGGGTTTCTTAGAACCTATTATGTTACTAGTCTTAACATCTTAATTATGGTTTCGTGTGTGTGTGTGTGTGTGTGTGTGTGTGTGNTGTTTCGAATTATCATATTTTTTTTGGTTTTGTGTGTGTGTGTGTGTGTGTGTGTGTGTGTGTGTGTGTGTGTGTGTGTATAATAGAATTTGTCAGGACCTAATTTAGATATTTTCCATCCTTTCCTGGGAGTAGGAATATATCTGCAACCAAAAGTGAATGCTCATTAATAGACGGTTGTCTGCTTTAAGGGGAATGATTGCCGAAAGAAAAAAAAAACAAAAAACCAAAAAATCATGAAGCAAACAGAGAGATCACTCAGTAAAATATCTGAGAGATTTAAGGCTGTGGGACTGTTAGGAGGCTCAGTATATTGTGGAAGTGGTGTGTACAGTCTTCGAAGGAAAGTTTGACATCATTTCCCGAGGGATATCTAGCTACTGGCTGCTTTCCAGAATTTTAAGTGTGCAAAAGGCACAAACTTTTTTTTTTGCCCCCCAGGTCTGACTTTTTTATATATGTATATATATAAAAATCTAAAAAAAGTGCCTGAAATCAAAAAAGGGATTTGGGAAAACGAAAGCAGTAAAAGTTTAAAAATAGGCATGAAGCTTTTGAAATGCTTCTTGACTTGTGTTTATACATCCCTTCAAAAAGTTAAATAGCAGTAATTCAGGCACAGCAAAGTGGGGTCATTGTGCAGGTTTAAGGTGACCAAACTAACCATGTAAGCTAATGTTAGCGTTCTGCTGTGGTAACACTGCTGTTCTCCATCCTCTCTGCAAAACTTTGAGTCATTTAGGCATCATTTCTTTTGCCTTTTGAATGTTCTTATATTATCACAGAGGAGGATCATTTGTTTCTTGATTCTTCATCTGGCAAACTTGCTGTTCAAAACATGTCTCTGTGCTTTAAATGAGAGCTGTGAATCTGGAGGAGAAAATAAATAATGAATTGGCAAACCTCAGAGCTATTACTCGAAAAGGCATCTTTTCCCTTTCCTCGTCTCCCACGGAGACTGGAACTGAGGTGTCTCACATTGTAAAGCTTATAGATCTTTCATAATATTTTTGTGATGTTACTCACCAAATCGATATGCTGAGATCCTACTGTGGGAGCAGTCATCCTTTCATATCTCATAATAGTGTTTAATTTTCCCTTTTCTTCCTTAATTTTCCAGTACTGCTTATAATATTAGCGTGTCAATTAGCTATTTGTAGTTCTGGCCTTCAGGTGCCTGTAGCACACATTGCACACTGCTAGAATGTATTGCAGATAAATGATGAGCAGTGAACAGAAGAACTGTGTTGAAGTCTCAGTAGCACTTGGGTTTGCCCCTTCCCTTAGGAGCTGTCTTTTGATAAAGTTACGCTAACGTGGCAAGAGGGAGACAAGGTGCAGTTAACTCTCTCTCAAAAAAAAAGGTGGAAAAGGGGGTTAAATGGCCCACTAACATTTTTGCCTGCTTTTCCCCCTTCAGCTATGACAGGGGATCTACATTCAACGTGTTTGTGGGCAAAGGTCAGCTTATTGCTGGCATGGACCAAGCTCTGGTTGGGATGTGTGTGAATGAGCGTCGGTTTGTGAAAATTCCCCCTAAGCTCGCCTACGGAAGTGAAGGCGTCCGTAAGTACAGCACTGGGCCAGCTGGTTGTGTAAGGGATTAAACAGAGCAGATAAGAAATGGAAGAGAAGTTTAGAAAAGAAGAGAGGGTTAGAAACCGCGAGTAGGAAATTTCAGTAAGGTTATCCCCTGTTCCCCAGAGGCGTTTGTTAAGCCTATAGCCTAAAGTAATCTCTCCAGACTCTCTACACACTAAGAGAAGAGCAGCTCAGTGTATAGGACCTTCAGCAAATGACCCTTGCTATGCCAGTAAACTATTTATTTTTACCTACCTCCCTGTTAAATATTTAATTAAGCCAAAATTGTGGTTTGGCATTGCAGTGCTGCATGAGGTCTTGTCAGTTCCAAAAGTATCTTTGTTCTACAGCCTCAGAGAGGCAACAAATGGTAACTCAAGATCAGTTAGCCTGATGGACAGCTGCGATAGCAGTTCATCTTGCCCTATTTCCCCCCATAAATAGCTGCAGCAGTGGCAAGGGGCCAAGGAGTTATAAGCACAACAGGGAGTAAGGCATACATTATGCAGTTTTTGTAGATTATGCATGGATTGGTTCCTTTTCGATGATACCTTGTATAAAAAGGGAAAGAAAACTGTGTGTTGTTTTGCTTTTGCAGCTGGTGTGATACCCCCCAATGCTGTGCTCCATTTCGACGTGCTTCTGATAGATCTTTGGAACTCGGATGACGAAGTGCAGGTTCAGACTTACTTCAAACCTGAGAAGTGTCCTCGGACAGTCCAGGTGTCTGACTTTGTACGGTACCATTACAATGGAACATTCTTAGATGGGACCCTGTTTGATTCAAGGTATGCACCTGGGTTGTGTGTGTTTGTAGTTTAATGGTATATCACCATCATTTGCTCCCTTTTCACCTGTGTAACAATTAATGCTAATTGCCAAGAAACACAGGAAATGAAAGCTATCATTGTATGTGTGTTAGTAATTTATTCAGGGATTGTGGGATAGCAGTACTGACTCAAACCTATAAAAGTGTGCATTATTTGTTCATGGGCATTGCCAATCCAGATGTCTTTTTTTAATTTTGAATTTTGTTCCCTGTATTTATATTACTATTTATTGCAGTCAATTAGAAGTCTCTATAACTGGTATAGCTGTTCAGATTAGATACAAGTTTTGTAAACTTAGCAGGGTTTGTAATGAAAGTGAGCCATGAACACTTTCATACTGAGATTTGAAGTGTACAGCATGTGTGCTTCATTAAAGCCCAGTGGAAAATGATGGTTAAATAACAGCTGCCATTGTATTTGTGAGCCACTTTTCAAAGCCTCTGTTAGGTTCCTGACATAGCTAAGCACTCTGGAAAACTTCCCAGCCAGTCCTTGGTAAATGAAGGACCAACGCTTTTGGACTAGCAAGTTGTGAGTTACACTGTCCATAGTATGTAGATTTAAAGGTTAATATTGTTCTTTCCTGTGCCTGTCTGGCATTTGGTTGTGATTTTTTATTTTCTTCTCATGTTTAGCCATAATCGGATGCGAACTTATGATACCTATGTGGGAATTGGATGGCTGATTCCTGGTATGGACCAGGGCCTTTTGGGAATGTGTGTAGGAGAGAAGCGCATTATCACAATACCACCTTTCCTGGCATATGGAGAAGATGGAGACGGTAAAAGTTATTCCTTTAGTAATTCCTTGTTTTTCCTATTCAAGTCATCCATATTTTAAAACAAACTTTCTATGTTTTAAATTTATGGGCAGCATTGTTATCCTGTCCAGACAGACACTGCGTAACAGACATATTGTTGATACAATTGTAGTATTTAGGTACTGAAATTTTATTTCAATTGGGGAATACAATCTGGGATTTGTATCTAGTGGCACCAAGAACTTGAAGACAGGTGAGTACATAATTCTTTCAGACTTCCACAAAAGCAGAAAACTTTTAAGGAAAAAAAAAAAGAGTTAAATGTATTTTTAATTCCAGGTGGGTTTTGTAGTTCTCATTTTTCAGCAAAAGCCCTAGCAATAACTACAAAGTGGGCTGTCTGGTGAGACTATGCAGCCTGCAGATCATACATAGGGGTCCCCATGTTAACTAATGAGGCAGTTAGGTGTAGTTTGTGACTTTTCCTTTTATTCTTTCTCTGCTCTGATGTCTAAGGATGTGTCTGTGGTTACAAGGTTTCATACCCTTTCTGTGGCTTCATTACCATTAACTGTGATAGCTTTCTCCATGGATAACAAAACTTTGGGAAGTTATATTTTAAAATTTTGTCAATATCTTGAACTCAGTGGTTCTTGGTCAAAGCAACCCACACTGTAATTTGTAAGTTGTTGGGAAGGTAGTTTTTCACTGAGGTGCACAATTTGCCCCTCTTCAACTTCCACTGTGTGGTCTCCTGTTTTGATATTAACAGGATGGGAGGAGTGGATGTAGGAGATTTTGTGTTCTAATGATTATTTTATGCACTTCCATGAAGTGTTTTGGGAATACTGGTAGACTAAACCATGCATCTTAGATGGAGCTGCTATGTATTGACGAAGATGGGTGTTGCTGAAGAGACGCCTGTTTTCAGTGAGGCAGTGCCGTCACTGTAGGAATAGAAGGAAATGACTGAGTTGAAGAATTGAGTGAAAAACCCACTGAAACAAAAATTGACTGACTGGAAGCAAACTTACAGGGAGACCTAGACAGATTAGGGGACTGGGTAATCACCAGCCATATGAAATTAAACAAACTGGATTCTGCACCTGGGATGGGGCAAACCTGGATGCACAGACAGACTGGGAAGCAAGATGCCGGAGAGCAGCACCATGGGAAGGGACCTGGGGCTCCTGGTCAGTGGCAAATCGAACATGAGTCAGCTGTTTCCTGGCAGCCAGGAGGGCCAACCATATCCTGGGGGGCATCAGGCACAGCATTGCCAGCCGGGCAAGGGATGGGATTGTCCCGCTCTGCTCTTCACTGGGGCAGCCTCACCTTGAGTGCTGGGGGCAGTTTTGAGTGCCACGATATAAAAAACACTTTAAGCTGTTAGAGAGTGTCCAAAGGAGGGCAATGAAGATGTGAAGGGTCTGGAGGGGAAGCCGTATGAGGAGTGGCTGAGGTCACTTGGTCTGTTCAGCTGGAAAAGACTGAGTGGAGACCTCATTGCAGTCTGCAAATTCCTCATGAGGGGAAGAGGAGGGGCAGACACTGATCGCTTTGGTGATGTGTGACAGGACCTGAGGGAATGGCATGAAGCTGTGTCAGAGGAGGTTTAGGTTGGATATTGGGAAGAGGTTCCTCACCCAGAGGGTGGTTGGCACTGGAACAGGCTCCCCAGGGAAGTGGTCACGGCACCAAAACTGACAGCATTCAAAAAGCATTTGGACAATGTTCTCAGGCACATAGTGTGATTCTTGGGGTATCCTGTGCACGGCCAGAAGTTGGACTTTGATGATTGTAGTAGGTCCCTTCCAACTCAGCATGTTCTGTGATACTATGATTCTAATTTATTTTGGGAGGGGAGGTGCTTGATATTTGACAATATGTTACTTTTGTTCAACAAACATATTTAAGCTTCTGCTAGAACACCTGCTTTTTCTTACCAGTTTTGTGCTCTACCACTTTTGTAGGCAAGGAGATCCCTGGTCAAGCTTCCCTTGTCTTTGATGTGGTTTTGCTAGATCTACATAACCCCAAGGATGGTATTGCTATTGAGAACCAGCTCGTGCCTGAATCTTGCGAGCGGAGAAGCCAGACAGGAGACTTTCTCCGGTACCATTACAATGGCACACTTTTGGATGGCACATTATTTGATTCCAGGTAACCAAACCATTTGACTATACAGACTGCATTTCCTGTCTTGTCCATGATATGCCCAAAACCAGCTCTTTGCTTTTCCTTCCTTTTTGAAAATTTTGAGTGGACTTGGAGTCTT
Organism: Pardalotus punctatus; assembly: GCA_013400915.1. Lineage (NCBI taxonomy): Eukaryota > Metazoa > Chordata > Aves > Passeriformes > Pardalotidae > Pardalotus > Pardalotus punctatus. The sequence goes on along the minus strand of VZTX01005232.1, from coordinate 789,682 downwards.
TTTAAAAGACTCATGGAAAACTTTCCCGTGTGGGAAGGAAAAGAGCTGTTTTGTGCTATGAGATTGTCACGGACGCCATCTAGGGGTGGTGACCCACCCAGTGAAGTCGTGTGTGCTTTAGGCACGTGAGCCTGAAGGCTCTTTGCCCCATAGTTTATCTGCCAAACAGGTAATAGCACTGAAGAGAGAGAAAATAAATGCGATTTTCATTTTATGTCCTGAGAATTGTGAGTCAGTGTGCTAGTGGCTAGTGTGAGGTTAATCATACTTATACTTGAAAACTGTTTTCATTTTGAAGGCTAATGTCTTTCAAGACTGAATTACTGAATTGCAGAATTCAACAACTGGGTTTCTGTGATAAAGAAAGAGGGATTACTGTGACAGTAAATTCAAAGCTCTATGGGCACATGAGCCTTGTGTACAGAATCATATGATGAATAATTGTATTTGTAGCTTTGTACTTGTAGCTTTCTGTGACGTTTGTTTGCTTTTAATTGAACAGTGCTTTACTATCCCACTTCAGCTTTCTGAAGAACTGGCAGAAGTAGCTAAAAGGAGGTGAAAATGAGCCAAAGTTAAATGTTTTACAAAATAAACTCAGAGAAAAATGTTCAGTACTAATACAGCAGCCATCATTGTAAACCTTGATTTACAATTTGTGAAAGCTTATAGGTTAAGAACTTAAAGCTTATGCACAGTGTTACTACTTCTTTTTTGAGATATAAATTGAATACTGTCTGTAGTAATGAATCAATTTTTGAAAATAGCTGTAGTATTTATATTAGGGTTGCTGTCAAGAAATTGTAGTAAGTGCTTTGTAGACAGCAGCCTCTACAGCATCCTAAGGTGCTGACAGTTGTTAGAGGGCTTGTTCATTAAAACACGGTATCCTGACCTCCTGCAGGATTCATAGATGAAGAAATGGAGCAGCTAACAATAGGGATTGAAAATCTTGGAGCTATCCAGGACAAAATTTCTCACTAGTACAGGGAGCAGGCCAAAAGCACTGTGACTGGCTGGGGTTGAGAACTCTAATAATATTTTCCTTTGCCTTTTTACTCTGAAATATTCAGCTGCAGAACCTGCCCCTAGGCAGCTCAGCTAAAGCTGTCTGGACTTAGAGCAGTTGAATAAACCTCTGAATTACATCAGAGTCTGGTCTTGTACTGGTTCTGTTCTTTCCTAGAGCTACATTGTAAAGATGAATTAAAACCTTATTGCCTTCTCTTTCTCGGGCTGTGCCTTCATGTAACATGCCTTGAAGAAAGGCAGAAGAGGCATGTCCTTGTAATAAACATAATTTGTTGTTGTAGCCTTATTTTGTTCTATGATGAGGTGTTGAAGCAGGTCCTTCAACCTGTGTGTACGTGGTTGGCTTGGTTTGGAAGGGAGGAGTGGTGTTGGTACTGTTTTGTTGTCATGACTCATTTTAATGTGCATCCCAGAAGAACCTATTTATCCCACCCGCTCCTTCTAGTAGTTGAACTACATAGCTGTGGTTGCAAAATGAGATTGTCTGCAGGGTGTCTCATGAAAATGAACGTCAGCTATATCTAGTTGATAAGTGCTTATTAAAGTAATGTCAGGGCAGAGGACATTTTAAAGGAGTAAAGCATTTTTTTTTCAGTTACTTGTCAAAACCTGTTTTCTGTTTAGTCTAAAATACGTAAATAAGTGTGATTTTTCTTTCAAGATACAGTAGAAATGAATTTGCAGATTTGCTGTCTGTTCAGACTCTGGCTAGCCAGGGTCTCATACCTGGGTAATCAGTGACCCTTGTGTCACTGACTGATGAAACTTGGTGACCTGGATTCAAGGAACATAGTTACTTTGTGCCTCCCTGGTGCTGGTTAATGACTGTGTGTTTGACCTTAACTGGTTTAAGTATTGTGTTGCAGAGCTATTGCAAGGCTCCATGTTTCCCTGAGTACACCTGACACTGCTAAAATGCAAATATTTTCCGTAGTTATTCGCGAAACCATACATATGACACCTACGTTGGGAAAGGTTATGTGATTGCTGGAATGGATGAAGGTTTGCTAGGTGTATGCACTGGTGAAAAAAGAAGAATAATAATCCCCCCTCATCTTGGATATGGAGAAGAAGGGAGAGGTGAGTTTGGCTATGCATTTGAATCTTCTGTTAATGAGGTTTCCTTTATTGTTTAGTCTATCTGTGTGTATTTTCATTTTTCTGGCATTTGAAAGGTTTATGAATGAGTTCATTATTTTTTGGACATCAAAGTGACAAGACTACATCCAGAATTTGCAAGATTATTTTAATTATCTAAATAGGTAGGACAATAAGAAGACAGAACAATCTCATATGTAACTGGTAACCTGAAGTCAGTTGGGTAATTGGTGTTTCAGGCAGACTGGAACTTAGTGACCTGAACTCATTTGGATGATCAGTGTTTCAGGCAGACTGATGCTTGTATGCCAGGAGCTCTGCAGTGTCAGAACTTCCTTCATCTTAAACTCTCTATGCTGAAGGAGTTCCCCATGCTAGTTTTCTTCCCCATTTCTTCCACAGCCACAGGTTTTGTGGACTTCTAAGCCACCTCAGTAAGTGGTGGATGCATGTAACAGTGAAGTAACTGTGTATATGTAACATACAATTAATACTCTTTTGAGAAAACTCATTGCTGTCTAAACAGATTGCTTTGAGAGGCTGAATATAATAACCCTTCTAGCTAATCACAGTGTTGTGGCTGGTGTTTCAGAAAGTCTTTTGAGATTTTACTTGGATAAGTGATTTAGAAGAAAAGCCTTTCTTCTGGTAATGCAAATTCTGTACTGTGGATTTGGAATTACACCCTTTTACCAACAACTCCCATTCCTGGCTGTGTCTTGTCAATCCTGGTAACGCATATAATTCTGTGAAGAGGGGGAAGAAGTTGCCTGTCCTCAGGATATCTTAAGGAAATGTATCCTTTTACACATAATGACATTCCTTGAAGTATGAGAAGTCCCTGAGAATTTTGATGATCAATATTGAATTGATACATGAAACACAAATGAATTATTTAGGATGGTCACAGGAAATACATGGTTATTGCTTCATTTCTGCATAATTTTAAAATTCAGAATAACCAAAGTTTTTCCTTCACTATTGAACTGAGTGCATTTAGTGCTTTCCCACTGGTTGTTTTTTCTACATTGGATGCAGCTTGCATCTGTTGCATCCTTTAATTCTGAATGAGAAGAGCAAAATGAGTCAGTATCGGACACAGCAAAAATACATATTCCTACAGGTGGAGTACCTGGACATCATATGCCTGTTTGGGTACCATTTCTTTCTCTATTTGTCTAATATGCTTCCTATTTAGGAAAGATTCCAGGATCTGCAGTGCTGGTCTTTGACATCCATGTGGTTGACTTCCACAACCCCTCAGATTCGGTCAGCATTACTGTTAACTACAAACCTGCCAACTGCACCATACTGAGCAAGAAGGGAGATTACCTGAAATATCACTACAATGCTTCACTCCTGGATGGAACTTTGCTAGACTCCACGTAAGTATTTGAAAGACCTGTTAAGAAAAATTCTCGCAGCAGCTGTGAAAGCAGAATGAAATCCCTGCAAAGCAAGCTGGCAGGGAATAAAGAATTTATTTTTTTTTTTTATAAAATGAGTATTCATATAGAATGTGTGTTTCATTTTATGTCTTCCTGCCAAAGATATATAGGAGGAGGAGAAGAAAAAGACAATCTGTTACAGCATAATGAGAGAACCAGGAACAAAAAGGATGTAGGAGTATGTTGGAGAAGAACGTAAACAGTATGTGTGGAGTGATGAAACTTGTTGCATGGCATTCTGTTTAAATGGGCCAATTCAAGTGTCTGGGCCAGTCATGCCAGGACAACACAGATCTCATAATGAATTTTCTTGGGTAGGATTTGTGCTCTGTGCTGATTCAGTGCTCCTGAGAGAGGTCTGGTAGGGCTACTTGTTGTGGTCTTGTTAAAGATACCTTGAGTGGTTTATAGTAAATGGTCACCCGTCATGTCTGTAGCACACATTGGTGCTCCTGTATTGTAGTGTTGCATTAAGTGTCATCCTGGAGAAACAATCAGAGGGCTTGAATATGACTGTGAAGATAATGTTCCTCTTCCTCCTTGTTGGCAGTAGGTTTATGAGGGAAGCAAAAGATTGCTCCAGTCTGTCTCCTGTAGAACTGAAGTGAGCCTGGTGCACAGCTACAAGAATATTTCTGTTAGCTTGCCTTTTTTTTGTCTTGATCTTTTGAATAGTACAAGTCATCCAAACAATATTTTAGTTTTTGGAAGGGAAGTTGGGAAAAGCTATTTTTAACCAGGTTATTATTAACACAGGAAGCAGCTCACAGACTTGACAGTGTACACAATAGCTTGCCGAGCTGAAAAGCTGCCTTAATTTGGAGCATGTGGTGTAATGCTGTAGGCAAGGATGTATACAAATAATGTGTTTGGATTCAAAGCACTGTTTATATGTCAGGAATGCTCCATTTCCATTTTGTATCATGAACCAAGGGATGTGGAGACCATCTTACTCAAAGCAGTTGTTAGAAAATTAAAGATTATGAATCATGTGCTCCTAATTTTAAGGCTGACCTCTTAGCCACTGAATTGTTTTCTTTCCAAATAATTCTCTGTTGTACAAGCATGTCCTGCAGAGGCACGGCCAAGTCAAATAACCAAAGAAAGGCGACCAATGGAAGAACCTTAATGCTGCACACTCTGCCTTTAGAATCACAATATATGTTTAACTTTTGGGCTTTTAACTTCTGATATTTTCTAATTTCAGAAATGAGCCATGGGAAGAAAGGTGTAATTCAAAATTTAATATGGTTAAATAGCAGTACTAGTAGTAGCTATTAATAACTACTACATTATAGTGACTGATTTCATTAAAGGGATGGCTGATCCGTGGGAATGCACCCAGATCTCTATACAGGGTTGGGAGTCCTGGGATGAATGTACATCTGGAATTTTTACATCTGCTGAAAAGTCCAACTACAATAGTTAAATATATGTGAAAAGCAAAAGTCCTTTTTTCAAGGTAAAATACCTTAGGGGTCTAATTGGCACAATTAATGATTTTAATTTGATTTCATTCAAGAAGCTTTTCATTTTAGTGCCAGAGGACATGCCAGCAGCAGAGACTTGTCTGTTTGGTGCTGGCTGTAACTTGAGAACAGCTTCAGGCAACAGTTTGGTAGAACAAAGCACTGGGCATTAAGTTAATTTCTGTCAATGACAGGACGCTACTAGAAACTGCTACTTCTGTGGTAATTTTGAACAACAGAAATTCTCTATTGTATGTTGATTTTTAATTTTTATTTTTAATTTTTCCCTTCCTTTCCAGACACAGCCTTGGCAAGACTTACAACATAGTTCTGGGATCTGGACAGGTGGTGTTGGGGATGGACATGGGCCTTCAGGACATGTGTGTTGGGGAACGACGGACAGTTGTTATTCCACCTCACCTTGGTTATGGAGAAGATGGAGTTGGTAAGTGCACATCCACTTAGCATCTCTTGAGTGACTGAAACACAGGCATGCATGTTTTGTTAGTTCATGTGTACCAGGTCATAGGGTGAGTGTCTCTTAGCTGCTTGAATGGGATTTCTTTGAGAGGTTTTTCATGCCATTATTTTAGACACTCCCCCTCCTCCCTGTTCCCTAGTGGAATGAACATGCTGTCTGTGTTGCATTTCAAGTCCTGCTGTTACTGTGGCCAATAGAAAGACCATCACAGTACAAAAGGGAACACATGCCCCCAGTAATGTTGCTTTGTCAGAACAGAAAGCTCCAGGCAGTCTGGTGTTGCATAGGGATGCAAACACTGTTTTCCATGGTAGGGAGTTGGGTGCTTGTGTTTGGACATGCGATGTGTTATTCAGGAAACAAAGCTGAAGGGGACTGGTCAGCACTAATATGTTAGGAAATTCAAAGAAAACTCAAAATTCAGAAGATACATAAACTGAGTATAAGATGTGAGACAGTGTATTTGTTCTGTTAAAACTCTAACACCAATACATTTTAACATAGCTTTAGAGCATAGAGGGTCAGAAATTTTTAGTTATGGGGACAGCAGAAATAAAAAGAATTATATAGAATTGCCAAGAACTTTCGTATCCCAGTATGTTGTTTCTGATCTTCCGAGTTAAAAGATTTGAGGAAAAGGAGTCTATCAGGAGATCACCAAGATCACCCAATTCTGATGTGAATGGAAACAGTGGCATAAGTTGGTATGTTCTTTGAATAGCTCCAGAACAGTTTGTAGTTTATAAAGACTGTCAGGCATCATGTACAGAGCTTAATGGAGAATTAATTTGTGTTAAGAGATAAGAATGCATTTCCGCTTGTACCTATCTTTTGGGAAAAATTAGGAGTATTATATATAGGCAATGTTTTATACATAATTTTATCTATTAAATATTATATAAAATTGCATAGCTATATATAACAAATTGAAAATTTCCTCCTAACATGAAGAGTCTATTGTGTTAAATACCTGTCATAGGTATTTGCCATTGTTCAAGTTACACTTGATACATGTGTTTTAAAGCATTGCATGATTGTTTGTGTATTGGCATGTACCTCACTATTTCTTGCAAACAGAAGATTAGAAATTAGCTTGATTTTTCTTTTTCGAGGATAAGCTCCTTCCATGGTTTCACTAGGGTAATATCCCAAGCTATTGCAACACTTGAGTCTCACAGGAGTACCTTGATACACAGTGTATTGGTGAAATAAAGGAAAATTGATTTATTCCCACAGTTCTAGTTTTTATAAATAAAAAAATTCATGCTGTTGGAATCACAGAATCATAGAATGGTTTGGATTGGAAGGGATCTTAAAGACCATCTGGTTCCACCCCCCCTGCCATGGACAAGGACACCTTCCACTAGACCAGCTTGTTCAGGGCCCCATCTAAACTGGCTTTGAACTCTTCCAGGGATGGGCCTTCCACAGCTTCTCTGGGCAACCTGTGCCGGTGCCTCAGTTTAGTTATGAAAGTTTCTTTTTATGTTTTGATAACTGCTGGTGAAGTGAACAGGAAGATTTGGTGGGCTAGGGACTACACTAGAGAAGTGCCTGTTGGAGCAGGAAGATAAATTTAATTGTGGATTAAAGGGAAATATACCCTCCAATGTAAGTGAGGATAAATACCTCTCTTTGCCATTTGTTGTGACAGAAGGAGAAGTGCCTGGTAGTGCTGTATTAGTTTTTGACATCGAGCTGCTGGAATTGGTGTCCGGCTTGCCTGAAGGATACATGTTTGTATGGAATGGGGAAGTCTCTCCCAATCTTTTTGAAGAAATAGACCAGAATCATGATGGAGAGGTCCTTTTGGAGGAGGTAAGTTGAGACAATGAAAACACCTGTAGTGGTTTTCTTCTACCACCATCAGTGTCAATGTTAAAGGATGGGGTCTCTCCTCATCATCTTCTCGTCTTCTGAAATGGTGTTTGTTGTCAAGGGAACAGGAAGGCAGGGTGTCTGCTAAAACATGGTTATTCAGCTTCAGAGATAGAGCCAAAAGAAAAAAAAAGGACTACAAGAATGGTCATACTGTGTAAGACCATTTACTGTTGTGGTTTCCTTGGTCAACAACAAATCCTTAGGGCGTAAGTGTAAGAGGCAGAGTTGGTATCCAACATTCCTTTGCTGTATCAGCCTTCTCAGTGTTAATCGGCAGTTTAGGGTGAATTCTTGAGCCAAAGCTGAGCCCGCAGCAGTGCATCCAGGAACTGTCAGATCTCTTCTAGAGCCTGGCAGTGCCTGTGGCCACTCCTTCCACCTGTGAATTGTGTGCAGTGCAGTCAAGTTCTTCCCCTTGCTTGCTTTTAAAATCTGCACTGTGAGAATGTCGTTGGGTGCCTCAGTTGAAAGCCACTTTTGCTTTTGCCACACCAACCATGATAACATAAACCTCTATAAGATTTTCCTCTGCCTTTTCTTTTAACTCAGAATTTTTAGTTTTTGATTCTCTTCTGAAGTCTTCTTTGTCACCTTTCTCTATCCTTCTGTTTTGTGTCTTTTCTCCCTGGAGTGGTGCTCCCTGCAGTGTGCAAGGGGCAGGCTGTAGCCCTGTGGAACAGCATGAAAGGCATTTGAGGATTTTAAAAGCTAATAGGGTAAAATCAGATTCTTGTTTTCCGTTTTCCTATCACTGTCTTCCACCTCTTTGTTTTCCTTCCATCTCCATCTTTTCTCTTATGTTTACCTCCACTTCTGTCCTTGCAGAGAAGAAAAGAGCTTTTACTGGTTTAGAGAAAGAGGTAGGATGAGGCTGTTGCTGTCCACATCAGCAATCATCATTCTTGTGTGTTGCTTCCTCTAAGATGCAGGTGGGTTTCTGTTTTACAGTGTGAGCTTCATGTATCACCATGCAAAATTACTGCCCTCTGCCTATAGAGCTGCTCCTATGTCCAACTGTCCAACCCATCTTCCTCCTAAATTATGAAAAAGAAGTTTTCTTGTTTTGGGTCCAAAACCCACTGGAATGAGTGAGGAAATCCCTGCTGAGTTCCACAAAGAATGATTTAATCTTGTGTCTGTTGTAATTAGTCCAGTTTGGATGGTGAACTTTTATAGAGTAGTAACAGTGTCCCACATACACTTAATAAGTAGTAAAATGTTGGATAATCAATGACAAGTAAATGCTGCTTTTGTAAATTCTCTTCATTTTCAAATGTCCATTTTACTGTGTGCTGTTTTCTTCTCCTCTCCCTCCTCTTAGTTTTCAGAGTACATCCAAACTCAAGTTGATACTGGCAAAGGAAAGTTAGCTCCTGGCTTTGATTTTGAAAAGATTGTTAAAAATATGTTCACCAATCAAGACCGGGATGGAAATGGTAAAGTTACTGCTGAAGAATTCAAGTTGAAAGATCAGGAGGCCAAAGAGGAACATGATGAACTGTAAAGATAAGAAAAACCCAAGAATCCTGAGCTGACCTACTGTTCAAACGTGTGTACCAGACAGGGTTTTGGCAAGCATGGTTCTGGAAGGATGGCCCTCGGATAGCCTGTGTCTGCCTGTGCCTGGGTGTGGGTAGGCTGTTAAAATAGGAAGAGGTTATCAGTTGGAATTGTTATAGGTATATCTGAAAAAAGTGTTGAAGTGCCTCAAGGTAGGATGTACAGACTGGTGTGTGCTGCTGTGGTTGTGTCGGGAACCATGGGGTCTGTTTTTATGCTAAAGATCCAAAGTTCTCATTGAACAATACATGGTCAGTTGGGTGTTTAGTAGAGAGAAAACCTATCAAATGATTTTAAAAGAGTTTTAAAAAACCTTCTGTGTCAGAAATATTTGTGTAGGAGAATGAATGAAAATATTGCCTGTAAAAATAACCTGTAAAAGTTGTCAGCTGTTGATCCTAGTTCCTTTCAGAAGGCATGAGCACTCTTTCCAGTAACTGAAAAAACTCACATGGATTTTTGCCAGCAGAAAATCTCATTTGCAAATTGCAGAACATGGCTGTGGCATTGCCGAAGTTACATAAGCTGTGACTTAAAGTAAACAGACCTAGAACTGATACTGCCTATGTGTTGGGTTTTTACCTCACAGAATAAAAGTTTCCTACCATCTGTGCTGTGTTGAATTAGTAACCTTGACTCTTGCTGGCCAGTGTTCCCATCAGTCATTCCAAAAACTTTCAAGTTGCAATCTTATTTATAGTTTTGTTAGACATTAAGTATTAGCATTTACAGGGTCCAAATGTTGTCATAAATACTGGACACTGTTGATTTTGTGTTGAGCTTCTGTCTCCTATTTTGGAAATTGCTAGATTAAGGAGCAAGTACTTAGAGCTTAAGCAGCAGAGCAGTCTGCAGTGGCAAGCAAACAGACAGACAGTGATAGAATCAAGAAACAGGCCCATCTGTTTGTGTGTGCAAACGTTCTGGCCTATCCCTCAACACAAAGTCAGCCCTGGGAGTGCTGTTCAGAATCTGTGACTTGAGACAGTCACCTCTTAGCTTGACAAATGCAGCAAAGCTGCTCAGTACTAAATACACTAAACAGACCCATTTTCAGGCCGTGGGATCCCCCTCAGTACACAGCACGTGAAGAGCACAGACACTGTCAAAGAGGAGTAGGAAGGGAGTTGTGTTTCCATTGTAAGCTTTGTGTCTAGTTTCTTGCTTTCCTTGATCTGTACATGTGGGATGTAAGCTCCCTGAGATGCTCTTTCTTAAAAACTGGTATTTCAGTTGGATGAAAACATTTTGTATTGGTTTTTAATGCAGTTCTTACAAAAAGTACAGTGAATTTTTTTGAGTTTGATACCATTAAATGTTGGATAACTGATCTTTTTGTTAAATAAAATGTTGATCAACTATTTCTTTTAAAATTCCTTTTTTTTTTTCTGGAATTTTGGTGGGTTGGGACTATGAGTTGAAGCAAATACCCTTCTTGCAGCTCTCTTTTGTACACTGCAGGCTTACCCTGAATATGTTCGATATTGGTGTTAATGTTCAGGAAAAATATTTTAAGCCGAGATTATGGATGATTTTATACCAGATGTAAAGGTTGTGGATGTCAGTGACTGACACTTCCAGTCCAAGGGTTTATGTCTGGAATGGCTCCTCAGAAGCCTTAGCATTTTGTGAAAGTAGCTCTCAGCAGACAGTTTTTCCCATTTGCTTTACTTGGAAGCAGGTTGCTCACTTTTTGCTGTGGTTCAGATGCCGTCCCTTCTGTGTGCTGACAGAGCTGAGAGAAGGAGTGGGAAGCAATTTGTGATTGGAGTGCTGCCAGAAGCAGAATTCAATGTGGAAGCAGCTCCTTACTCTGTTCTTATATGTACCCCCAAAAAACCGTGTGGATATCTCCCCTCCTTTTGGGGGGTTGAAACTCAATGATCTTTAAGGTCCCTTCCAACCCAAACCATTCTCTGATTCTGTGATATCGTGAATTGTTTTGTCTGAGAAAATCATAGTGAATGGACCCAATCTTTCTGCATGGAGGAACATTCCAGGTGGGTCCCAGGAGGTGAGCTGAAGAGTTCCTAATAAACCAGGAAATAGAGTTGTTCACTGCAGATGCAGGACAAAGAGCAGCATCCAAGTGCAGTCATCTGTTGGTAATCCCAAAAATCACTGTGCTGGATTTTTTTGGAAGTGATGGGATACCAGGGATGATTTTACCAGGGCCTCCAGTTGGGGTAAGTATATCTGAAATTTTCATGCCATCGCTCCTTAGGACTTGGCAAACATGGCTTGAGATCCATCTAAAGATGTTTTTCCTTGAGGAGGAAGTTTTCGTTGCCCACTCACCTCATCCCTTCAAGACTGGAGGTTGCCATTTTGGAAATAAGAATGCAGCTTTGGGGAAAATCAGAGAATACATGGAAAAACTTGCTGTAAAATAATGGTGTTTATACTGGGCATTGCCCAGACACAGGCAACAGAAGCCAGGTCTGCCTGGCTGTATTAGGTTAAACTGCTTAAAATCTGGAATTTCTGATCACTAACATAGACCCAGTCCCTTTCCTTTCTGTTGGCAGCTATTGCCATCTCCCTTAAAGGAAAGGTTGGGCCACCTTCCTCAGAAAAAGGTTGCATTTGAATCCTTCACCTATTACTTCTCAGGGTGTGTGGGAGCCTCTAAAAGTGGCCTTGCCTGTTCACCAGACCAGAGCCTGGGGCAGGGGGAACTGGCTGTGAAGTGACATTGTGCTGGTGTGGACTGGGATAGCTCAGCACAGCCTCTGCACCCCCAGCTCCAGTGACAAATAAATCCCTTCGAGTCACCATCCTGTTAGAGGGTTGCCTGTGAGGAATGTGGATATAAGGGAAATATTTTCCAGCTCAAAGTGTAAAATAATTTTTTTTAAGGAGAAAGTAGCTATTTAGAATTAATCTATTTTATCTATTTAGAATCTATCTCTTTATAAGCATTTTATTTTTAGTATTTAGTATTTGCCTATTTAATACTTAGAATTGATCTTTTAGTATTGATTATCTCCTTGTATTTAGAACTAACCTATTTAGAATTATCCATAGAATCTCTCTATTTTGAATTTATTTATTTATAGAATTAGTATCCAGATACTTTCTTACCATACTTAACTGAGATAACTTTATAAAAATAGATGATAACTGTCAAGGGTCAATAACAGCCAGATGTAACTGGGCTTAGCTAATGAAGGGCTCTCCAGAACTCAGGCTGTTTGTACTCCTCTAATGAAACAGGCAGGTTCTGTTCTCAGGGCTGGCAGCTGACTGCTGTTAGGAAAGGAAGTTGCTGGCAGCCAAGGTTGGCAATTGGTGACTGAATTGTCAGAGGCTCAGTGGAAAAGCAGCATGGGTGTGTACCCAGAAAAATCCAGGTATTTAAGAATATTTTTTTCTGTGTGATTTCTGTGTCCTAATTTGATAGCAATACTTTCTGCTATGTAACTCCATTTGTTCCAAGTGTAGCAGCCATTTTACTTAAATCAGAATTTGCCCTTGTTGATCTTGAATATCACATTTTTCTGTGTGAAAAAATATTCTCATTTTCCTTTAAGCTTGAAAATTACATATTTAGCTAGAATGGGGTGCAAATTTTTAGCTCAGTTCAGCACTATCAGTGTGTGTTTGACAGTGAGAGGACATTTCAGCTGGCTGCAACACCCGCTGAGAGGAGGATTCATTTTCAGCTAAATAAAGGTCCCACATACTTGACCTTGGACATGTACTACAGACAGAACAGATATTGTGAGTAGAGGAAAAAAAACCAGTAACAAAGTCACTTAATTTTGCTTATTTCTTTCTTTAAACTTTAGATATACTCTTTTGCCTATGGGAAAATTGTCTGGGAAATTAATATCTTTCTTTCCAAACTAACTCATAAATACACTTGTAGGGTTGCAAAATGTTTCTAGTTAGCAACTTGGTTTAGAAAGACATACTATTCACAGTATCTCTTTCTTAAAACTGAAAGGAGAATCTTGATAACAATTACAAGAATTAGACTGGCTGTAGAAGGATGGTTTAACCTGTAGTTTTAGAGTTAATTTTTGCAGTTAATTTTGTTCGTGGTTTTGGAGAGGTGACTAATAATATAAATTCTTGTTTCTAGCCAACAGTCTGGTGACAAAAACATGGGCTTTTGATAAAGCGGAGGAGGATATTTAAAAATGCATTTTGTGTTTTCCCTTAATTACTATATAAGCAAGAATTATAGTTGGCAGTGGGATGTGAGATGATGAACAGACACTGATAATCTGTACAGCACTATGCAGGTTTTTAAAATCTGACCTCCTGGTTCAGGTTGAATGCATAAGTAACTGTTTTTTCTATAAAGCTGTATGAATGGCATTTCAAAAAGTAAATTATTTTGCATGGAGACACTCCTTGTACAGCAAATGGGTTCTATCAAGTAATTGCAATGTGGCTTAATTGCTTTTAAGTCCTAGCAAAGGTTTACTGCTCTAGCATATCCTTAACACAGGATCTGAGACTAACAGAATTTAATAGGAGAAAAGTGTGCTGGAGATCTTAATTTACTTGCCTCTTTGTGGAAGGGCAAGGATGCTTTTCTTTAAGTGATTGTCATTAGGGACTAAACATTTGGTGACTGAACATTTATTGTCCACCTGCTTAGAGGTGAGACTGGAAAATCTTCCTTACATAATGCTTGAAAGATGGTGGTTTGATCTGAAATTCTCTACCAGTTTTAGATGTCCATGTAGTTGGAAAACCATGACGTTTCCTTCTGGTATGTATGGGCTCTAGGGAGGCTGAATACTAATTTCAGTAATTCAGATTAAGATGTAGTCGGAGATCTGTTGTGGTAACTGCTTTTAAAAATGCTTCCTAGTTCTTTTCTATATTGCTCTCCATGTGCTCTTTTATGTGGTTCTGTTTATTTGTTGGTTTTTTTTTTTTTGGTTTTTTTTAAATTGTGGGTCGAACAAGATCTTCATCATGCTGAAAGAGTAGTGGCTTAGTCACCTGTTGAGTGAGCTGAAAAAAAATTCTGGAGAGAGGATCAATAAGTGTATGTGTATGCTTGAGGCAAATCTGATGAAAACACGGGGCACTCTTCCTTTTTCAGAAACACTGCACAGAGAGACCAGAATTGCCTCCCTCCTTTTCACCGGTGCTGGGATGGTCAGGGAAAATCTATTACACTTGTAGTCAGAATGCCAGAGGGTGTTGCTGACACATCTTGTGCTGTGGAGCTGTGACTATCAGCTACACGTCACATACTCTAAATTTTAGCTGTTATCTGTATTCCAAAGATAAACTGCCTGTAAATGGAAAACTTTGTCCCAGTGTAAACTGTGGGAGTTAATGCCTGGTAATTAGCCTCTTGCAACTAGAGGCTGGTTGAGTAAGCAGTGCATCCAAACACCTTGATGTTTTTCAGAAGCCCTTTGCCTTTTGGACTTTTATTTGGCAGCTATGACAAAAGAGGCAGCGTGACTGCATGTTTAAAAAAGCTCTAAACCCAAGAATCACTAACCCTATGCCCTCCCTCCCAAAACCTTAACATTATCCTAGCTAATATAAGTTCTGCAGGTGCCTAAAAACCCCAAATGTAGACAGTTAAAGAAATGGTGTCTGCTGAGCTCCCCTGGAAATGCTGCAGCATTCCCTAAGATCCTTGTCATGCCCGGGTGGTGCAGACCAAGCCACTGTGTGGGCAGCTCACACTGATGCCCATGGGGAGTCACATCTAGGGTAGCCCTGCTTGTCCTGCCCGCAGTGCTGGAAGCCCCAGTGCTGGCACAAGATTGGCTGTAGGAAGGTTCCTCCCTCCCTTCCTCCCAGTTTTGCCATGACTATCTTGTCCTCCTCCCTGCCCCAGGAAAATGGGGGAGACAGGAAGAGAGGCCACAGGGACTAGGCCAAACTTCACACCCAGTCCCTGTCACCACTGACTCAGCAGCTGTCACTGCTGCCTTCAAGTTCTCCCCATCTTCTCGCTTTGGCTGACAAGCTCTTAGCAGCTGCTGCTCCCATCTCCTCCTGTCCCTGGCACTGCCAGGGTGCTTTCAGCCCTTCCAGTTTGCTGCTGCTGCTGCTGCCTGAGTCATGGAAGGCAGCCAAGGCACTATCCTCAAGATCCTCGCCTTGGTTGTCCTATAGGTTTTTGGCTCAAAAGGAGGGCTTCAAGGCTTCCAATTCTGGCCTCCTGGCTGCCCCTGTGTCAAGACTGTAGGTTGTGTACAAGGAGGACATCATCTCTCACTGTGCCTGTTCAGATGCAGGCTGGAATTTCTGAGAGGTCCCTGTGCTCAGCAGTTCCGTGATGGCACAGCATGTGCCATGCGATTTGTGAAAGGATGCTCACACTACCTTTGATTGTGCATTGAGCCTCTGGCCTGCATTCAAAATACAGGGATTTAATTTCATTTTACTGCAGAGAATGCAGAGGTGGAGTATGGAAACTACCCTCTCTCTTCCCTTCTTGGAAAAGTTCCAGCAAGGGTGGTAACAGATGTAAAGCTGCTGATTTGGAAAAACTGTCTGGTGATACCAAGTCAGAATTTTGGTAACAGACCACAGGCTGTAGGGAAAGAAGCCCTTTCTTGAGATGTATATTAATTCTGGTGGAAGAGAATGCAGATCTAAGCTATCGCACATTTTTGTTACAATACCTTAGGGAATGGAAGACGGCACAGTTTCTACTGTGTATAAAAGAAAGCAAAGGGGAGCAATGATTATATTGCACATCAGGGGAGTTGTATGATTGCTTCTGTTTTATTAATGAACAGATTTAGTACAGCTGAGACCTCATAGGACCAGGGTCACAACATCATCTCTGACTTATCCTGCAACGTATCCAAGCAAGCTTCCAAAGCTGTGGCTGTATTAAACTGTATCACTCTGTACACAATGCTGAGAGGTGCTGTAATGTGCTCAGTACAGGGGAAATACTTTCTGAAGAAATTTTTTATGGTGAGGGTGGTGAAACTGGCACAGATTGCCCAGAGAAGTGGTGGATATCCCATCCCTGGAAACATCTAAGGTCAGGTTGGATGGGGCTCTGAGCAGTCTGGACTAGTTGAGGANACAAAAGAGGCAGCGTGACTGCATGTTTAAAAAAGCTCTAAACCCAAGAATCACTAACCCTATGCCCTCCCTCCCAAAACCTTAACATTATCCTAGCTAATATAAGTTCTGCAGGTGCCTAAAAACCCCAAATGTAGACAGTTAAAGAAATGGTGTCTGCTGAGCTCCCCTGGAAATGCTGCAGCATTCCCTAAGATCCTTGTCATGCCCGGGTGGTGCAGACCAAGCCACTGTGTGGGCAGCTCACACTGATGCCCATGGGGAGTCACATCTAGGGTAGCCCTGCTTGTCCTGCCCGCAGTGCTGGAAGCCCCAGTGCTGGCACAAGATTGGCTGTAGGAAGGTTCCTCCCTCCCTTCCTCCCAGTTTTGCCATGACTATCTTGTCCTCCTCCCTGCCCCAGGAAAATGGGGGAGACAGGAAGAGAGGCCACAGGGACTAGGCCAAACTTCACACCCAGTCCCTGTCACCACTGACTCAGCAGCTGTCACTGCTGCCTTCAAGTTCTCCCCATCTTCTCGCTTTGGCTGACAAGCTCTTAGCAGCTGCTGCTCCCATCTCCTCCTGTCCCTGGCACTGCCAGGGTGCTTTCAGCCCTTCCAGTTTGCTGCTGCTGCTGCTGCCTGAGTCATGGAAGGCAGCCAAGGCACTATCCTCAAGATCCTCGCCTTGGTTGTCCTATAGGTTTTTGGCTCAAAAGGAGGGCTTCAAGGCTTCCAATTCTGGCCTCCTGGCTGCCCCTGTGTCAAGACTGTAGGTTGTGTACAAGGAGGACATCATCTCTCACTGTGCCTGTTCAGATGCAGGCTGGAATTTCTGAGAGGTCCCTGTGCTCAGCAGTTCCGTGATGGCACAGCATGTGCCATGCGATTTGTGAAAGGATGCTCACACTACCTTTGATTGTGCATTGAGCCTCTGGCCTGCATTCAAAATACAGGGATTTAATTTCATTTTACTGCAGAGAATGCAGAGGTGGAGTATGGAAACTACCCTCTCTCTTCCCTTCTTGGAAAAGTTCCAGCAAGGGTGGTAACAGATGTAAAGCTGCTGATTTGGAAAAACTGTCTGGTGATACCAAGTCAGAATTTTGGTAACAGACCACAGGCTGTAGGGAAAGAAGCCCTTTCTTGAGATGTATATTAATTCTGGTGGAAGAGAATGCAGATCTAAGCTATCGCACATTTTTGTTACAATACCTTAGGGAATGGAAGACGGCACAGTTTCTACTGTGTATAAAAGAAAGCAAAGGGGAGCAATGATTATATTGCACATCAGGGGAGTTGTATGATTGCTTCTGTTTTATTAATGAACAGATTTAGTACAGCTGAGACCTCATAGGACCAGGGTCACAACATCATCTCTGACTTATCCTGCAACGTATCCAAGCAAGCTTCCAAAGCTGTGGCTGTATTAAACTGTATCACTCTGTACACAATGCTGAGAGGTGCTGTAATGTGCTCAGTACAGGGGAAATACTTTCTGAAGAAATTTTTTATGGTGAGGGTGGTGAAACTGGCACAGATTGCCCAGAGAAGTGGTGGATATCCCATCCCTGGAAACATCTAAGGTCAGGTTGGATGGGGCTCTGAGCAGTCTGGACTAGTTGAGGATGTCCCTGGTCATTGCAGGCAGGCTGTGCACTATTAGCTTGTGAAACTATCTGTTGTTACAAAGATGAGAAATTTTATCTCAGACATACTAAATTAAAACATTCTTCCCTTTTGACAGAGGATAAAGAAACAGTAATGATAGAGAGTGTTTTGCAATGAGACAAAAATATGAAGAAGAAACACGTTGCCTGAATTGGGTGAATAAAAGCATTTTTACTGAAGAAAAATATATGCATGAAAAACTTCTGTGAAAGTATGTTGCATATAAGTAAGATCCTTCAAAGTACAGCTGAGACTGAAATGTCTTTGAAAAGGCAACACAAATGCACACTCTGCTTACAGAGCATTTAACACCTTCCATTTTACAAAATAGCCATGTTTTCTAAAATTCTCCTCTGAATGCCTGGTTAAAAAAGACAGTGAACCACCGTATCCCATCAGCAGCAGTTTATCACATCTGGAAATCCAATTTAGATCTAGTTATAACAGGAGTGTGAGACAATAAAGAACAGTGTAAGAGCAGTATAAGTAGCTTGTAGTTGACAATTTATACCATATATATTCCATAATACCAAAATGAAGATAAAAGTTTTAAATTAAATTAAACAGTTCCATAAATGAGTAATAAACACATCTAAGATAGCACACATGTGCTCTTCTGTCCAGTTGCCTCCTGGAAGGAATGGAGTGATTTGAGACTGCAATTTACAGGATTTTCTGTAGAATGGAGTTGGCAACTTCCAGGGATTCATCCTTCACCAAGACAATATCGTAAGAGTCCATATATTTTTCCAAAAGCTCATCTACCTAATTGCAGAAGGGATAAAGAGAAAGACCCACTTAGTTATAGAATTAATTACTGAAAGACTTTTTGTCATTAAAATATTGCCCAATCCTTCCACCAAATTCTGGGAATGAGCCATGCAAATAATGTATCACTCCTACAAGTGAATTGCAGAGGACAGAGTAGGAGTGGCCTGACCTGAAGTGCATTCCAGGATATAATACCTCATATTTATTCCAGGATCTCACACATAGAGATAATCAGTATCTCTATGTGCATCAGTGTCTCTATGTCTATCTTCTTTCCAGAAGAACTACTTCTGGAAAAGCAGGGAGAAATATAAAACTGAAGCTTTCCCTCTCCTCAATGCTAATGAATGTTCATTACAACTTAGCAAATAATCAGTTGAGTGTGACTTAAAAAACCCAAAAAGTAAAAAGAAAAGAGGAGAGTCTGCCTGAATTTTTTATTTGGGAGATTATGATTTTTCTCAATTATCAATTTAGAATTGAAAGGAGGAAGAACCACAGGAATTTAAGAGAATTAATTTTTATAGCCTCTGAATTTTACATCTCTATGAATTTTGGAAGTAGTTCTGTACAAAAACCAATTCAACATATACTTGTGCTTTTGAGTTTACGGGTTAGAAAAAAAAAAAAAAAAGAAAAATGTTTGAAATTTCAAGCCAAACAGGGGCTAAACACTTAGTTTGGTATCTGAACCATATTATAATGAACCTGTTTCTAACTCCCAGTGTTTCATTTAAAGCTCACAAGGTTATGTAAGGCTACTTACTTTATCATTGAGATAGCCAATCTTAAGAATGTGCTCAACATTTGCTACTCCATCTGCCATGCTCAAGTCTCCTTGAGAATCACCCAGCAGTATGATATTGCTGTTATCCTTTAGCTGTTTGAAGTACTCTGTGTTCTTCAAGGCACCATCATGTTTGTTGTAAACGTGAATCAATTCTCCTTTAAATCCTTTTAATATTCCCTATTGAAAAAAGCGACACCGAAGTTATTTCTGGTACCATTCAGACAAGACAGACTCTGGAATGAAAGAGTTGATGATACTGTTGAGCCAACATGGAATTATGTAATCTGTGATGATGAACAAGATATATTAGTGTTGAGTAACAGAATGGCTGTGACAGCACTGTTAAGAGCAGGAAGACAGTGATGCTCCCTGCTTGGAGTATATATATATATATCTTGCAGTGTATGTAAATAGCTACTAAATTGTGTGCTGTTTATCAAACATGTTTGAATAGGATGTGCTATCTCATACTTACATTTTCATCAAAATCCATGAAATTGGAAACCACTTTGACATTAGAATGGTAGACCCCCGCCTGGTGGATTACTTCCTCAAGAATGTCACCAATCCCAGCAGAAAATATGAACACAGGAATATTATGTTCACTGAGCTTATCGAAGAAATTCTCATACCCTTCTCTGCAACACAGAATGTAAATACAAATCAAATCTCAAATAACGAAAGCAAAGAAAAGTCTGAGTTTTCAGGAGACAATCAAATCATCTTTGGAAAAGAATTAATTTTTCCTGAGCACTTAATTTCTTTTATTTCACCCCTTCAGGTTAGCAAGAACCATCAACCGAATACAAGGCACGTAGTTAGCAAGAAGTTGCTGCTTCAAGCTGTTTAGTCTTGGTCTGTATAATTTTCCCCCCAAGAACATCTAATCATGTTTTAAAGATTTAAAAACACTTCCCCCTCCCTAAGTACTCTAGAACAAGTAAGCAGCTGGTAGAACTCACTGTTGCTATTATCAGGCTATACATCTCCTTTCAATCTTCCTTGCTTAAATATGTGACTTTCTATAGGGTCATTATTATAAAACAAGTTTTGTTTTTGAATCCTGAAAACATTTATTGTTGATCTCTCCTGAAAGTTTTTTAGTGTTCAGTACCTTATGTATAGTATTCCAGGAACAAGATAATATTATCTCTATCTGCTTTTTCCATACAGACTTACATTGGTAGAATTTGACATTTTAAAATAGTATTGTGAAAGTTTTGGAAAGAATTTTAGCTTGTGGATGAAGATTCAACCCACATGGACTTAGGCTTTCAAACAGGCAGAGATTGGGTGCTTGTCTGTTGTACAAAAAGTAAGAATTCAGCTAGTGTTATAAACAAATACTTCCACAATATAAGTTCTAACATCCTGTTTCAGTAGTCTAAAATTTACAGACAGTTTTAGAGGGCTTTCAAAGAGATGGGTGCCACAGCACATCTTGAACAAAGATTTTGCTTTCTTTTAAACTTGCCTTCAGCCATAGAGAAAGAACAATATTTAATATAACATATGAAACATGTTTCTCAAGTGTTTCTCAAAGGAATTATGTTAAACTCTACATTGCTCTTAAAAAAAAAAGGATCTCCAGTGCAATTTAAAGAGGATTAAAGTCTACAGAAATGAAGCTTGTAGAGATGGAACTAAGAAAAGTTCCAGATCTCTGCTTTATACAGTGTGATTATTGTCTTCATTTAGATACAACACACCAATAAAGTGGGAGCACGGAGAGCTCAATGTGTTTCAAGTTAAGGTGTCACATTCTCAGGAATGTGTGTGGGTTTTTTTAATTTCCCTTTTCTTTCTTTCTCCTCCCCCCAACACTCAGGAAGAATCTACAGAAAATGCCTGAAACAGTATCATTCAAATCAAAAGGAACTTACTTCAGCATAACATCCGATTCCCTTACAATTTCTGCAAATTTGTCCTTCTGTAAGCCTTGTTCAATGAGTAAAGCATGAGATTTATGGTACCTAGAACATAAACAAAAAAATGGGTTGAATGCTGCTTACTAAGATTCACCTTTCATTAAAAAGCATCCTGTATGGTTAATTCTTGCCCATTCAAGTGAACAGCAAAACAGAACCAGCAGTTGTACAAAACTTAAAGAGACTAATTCAGTTAATGTGATAGCTAAAAGCTAAGTACTGCCATTAATTTGCGTTTGAAAACCTACTATATTCAATCTTAGTACAATTTGAACATAAGGAGGTGTCTCTTACCATTCTACCATATATGGGTATTTCTCTTCAATAGTGAGAGCTGGATCAATTTCAATGGCATAATAGGTTTCTTTCAGCTGCAATAACTGAAGGGGAAAAAAACAAACCACCAGGTATTAAATATATTTCATAAAATAACACTTGGTATTTGGTCTAACCAATCAAAATAACATTCTTGTCAGGGAATAATGACAGATGTCTGTACAACAAATCAAATGCTTGTAGGTTTTTTGTTTACCTTTTTCCGACATTCATCTGTGATGATCTTAGAGTTATCAATGATGTCTGGGGAAAGGGTAAAAAAAAGAGAGTTAAACATGATGGTACATTTCTTTTACTTTGCTCTACAACACTGTAAATGGCACAGATGACATTGTCTGCTGACATACCAATATGTTTCCTCAGAACTTTTCTTACAGCAACCAGCAAAAGGCACATTTTTCTTCATAAGTATAAAGATGCCCTTCTCTTCATCTCTGAATTGCAAGGTCAGTTACAAGCTTTCATATCTATTTCTTAAATTTAATTGTTTCTGAAATAATCCTGAAGTATCCTATATATTTTAGAGTTCCCACTTTTCCTTGTTTGTGCTGAAGGGCTACAGCATAGGGATAAAATTGCCAAGAATTCTAAGGAGTTTGCTATCTGGTTCTTGCAGGTGTCAGAACCATAATGGGCTCTTGAAAAATAAAAGTCAACCATACCATATTTAGCCACTAACATCTGGGAATTCAAAGCTTAATACTTTTATTGTGAATGACAATTTATCTGATTTAATTCACACAAATTTTGATTAATATACATATACACATAAAAGCACAGACAGTCACTAGAATACTTCCATCAGTAGACTGTATAGGTAAGGTAATAAGTCAATATAAAATCTCACTGGGGAATTAATACAATAGAAAATTAAAATATAGGAAAAACTAAAAGGAGGGAACAAATAAATCTGTATTAAAAAAAAAGTACTCACTATGACAAGTTGGACATCTTTTTCCATTGTAGGAAAATCTACTTAATGTCATATCAAAATCTGTAATAATCTATTTAAGGAAAGAAAAAGCAAAACTGTCTTACAACATGGAGGGACAAAATAAAGAATGGCTAGAAATTCTGAATGATCAACAATAACTGCAGTTCAGTAGCATGTGTGTCACAGAAACCTCCCTATTCTATTGAGCCATTGTCATGGAAGCCAGCATATCCCAGAAGAGTAACATTTTTTCTAACAAAACTGTTTTCCTCATTCCTTTGGCCAGAATATTTCCTGAAATTATTAAGCTTCTATGCTTAAATCATTTACTTAACTAGTGTCTGCCTAAATTACAGTTGAATCAACAAAGACTATTAAAAGAGTTAACATGTCTAGTTTTGGAGATTTCTTGAAGGTTGAATTTTATTACATATATATGCCTATTTTTTTTGGCATAGAGTATCAATCCCACAGTTGCTTTTATTCCATCTACTAACTTTACCTGAAGTTTGGCAGCTCCACCTTTGATGAGGCCACAAATAATCTCCTCTACTCTCCCTGGGTCCTTAATATGGACAGTCTTCTTCTGAAATTCTGGCATCTGTGAAGAGTAAGAACAAAGACATAAATATACTTACAGAGGAAACCTTACTAGGCAATACCTGCTATCCATCAGATTGGAAGCTCTGCATCGATAAACAGTTTCACATGACATCAAGACATGTTTAGGACAGAAAGACAAGAATAGGAAGAAACAGAACATACTCTGGATGTAATAATTGATGGCTGCATACTGTTCTATTTATTTTCAACATCTGGTTCAATTTCCTAATACCAAATTATTCAGTAAGTTGACACTCCCAGAAAAGATAATCATATTTGTAGGAAATAAGGGAGATGTATAGGAACAGGACATACAGGATCATCTTGTGATTCACTTATGTCACTAGGAGATGGTAAATCTTAAAACTAACTCTTTTTGCAATTGATATGCCCTAAAAGTTTCAACAGAGATAAAGAAGATAGAGTGATTTTAGACATCTGCTGTTTCCTTGAGAATGCTGAATGAGTGTCAACTGAGTACTCCACTACAACAAGGCTGTACAGTAATCTCTGCTCCCTAGCCAGTCCATCAATTGCTACCATTACCTATTTCACTGCACACTTTTGAAAGAACACATAATATCACACTATATATTCCTTTTGGATGAAGAATATTTCTTGAATGTTATGCTAAATGCTGAATTTGGTGTAAAAAAAGAAAAAAACCCCAAAAAGCCACAAAACCCCATTCCTCCCCAAACAAGTCCCCAGGCCTTTGTTTAGTCTAAAAGTTTATCTTCAGCCTTGAAGAAATGGTAAAAGAACTATTTATTTTCAGAAATTTCCCAATGTAGCATGTATTTCCTTCCTTTATCATCAGGTATGGACCCCTTCTAAAGCAAAGGCATCAGACATTTGCAATCTGTCTAAATGGGCATTTATGAGTAGTAAACTTTATCTTCTGTTCATGAAACTTCAGAGATTATGAGGTATTAGGAATTACTTAACATACTCATCCTTCAGCTTTTCTTATGGCTAGCATGTAATCTTTGCTGCAATGAGCTAATTAAACAAAAACGGGGGTGGGCTACTTTGTATTTCAAGACACATTTCTGGACTCAAAGTTCTCATATCACCAATAAGTCTCTTTCTTCCAGCTCTTGATGCTACAAAGTCTTTTCTTCATTAGTAACAGCCAACTTGCAGTCTAATTGCAATTTGGTTATAATTTAAGAAAAAGGTGGCATTTTAAAGTATTGCAAACACATGCTTTTGTAATGGAAAAGACACTTGTGTGCCAGACACAAGAAGGAGCTAGGGATACCTTTAAGTATCAGCCCTAGACCACTGTCCTCAGGTGGCAGCAAGGCACTGCAGCTACATCCTTCTCAGCAGAGACTCGTCTCACTCATTCTTCAAAACCCCCATTCACATATTCCTCACTTTCTTCAACTACATTTATGTTTAGGAAAGTTTACTTGATCTCTATTTAATCGTCCTTACTGTAATTTTAGGTCATTCAACTTGGAGAAAAGTATTCTTTTACTCAGGTGCTCACTTGCTCACTGGATAAATTTTTCCCCTCTTCCTAAATGTGAAACCAGTGTTCTTCAGTCTTCTTTTGTAAAACACAATTTTCTAAATCTCTGATAATTCTTGATGTTGTCTTGGCCTATCACTTGAACCATATTGTTTTTCCAACACAGCATCTATGACTGTGGGTATAACCTTTCTGCTGAGCTCTGACAAGGCCTCAGCTGAAGGACCACTTTGGCCTATGACTTCAGGTAACATCTTTGCATATCCATTAAAATACATGCCCTGTGTTAGCAGTAATATCGTGAGAATGATACAAATTCAGTTGGTAATGACCACATATTCTTCAAAATGACTCCTAGGCAGAAAGAGGTATTTGTACAAAGTGCTAAATTTTACATTTTACCTTGCTGGATTGTATCTTTTCTTCCGCATCAGTGCTTCTATCTTTCAACATAACAAATAATTCTAATCCCCACTGTGCTTAGTGCTACTTTCTGGCTGATATCCTTAAAGACACTGCTGAAAACAGAAATCCTTCTAGAATCCTAATCACAAGTCTCTGATAAATTTCCAAGTTTTTCTGCCCATTCAAAAAGTTTTGAATATATATATTCATATACCTCTACCAGAGAACCTTGTCAAAACTTCTGTCTTGAACAGGGTATTCACTACTTCTTTGCTTTATAAATCTCATAAAGAAACAAACTGGATTAATTTAACTTCGATTAGAGGAATTAAGGTTTTCCTTTCCCATCCTTTGGCAAAGACATTTTCTGTAAAAGTGGCATCTCCTAAGCCAAGATCCCTGTGTTCCCTGTGTGGTTGCAGTGCCTTGTTACTCCTTTTACCACAGCAAATTCACAAAAAGTACATTAGGATTGACTTCTAGCTCTCAGCTACTTCCCAGGCTGGGAGTCATTGAGAAAGCTAATGAGTGTTAACAAGAAATAGAAGTCCTGAAAAATATCCATTAAAGAATTCATTAATCTTTTGGGATATAATTTTACAAAGCATTTCTTTATTCACAATTAGCAGCAGATCTTGCTTCACAAAACAAAGTATTAATAACCTGTAACTCTTTAAAGGTGTTTTATGGTATTTCTTTTGTATGTTATATGGTGCTGGTAAACAAAATTAAGCTTTCCACTTTTTCCTGGGTATACAACATTCTTTATAATGAAACTCAAAGCACTTTGTGTTTGGTAATTTTTTTACTGTAAATTGACTAATTCTTTTAACTCTCAGCAAATTATATATGAATTTTTATATCTGGAATGCAAAAAAATAAACAAAATGAAATCTAAATGCATGCTTTTCTAAGAAGTCGTTTAAGCATTATTCGGTTTAGTTAGATACTAACCAACAGACTTCCTAATATAACTAATTTAAACAGATGTTGGGGGAGATAGATCATAGGAAGAGACTGGATGAGGAAAATTGGCTTGTTTGGTATTGTTTCATTTCAGACTGAGCCCTTTTGTAAGTTTCTGAAACAACCTGAGGAAAAATCTTCTTGGTAAACACTTCAGTAGATCATGTTAAACAAGACATTGCTTAAGATTTGAAGTATGATGAAAGCTTCCTGCTTTGATGTTGTAAACTCCTACTCAAGATCAGTTTATAAGATGAATTTATTTCTAACACGTCTTTCATTTTGGCACAAGAATTGGTTGAAGAAATTTTAATTTGGGGGTGGGGAAAATCTTCTGCAGCAAGTATAATCCAGACCTGTTCAGTCTCACAGGCACTTTCATAAGAAAAAAAGAAGTCTACATTATAGATGTGACACCTGATAAAGCCTCAGACAAATATGGTTAGTCAAAATAGCCACTTTTCCCATCACTAGTTCCTTGTACTAATATTTGCAACTGAACATTAAGTAGCAATTCTTTTATTTAGTCTTTATCATTATTATAGTAGAAGTAAATGAAACTGTCTAAGGATTGGGTAAATGAAACTGAAACTGCAGCCACCGAATTTCTGGCAAACTGTCTCCTTCAATGTTTTACACTTCTGCCCAGTTTAGCTGTTGTTTCATTGTTGCATATTTGCCATTCTTCACAGTTGAAAGAGAAAAGCAGATTCTAGTTGGAAAGAACTGGTAAGACAGATGAAAAAGCAAAGGGTGAAAAGTTCTGTCAATTTGATAAAATTTGTGTTTCTAATTACCGTTAAAGAAAACTCCAGGAGACAACTCAATATGCACATAAACCTCCAAAATTCTGATGCACCAGTTGACTGGGGTGAGCACAAATGGAGAAGCAGCCAACCAAAAATTTCCACAGCACTTAACAAAGTCAAGAAAGCTTTTCAGAACCAGGAGCTTCTACATACAGTACTAAAACTATATAAGCACAGGAAAAGGAATTCATAATTCGTTGTGACATCTGAAAGTACACCATGTTAAATCACTTATGAGCCCCTATTTATTCTGTCATGTTATGAAAGTGTGAGAAGAGTTTTGCTTTCTTACCAAGGACATCTATATGCTACTGAATAGCTCAAAGGCTGGTATGCCTTAAAACATGTTAAAAGATGACAACTTCCAAAGGTAATTTGTGGTTGGCATATACACTGGCCACAAATACATTTTAGTTTCTAGTCTCTGACATTTTTAAGGAGCCTTTGAGAAAAGGAAGAACAAAACTGAAAAACATTATTTTAAAGGTTGAGCTTAGTTGGATTTATGAAAAGGAAAAAATTATCTGCTTGTTTGTGATAGCAGGTAACTGGAATAAGGATGTAGGAAATTATTTTGTAGCTAAGAATGTTATGGTCATACCTTGAGGAATGAACAGTAATGGATTCACGCAGGTTTGGAAATCCCCCAGTCCTACAAACCATAGAATGGGTCATTTACAACAAGGATAGTTCTGAAAATTACAAATCTATTTAGTACAGACATGCATCTGTGTAGCTGGGTTAAATAAATAGCAGTATTTGCTGTGAAGACCGTACTGAATTCTAGTTTTGAAATGAAGTTTCTTATATGCAACTAGATAACCGAAGTGCAAACAGAACTGCTTTTATGTATCCAGGTGCTACTTAATACATAAGTTGTTTTCTCAGTATGTGAGGCAGTGTGTCTCTAAGTGCATGCTGTGTCAGTTTGATTACAAAACAAGAGCTGGTGATAAGACCTGTCATTCTTTTTGGTGATCTAAGTGAATTTGCAGCTGCCATAGTAGGCATTTCCAATTAGGTATCCCAGGAAATTAATAACGGATTGTGTCCACAAGGAGTAGTGTCATGTTCTAGAGTTAGGATTATACTGAACTTTTTAATCTACGGAGTGTTGGAGGTAGAGCAGTTACTTTCCTCCCACTACCCAGTAAACAAGTCCCTATGATCAAAGCAAAAAATACAAAAAAAATTTTGAAATGTCAGAAAACAAACTTCATATAAAGGACAACTTTGTGACCTTTTGTTTTTACTGTCAAATTTTAAGTAGGGAAGGAAGGATGAGTTGATGAATCACTTGCTATCTTAACTACATAGAGATATGGCTCATTTCACAATCAACTCTAGACACACAGCCTGAAATATTACTAGTAATAACTCAAACTGTAGGATGTTGTCATCATAAGTCTGCTAAGTAATGCTTTGACGAAGGACACAAAAAACTGGAGCAGAGTATTTTTATACTGATACCCTGTAAGCCTACACTCCTTGGCAAATACCAGGTTCCCTTATTTTATAAAGACTGAACTAGCATGGAAGCCTCCCAAAAATCACTGCTAAGAAAACACTCTGTATTTATGGGTGGACAAAATTTTAAGAGAAGTTCTCTATAAATCTCAATGATTGACAGAGCACTTTGTTACATGTCAGTAATTCTGAATCATAGTAAGAACTGTTCTCACACTTGGAAATGTATAAAAAATATTCCACAAAATTTCAGATTACCATGTCATAAAAGTGATAGGACAATAAATAAGATCTAGCTGTATTGCTACTGACAGTATGTGAATTTCATGTATCACACAATTTCTATTTTCCTACTTTGTTGGTAAACCTGCCTTAAGACTAGACTAGGTTTCAAACCTGTTATCTTTTGATAGAGAGAACATGAGGGTGGGCTGGCAAGGAGAGGGAGCTATCCATGTAATTTCTGAGCAAGGCAAATGCAAATCAAAGTGATAAATTCAATAGGGGTAAATTATTTGTAAATTTTATTCTCGTCTATGGTGTCAACTTCCAGGTAAGAGACTATAAACCAAGAATACATGACATTTATTTTGGGAACTGCAGATGCCCAATTTCAAGGTCTTACACTAGCTCTCACATATGTTTACTTATGGACATATACCAAAAAAGGCAGGGTGTGGCAGCAGTGATAGCTGCGAAATTTGATATCCAGAAGCTACAGAATATTGATTTTGGTGTTCTTGGTAGAAGAAAATAACAGTCTGGTGAAATTATAAAGAAATGGGGCACATTCCTTAATTTACATATTATTTTCCACTACTTTTTTTTTTATTTTTTATTTTTCTATTAATAGAGAACATTACTTGCTCTAGAAAACAAAGCTTACAAAAAACTTCTGGAAAGTATGCAAGCTTCTTCATGTAACTTCTGCTACTTGCAACATTTGAGTTTCAAGAATCGGGGGAGCCATAACAAAACACAGAGAATGACAGTGTGGATCTTTTCCTCCATATGCTTATGCTCATAGATGTATAAAGCAAAACTGCCTTTAATTCAGACAATTTGAATTTTGGTCCATGAGTGCAACAGAGGCTTCTATTTGCTGCCCCAGCTGTTAGTAGGCTTGTATTTTAGACAGGAACATCAAAAGGTGCTGGACATGAGTGTAATCACATCAATCACTCCATTATGCGCAGGTAGTCAGGAGAACTTCACTAGTGATTGTGCACTCTGCCAGCATAACCTGAGCTCAGGACAATACTTACTAATTTATAATTATCAAAAGCATAACACATTTTATATTCAGATGATGCAAGCTCAAATATGGTAAGAAATCCTTAGTAACTAGTAATTACCAAATTACTATTTTAGTAGTTCTGCCAAGAAATAGCCTTAGGACTACTTATCTAAAAAGTAAGTAGGCAAATGTTATTATGGGAATGAAACACTGAGTATCTTCACAGTTGCTTGATAACGTGCTCTAAAACTACATACCCAGCACAGGTTATATGAAATAACTGGAAACGGGTTCACTGCCTAAGCTATTCTAAGTCATGGAATACGATGCACACTAAAAATAATTTTTCCTGGTTTACCTTGTTTATTTATTTACATCTTTTTATACTTAATATGCTGGGTTCTGATACTTAGTTTGGAAAAAAAAACCCAAATAAAAATATGGAGAGAGTGCTTTCACAGAAAACATGACAACAGCGTTTCCTCTTGTGTTTTTAAAGGAGAGTACCTGTGTGTTGAGCTTAGGGCACTCCTGATTCTTCTGTCCTTGATTTTGTCCTACTGCAACAGCATAGGTGGCAAGCAGAGTCCAGAGATGCAGGGCTTGCATGCAGGCTGCCAACAAAAACCAACCAAATCCTTTTAAGAATTGGTCTGCTATATTATGCGATCTTTCTATTCCTGCTGTATAAAATAAAAGCCAACATGCACGGTACATAGTGACATCACTGCGAAAATACCAACACTTCAGAATACTCTGATACATATTTAAAAGTAGAGGAACATTTAAGTTGAATTTACCTATTCAATTAAAACACTAACTTTATTTATTCCTTCAATGCTGTTGCTCATTCTGTGCTATCAAATTTTTAATTTAAAAATACAGTTTTTTAGGTTTTTTATAATCACACTTAAACAACTGTAAGTAGGCCCTCAGCTCATAACCTTGGCTTAAAAACACAGGCAAGAAGACAGAGTCAATACTGCTGACAGAAGCTGCGCACACTTACCAGAGGGTTTTGCAGGAGCAGCTGCAGAAGCAAAAGAAAATTCCTCTTGCTTGAGAAACACTAATATAGCAGCACAGGGTGCAGTTGAGGGCGTTTCCAAATACAGCCTGACTAATCCCCGTGCAAAACCCCAGGGTCCTGTGACGCACGTCAGCAATGCACAGCAGTTTGTTATGCTCAGCAGTACAGCCTGACGGGCTTACAGATGACCAGCTGGTTCACCAACAACAAAACCTTTGACCATCACTGAATGAACAGCTTTCATGGATGCAGCAGGCAAATTTGGGCTGCTCTAACAGAAGAAGGCACTTGTTTTTCAAAGCAGGACTTTACTACTTTGTTACTTTTTAACCCTTTTACAAAATCTTTCCAAGTATTTTAGGATTTCCTGTTGCAGGGTGCCACAAATTTCTTAAAAGTTTCATTGACATGGTCTCATTAATGTTTACTAGATAGCACATGTTTATTCATGTAGAAGGAGCAAATAAATTAATTAATCAATCTTTGTTTTGGCTGTAATTATCTGTGTGATACTGAAACTGGAAATCAAGGAGCCTTGTTTGTCAGGATTTTTGAGAGACAAGGCAACTCTACATGCTTTCAGAATTTTGTCATTAGGTAAGCTGCCTGATCAAAGACCGTAACTGGTGACACAGAAGATGGATTAAAAAGAAATATTTTTTAGAGTGAGGGGATGAAGGAACTATTATCTAATCTTATTTGACATTTTAAAGTTGTCTAAATGCTTGAATGTGTCACATGAAGTTGATTTATACCACAGCAACACTGCGAGCTTCTCTATACTGCCATAAGTCATGTTCAATCTCAGGTTTATGATCCTTGTTTCAGGATGCCAGGACTAACCACCAAAATCAGGCCAATTCATATGTGGCCACCAGTGTGACCAGTGCAATCATCAGAGCTGAAGCAAGGGCAAGTTAAAAGTGCAGCATGGTCAAAATGCTATACAAAACCCCCACAATAGCAGAACTCTAGAAATTCATTAGTTTTGAAAATTTTCTTCAAAGGAGGGTGTGCTTTCTACATTAAGAAAAAAACACCTTAACAGACTTTCTGAATGGTACAGTAGGTCCATATGTTTTGTATCCATATTCCAGCTGTACTCCACTATGTAGTCTATCAGGATTCCTCAGTGTATCTGACCTCCAGGTGAACTTTCATTTTGTTTTCAGTGATGTTCTCTATTTTAAGCCAACAAAACAACTAGTGAATACTTCAGCTAATACAAAACATGCAACTTTAGTCAACACTTATCCTCTTAGTATTGACCAAGATCCCCTAAAATGTACATGTTAAGGTCTGCTGTATCCTGAAGCAGCATAAGAGTTTGAAAGATATGTTCAAAATATAATCCCTGCAAAGACTGTATACAGTAAATTACTGTACTTACTGAATTTACCTGGCACTGGTATTGCCAGGATTCATAGCTACCACTAAGCTACTTACTATGGCATTTGTACACTGTTGTAATAGGTAACATACAGGGAATGTTACCTTTTATAGTATTTTAAAACAGTTAGCATGCTTTTCATTAGTATTTTTATAATAATGTTTGGGAAACATATGTATAATGAAGTCTCGTGAATAAATATAAATTATTTGCACAACAGAAATCTGCAGCCTATGTCACTGCTGGATTTCCAATTAAATAAAAACAACTTATGAACAATGAAATATGCTTGCTAGATGAATCACATACTTTGGATAAAGGCATCACTTTATACATTCAGTTTGCAAAGTACCTGCCTTACAGCTTTTATATATTTCAAAGATGACAATGATACTCATATATAAATGAGTTGTGAACCTCATAGATGAGGCTGGGTTTTGGTGGGTCAGGGAGCTGACCTGTTGCTGTTCTGGTACTTCTCAGCTGTGATTCAGTAAGAAAGTTGACTCCAGTGCTGTCAAGAATTTAAAGAAAGTTATCCTGCTCTTTAAGAAAGTTGGGGAAATGAAAACAAGGTGTTTTTAAAAAAAAAAATTAATTTTTTTTTTTTTAAGATAAAAGGAACAGTTACAGAAATTAAGTCAAACTCTTACAGACTGTTTTTTTGTATACTAGAGTAATGGGAAAGCATTCTAAATCAATGATTACAGTTTTAGTGAAAGTGTTAGAAAATGTTGTGAGCAAAATTTCTGTAAACATTAATACAGCCAACACCTAATTCTTAGAAAACATCTACTCTATCTTTATCAACAGTGTACTTTCACTTTAATGAAAATGCCATATATTAAACTCTTCGTCTACTAAACAAGACTGTCTTTGCAACTCCAAGAAATCTTTGTGTACAACACTTTAATTACAACAGATCCTACTAACCACATTCTATTACTGCTGATTTGAGTCTGTTGACCATTTTGTTTACAGTGTTTAATGTCTGATAAAAGAGGAATTAAAATTAACACTGATTTTTTGAAGAGAGAGAAATAAACTCCAGCATGACATTTCTACTCTTGAAATATGGAAGGTCATTTAAATATATTTTAAGAACCACAAACTGAAGGGGTGTAGTTATTTCAACAGATAGGTTCTATTTTAACCTTTTCTCTTTGGCTGAGGGCCATATCTTGACTACAGAATATTCTACACAGAAAAAGAGAGAGTGGAAAAAAAGAACAACATTGAAAACACTAGATGATTTGTCATTTATGTAAGACTGCAAAAAGGTTCGACTTTATATGCTCATGTGTTAGGTGAATTTGGTTTGTAGAAGATGCTCTCAAATATGAAGCACTGTAAGTTTTAGTTTAAAGCAAAGAAAAACTGGTTCTACCAGTCCTTACACACCCCTGACCTAAGCTCCATCCATTTGTGGAAAGACATTAACACAACACAGCTAAATTGCCTAAGCAAGTAAGCCGAACTTTTTTTTTTTAAGTAATAAATTGAATTCTTCAACTAAACTGACACAAACTTGTAAAGATCAAGAAAGAGGTAATATTTGAGAGTAATTTCTGCTCATTAGAATACTTCCTCCAAAATTTAGTGATTGAATCCCGTCTGCAGTGTAAACATTAGCTAGCGTCTTTTCATGAGCTTACTAGCTTTTATTCCTGTTTAGTGACCCTACCATAACTGAACAGCTTTTGAATATATCCCCATATATTTAGTATGTTGCTCAACTTTACTTGAGCAATATCTTGCTTTATTGTAGGGATCAATTTTAAGAAGAACTGTATTTGTTGTCTAATTTTGCTTTTGTAATAAGTTTACTTAGTACGTATTTTCTAAAGCAGCCTACTTGATACAACCTCATGAGACAGGGAAAGGTACCTGAACCTTGGTACTCAAGTACCAAGACCAAGAAAAAGAAAGGAACCAGTACAACCTAACTATATTCAAACATGATTATTATTCATGCCCTAGTGAACTGAGTTAATGAGCAGCATAATGGTTCCAGGAATAGCTTTTTATATCTGTGTCAATTACAAGGACAGTAAGAGCAATGGTCAGTTGGATGAAGCTAGGGTACTTACAGATTTAGAAGGTTGTCTTGCAGGAATTTTGCATACCACTTATCTTTGCAGTACAAGTTTGATGTAAAAACCCATGCTAGCCATATTTACAGTTGGTATGATGCAATACAGAACTATGATTTGTGTATGAATGTGTCTATCACAGAGATGACTTGTGAGGAGTGTGAGCAATTCTAAAAAGAAAGCTTGAACAGCATGTGTTATGGAAAAGTGCTAAGAACATATTAAAGACTGAATTAATTAAACTCTAATAAATCTAAAGAAGACAGATGCTAAGAAGGTGAGGATTTTAACCTGAATGGTATCACCAGACATATTTAATAACTTTTTTTATTGAGATTTTCTGGATCTGATCAGAGATCCATCTCTCTTTACAGTTCATGAGAAAACTGGTGATCATCTAACAATCTGACCATATATGGCTGTATTGAGCACAAAGTTATTAGTTTCAACACACCCACTGAAACAACTCCTTAAGCATTTACTCTTCCTGTGTTTAACACAGTTCTCTGATGAGAGAATAAAAGATATTGCAGCATCATTGTTTCTTATGCAGCTTCCCCTTGTACTTAGAAAAATACTCTAAAACAATAGATTTCTGCTGGTGATAAATCAACAGACATTTTGAATCTTACAAGAAGATGAAGAGCTAATAGTAACTAGGGTCTACATTTCCAGTATTTCATGTGATCCTGACAATTATTAGCTCAGACAAAAATTTAGTCTGAGAGAATATAGGAGATACAAAACATACAGAACAGTTCAGTATGTTCTGGGATGAATGAATACAGCTCAGGATAGGCATCTTTTTTCTCTGATTGTATGTTTAGGGGAACCACATAATCTCTGTGCTTAGTTCCCATTCCTTCACTTGGAGAGAATTAACCTCTGTAACTGGCAGGCTAAAAAAAAGTAATGTATTATTTAGTTATCAGTGAGTATCTGGAAATGATCAAGAGATTTTCAGTCACTTCTAATGAGTATCTTGGAAATACCACACCTACCTAGCCAAATTTAATTTGATGGGGTTTTTTATCTTCATTGTTTCTCTCCTGCCCTTGTTAAAAAAAAATAAAATCTAGATGTAAGCAAGTTCAGGTCAATACAATTTACCACATTACACTTAAATTTTAAAAATAGCTTCTAAAGCACCAGGATTGAAAGGAAGAAATCAAGGTTGTGATACTCTTTCAGTGCAAGGCAGAAGAAAAATGGAGGCTTATTTCTCGGCCCTCATACTTATATTTCACTGATGTGTATTCTTACCAATGCTTTCTGGATAAAATCTTTATAAATTGGTTATGAACTTGCACCTTAAATACCAAGTACAGTTCTGGTTTCTCCACCTTACAGAAAACAGAACAGAACTGGAAAAGTCCCTGAGAGGGGCAGTAAGAATGAGCCATAAGAAAGATTTTATACAATGAACAATTGAACAGAATAGAAATCCTTATCCTGGAAATTATGGGGTGTCTAAGAAAGGGTTAATAGGGAAAGATTGTTCACTATCTCTTCCAGTGTAAGAAGCACAGGTCATCAACTAAAATTAAGAGGAGGAAGACTCAAAACAAATTAAAGGAGTCAGCTACAAGTCACACAATTAGGTAAAGTAGTAAGATGTAGAATTCCTTTTTCATGGTACTGTCAATTTAAACAGCCTTAAAATGGTACTGGGTAATACCATGAAAAAAAGCTCATCTTAAATTACAGACACCATCTCTGAAATACAAGCTGCTGGAGGCAGAGAAATCATTCTAGGAAAAATATTCATAACAACTCACCCCTTTCCTATGCTTTCTTTGTGCCTCTGCCATAGACCATTGCAAGACAGATAGTTCTATCTGTATCAGGTAAGACTTTTCATGGAAGGCAAGTCAACACTCCCTGTTTGTAACATGTGATGACAGAATCACTTGCTTTTCATGATAATGTTTCAGTTTAATTACAAGTATCTTAGTTTTAACCCCATCCTTCATTTTTCTTGCCAGTTCTTCGGAGAACATAGAAACAGAAAATTCATTTTTGACAAATAAGAATTTCTTGAGTGGTACTCTCCTATTCCTTTAATACTGCTATGCAGTATGTTGGAATCTGGCTATCTGAAAGATCCACTTCTCTCTCATACAAAATCTAACACTTACTTAAAGAATGCTTAGGAGTGAGGCTGCTGGTACAACTAATCCTTCTTCAAAATACCTAGGGAAACATTACAGAATTCTAAGAACTGGCAGTATGTAAATATACCGTGGTAAATTTGCAAATTCTTAATTAGCTGCCAGGTGAGCAAAAGCTCACCTTAATAAGGTAATTTTGATGAGCTACACTATTTCCCCCCCAAACTGTACATTCACATGTATACTTTTTATAATTAAATATCCTGTATATCATGGACATGCATTGAAAGAACTTAAGCAAATGCTTGTTTCCCTAGAAGCTTCCCATGTAACACTATCTAGAATGGAATTTGCATTAAGGCCAAGGCTTGGACTGAAGCAGTTGCTGCTGATTCTCCTCTTATCTGCTTCTAAGAAAAAAAAATCTGCTTAGATTTTTTTTCACTAAGCCTAAGAATGCTGTATCTAGATCAAATAAACTCTGACCCTTGAATACTGGAGTTGTGGTACTCAGTTTGAAAGCAAAGTCAGCAGGACAAAGTTTAATCTACAATGCATTACCAGACACTACAATTCTGATGTAAGAATGTAGTGCAAATATAATATTCCAATTAAATTACACATTGAGAGTAATGAAGTTTTTAACTGTTAGGTTCTCTTTGATTACAAATGCTTTTTTAAAGTACTTGAAAAAAATAATCCATTAAATCTAAAAATTAAATACAGCTACCATACACTCCTTTTAAAGGTAACAGGCAGCATCATGACTTGAGGCGTGAGAGATTGGTTTGACTCCACATCTCATCATTTTATGGGTGTTTCTCACTGCTGGATCCATTTAAAGATGCACTTGGATGCTTCTTATTTCTTGTATCTCTGTGTACTTGCCTTCTGGAAGTGTTCAAAACCAACTTATAGTAATACTACCACTACTATTCTTTGCACTCTACTACTGCAAGTACCAATACTGCTACTGCTTTGTGCTAATCCCTACCCTTCAGTTTCACATACAATTTTTCCATGGGAACGTGCAGACTAAACTGAGGCTTACCCATCAAATGATACTTGTTGCAAAGGCAGATGCAGTTGATAATAGTAAGTGTTGCTTTAATAGCTGCTGAGTGAAAAAATTACATTTTTAGTCTGATAACTAGTAAGTTTCTGACAAAGAGGGAAAGCTTTAAGGGAACAAGGTTAATACTACATTTCAGTGGTATTCATTCTGTCAGCATTAAGGTGGAGCAAAACAACTCCTAGGTAAAAATACTAAACCACAAATAAA
This sequence comes from Pardalotus punctatus, assembly GCA_013400915.1. NCBI lineage: Eukaryota > Metazoa > Chordata > Aves > Passeriformes > Pardalotidae > Pardalotus > Pardalotus punctatus. The sequence continues at coordinate 752,400 of VZTX01005232.1, read as the reverse complement.
CTTGGATTATTTCAGTGATCCAATTTGTAGAGCAGACAAGCAGATCTTTATATAAGGGTGCAGGAAGGAAATTACAGTTAATGAGTGGGAAACAAGTAAGAACAAGTACATTTGAACAGGAATTTTCTTGGTGGCAAACCCAGCTCTGGAAGTCTGAAAATCTATATTCAGACACTTAATGAATCTTCAGTGTCCAAGCCTGGGCTTTGCCCCAGCCCTTTAAAAATAAAATACAATTAAAAATTAAATAAAGTAATTATTTTAAAAAATATTGATATCTATGAATGTAGAAGCCACATTTCCTTCTAGCAATAGGTATTATTTCTATAATTTAGAGAAACGTTATTTAAAATTATTTTTGTAATTAATTGTCTGAGGTAAGTCAGTGCAATTCTCTATTCTTTTGTGACATTAGTGAATGAAAATAATATTGTTACTTTTAGTATTTAAACATGGTGTCTTCTTTGACATGTATGCTGCAACCTTAAACATATGTCCACTTGTACTGAAAAATCCCTTCTCATTTTTTTTTGGCATTCATATAAAGCACTCTTGATGATTAGCCAAATTAAAAAAATTCTGTGGACTTTTAATGAGCACTGGTTCTTTTTTCTTGAACAGTCAAACTCCACACAAATAACCTAAGATAGAGTTGACTAACAAAACAGCCACAGATTCCAACTTAATGGCACACTGCCAGTCGAGCTGCTGTGTGATAAACACTGAACTAAAAATTTGCCTACTGCAATCATCATGAGTTCTCTGATGTTTTACAGCAGCTGACCCCTGGTGATTGATGACTTTTGGATGGGAGAAAGAGACTGACATCCAGCAACTGGTCAAGATAAGAGCTGGATGAAGACTGTGCCCCAGGAAGAACCAGTCACTGCAAATCAACTGCTGCACAGTACCGTGACTGCAAGAAGACCAGTTAGACTTCACGCCCTAACTTTTGTTTTCCACACCCTCCATGATAATATCTTGAACAGCTCTCTTGCCCAGTCTTATCCGGCCTTACATCCCTGCACAGTGGTTAGGAAAGGAAGCCAGGAAGAAAAGTTGTGAGCTATTCCTGCCTCTCAGTTACGCTTAGCCTGATTTCAGGGCTGAGCATCTGACAGGCAGCAGCGGCACAGCTGCTGCTCAGGGCCCTCTGAAGCAGGAGCAGTTCGGTTGCACGTGCCTGACCGCAGTCGGGCAGCGGCCGAGAAAGGCCAGCCGCTGTGGGACCGGATTCCTTAAAGGACAGCTTCCTTCCCAAGCGGTGCCCACGGCTCGCACCAGTGCCCCCTGCTGCTCGGAGCCGCGTGGTGCAGTCAACCAGCGAAAACTTCAACCGTCAAAATTAATTGCCCTCTGACAAACTCACCAAAATCCAGAAATAAAAGCTAACGGTCTGCTTCTCTTCTAGTGTTTTTCCTTAAGCACTCTCCAGTGATAACTCTTCGTAGTGGGTGAAGAGTACACTGTAGTTTACTTGGAAAAAATATACTTGTGTATGCACACATGGAGGGAAGAACAGTGGCTGATGGCCTCAAAGCTATTCATGTAAATTGTAACTAGCCAACACAGAAAAGAATATGTATTTTGCATGTATTATGCAATCCATGGAAGTGAAAATAAAAAGTAAAAGGCAGGTGGGGTGGTTCTTTTTTTGCATGCTTTTTTTGTTTCTTTTTAAAAGAACTTCAAAAGTTCAGGCATTTGTCAAGTTTCCAGACTTACAAAAATTGTGATGTTTTTACATTTACAGGTACATTGCTATTGAACTGACAGCTAGTATTGTTCTATTTGTAAATGCATGGATCTATACACTGAGTGTCTTCAATGCTTATATTGATCAATTTACATGTTTTTTAAAAAAGCTGGTAGTTCTTTTTAACTCAAGACTGAATAGTACGATTGGAATGCTATGCATGCAATTTTAATTAATAATATGAACAGATTTGCAATGATATGTGTATTCAGACAACTAGAAACCCCTTATTACAGCTCATATTGTTTGACAGTTAAAAGTAACCTGTTTAAGACTTGCAGTATTTGCTATTGGTCTTAAGCTGTAAAAAGAGTTTAATAGAAGAGATGCCATTATAACTCAACTGATAATGATGAGTTACCACAAACAGGAGAAAAATCACTTAAAAATATGACTTAACACATACCAAGCATTTATTAAAAGGAAAGTATATTCCAGACCAGAATGGATAATTGAAAGTTTGCTCTTCTGTCTTGGAGGAAAGCTTTATACAAAAGATAAAGCATCAAGCAAGCTCTTCTGATCCTGTACCTACAATTATTTTATATCCTGACAAGACTTACACTTACTTCTTGGAGCTCAATTTTCAGGTATAGATCATAATTATGTTTTTCATAACTGTTATAATTAGGATAAATGAGTTCTAAAGAAACTAATGCAGAATTATAGATTTAATTAATCTTCCCATACCCATCCCTCATAAGAATGTAGGTTTCAAGACCTACTGAATTAAAAGAAACCTCCAAAGGCAGTAGCAATTTCAGAAAATTAAAACCTACTTCTGAAAAAGATAGCTATACTGCAGGATCAGCTTACTACACTAAATGAAGTAAAATATTAGTATGTACATAATCTGCGCAGTAGATGTTTCTATTTTTGATAGTGAGAGGAGAAAACAATGGAATTCAGTAAATTTTTATTCTCCCAGGATACAAATTTCTTAAATTTCTAACTGAATTATTTTACAGTGAGAATGATAAACTATTACTAGTATCTAAGTTGTATCAACACATATTGTCCTTAGGGTTTTTCGTGCCCTGTGAAAACTTGCTCTACAAGCCACATGCTAGGTGATTTATATGATGCATAGTGGCTTACATTAGGCAGCCTGATATTATGCATTATCTAGGTGGCATATATTATGATTATCTCTGCAAACAGCCTATGGGCAAGAAAACACTTTCTAAAATTGGTGTCTATTACTGTCAATTGATTTTTCTACTAAGGTCTATTGTCTAAACAAAACACAATGTTTATACAAATAGTTATGTGGCATCTCCAGAACTCATGTCAAATTTAAATTGATTGGTTTTAAAATGCTAACAATATTATAAGAATTACTCTAATACTCTAGTAATGTAAGGGTTCTCAGTCACATGTTAATAGGTAGGAGTGGTATTAGGTCTCAGCAGTTCTTTCATTTTTCACTACTTAGGTTCATATCGCAGCACTGTTCTTTTTGAACAGTATTATTCCCACATGGGTCGTATCATTGCATAGCTCTCAAGCTCACACAGACAGTGGCAACGTCCTCCAGCAGTATCATTAGATGGAGTCCATTTTCCTTCCATTCCCCTTTCAGTGGTACCAGTTTACCCACACCCAAACTCTTATTCAGCTTTGCATAGGCATAAGTACATATGAAGGAGTTGCAAACACCAGCCACTTAGATTCTTGAATATGTATGCTACACATGACATACTCTGCTTTTTACTCTCCTGGGAGGTCAACCTGCCAGAGTAACGTCACAGTTACTATAACAACTAGTTAACAGCAACAAGACAGGAATAAAGAAGTGGTTTGTGATTGCTGCCAGTTGTATCTTCATCTGTGGTACAAATGCTCTTATGCCCTGTGAAAGAACCCAGTCTCACCAGAAATTGGCAGGTAAAAGAAAAGAATAATAATTGAAAAAATACCCTCCCCACATAAACTCTTCAACAGCCATACTCACAGAATATGTTCCTTTATTTCTCAGGAAAGTAAATAAATAGCAGGTACCTTGCTTCTTATTCACTTCCTTATATCTCTCCGGGTAAACTCTAATACTGCAAAAATCCATTTCTTTCCTTCTCTAACACAATGAAAAGAAAACTGTCCTGAGATAGTTGTCTGGTTGAAATGTTTCCCGTAAACTGAGAAACTGCTTTAAAGCGGATTTCAATTTGTTGCTGCTGAACTTTGATACAAAGTCTCTTCTTCATGTAATTATGCCTCTCATTTCAGGGACAGATGGGAGAAATAGACAAATGTAACTAAGCATTTGCCCAATTTTCTGGAAAGCAAACATGAGAAAGGAAGTCTCACTTCAATACATTTTGCTATTCTGTTTTCAACCAGCACCATTATGTTTCTTATCCTAAAAAAATCCCCACAAAAAACAAAAAAACCACCCCAAACAAACAAACCACCAAAAAAAACCCCCCAATAAAAACTCCAAAACCAAAGACTGAGTAACAAGCTGCTGCAAAAAACCCCAAGGTTTTAACAACTTTGTTTATGAAACAGACAACAAAAAATACTGTTACTCATCTAAGAAGCTTTTCTTATGTTAACTCTGTGTTCTAATCAACATGGACTACGTAGCTTACAGGTGAGTGTTTTTGAAAGATTTAGGCAATGTTTTTCACTCTAGTTTGTGAACACCTGTTTTTTGCTGAGCTTCTAAGAGGCTTGGCAAAGCGTAATAAAAAAATTCAAGTCTGTTGGCAGTACAGCTATTTGCTATATAGGAATCCACAACTTAATTGCAAACTTGTCCCTGGCCTGAAAAATCCAAAAGACTGAATGTTACTATAAGATTTAATCTCTTTCTAAAATAGATGGGAAACATTTTCTAAAAAGGTACTCTGAGAATCTAATTAATTATTAATCATCATTTAAAATTAAAGTTAGCAACCTTGTGGCTAACTTTTGCTTTCAGCTGAATATAGAAACACAGAGTTTCACAGAAGTGGCAACATAGCTGTGCAAATTAACAACAGAAGGCTTTGGGAAATGGTTGTTTCTTGCCACACAGAGTGAAACTTCACGTGACCATCACTATTAACGCCGCTGTTACTTCAGAAGTGGAGCTGAAGTAACTCTGGCTACATTCAAGAGTGCCTAAGGGAAACTCCCTGTTTGCAAACTACACAGGGTTGATGAAGACACAATATTAACACTTTAATTACAAAATTAAACCTTTTCTCTCAAATAAAATGCAGTAATTTTATGGTGTCTTCATTAAGCTTAAATTTGTGTACTAGGCTAACTGGTGTGCCAAGGAATTTAGCTACTGAAATGCAAGCTAGATATTTAAGAATTACTTGATTTCATTACTCAACAAGGAAACAGGGTTACTCTTTCCCACTATGCTTGAGAATCCTTTCCACTTTTCTTCACATTAAACATTCTTGGCATCATAATCCTTGGCATTAACTTGTTTTATAGATATTCTGTTTGATTTGTAAAAGTCACTGTCTTTTTAACACTTAAAGACAGCTATAAGGGTTTTTTTTTTGTTTTTTACTACTTACACTTGGGTCCTATATTTATCTAATTTTATTTTGACTAAGAAAAAAGTAAAAAAAAGATTGCTGTAGTTAATTATAATGAAAGAATATTTCATTCACATAACTAAGGTATAAATAGGCCTGCTCCCTACTTTGATAAAAGCGTTTGATAAAAGTTATACATCAAGGTAATTCTGAGTTTAATGTGGATATAAAACTAGAGTGTAATGTTCCCAAAAGAAAATTTGAACCAAAAAAATATGCTGAAAATACAAGAACAATCCTATAATTTTAATCTAACACAGAAGACCAGTCCATTATTAGAAAAAAAAAAAAATTTCAATAAAGCAGTATTGTTCCTCACTGCCACCGTAACTTACACTGTTACAGACTGGAAAACAGCACTTTCTCCCCCACAGCTCAAAGAAAGGTCTCTCTTGGGATAAAATAAAACTGGTACACTGCCTTGTAAATGACAAACATTGAATCAAATCTACATTGGTGGATAAAACTATGTCAGAAAGTTCTTCAGAATGCAGCATATTCAAGTAAAACGCAAGAACGCCTTTTTGCCCATACTTGACAAACTCAACTCCTTGGTATGAAGTTTACATAACTATTTCACTTATTTCAAAGAAATTGCAGAGCCTGAATACATGTGTCCACTGAAAATACTACATAAGAAAGAAGACTTGCACCTTTAGAACTAAGGATGTTTGCTAGCTGAGGAAGCTGCCAACTCGAATATCAGCTGAAATGCTCACTCTCTTGAGTATGAATGTGTTGCATTCAACTGATTAAATGTTTCTGCATGAGAAAGCAGACATGCTTTCAACAAGCTTAATTTTTCACTTGCAATTTAAAGCTGAGAAAAGCTCTAACCATAGAATTGGAATTTTTGGAAATATCTACTTAGGATCACAGATTTGTGTCCAAGAACATAGCTCTGAAAATGTTATCTGAAGTACACACTTAAGAAATTCACTTACCAGAATCGATTTAGCATTGGCATAATGATTTTTTCCCTTACCAAAGGCAAAATCTTGGCAAAGTTCAAGTCTTCCCAGCCAAAACACCACTTAAAACATTGTACAGAAAGTTAATATATTTTAGCAATTATTAGGTACTTTCTGAACTATAGCTCAAATCAGGTATTATGAACAGGAGTTAGTGAAACTATTGGATTTGTCTTTTGAGCACCCATATGATCAGGCTTTTAGATGTTGTTGTTTTATTGTCTACATAACTCAAAAATAAGTTCCAGTATTGCAGTACTAGAGCTAAAAAATTAAAATTCATAGTTAACCAGTGTTATGTCACTGTAAGTTTTCGAATTATTTTTGTAAAATCCTATTATAGAGTCCAGAGCCCTTTTAGAGAAATAGATCTAAAACCTCTCTGAAGTGGCAATCCAAACTTTCTGCTCTCGCACAGGCTGTTGGAAATGGGCTTGGAGAAACTAAAAAGCAAGGCACCCCCCTCCAAGTTGTCCAATGACATGACTGATGACTAGAAACAATATTTTTTTGAACAGTAAGTGATAACTTTACGATTAGTAAAAACTTACAGCGGAATTCTTCTTTGGACCCACATTATCACAAACTGCACCTCATGAATTCCACTGGCAAGCGTGACAATGCATGGCCAAGTGAGTACTTAGGCAGCTCCCAATTTACATACAGAATCCTAGCTCTTACTAAAATCTTTTTCCACGTGTAATTATAAAAATTCATCAGAGCTTTCAGTAAAATTCTCCAGGGCAGATCACAAAATACCCATCAGCTACCATCAAGTGTCTTGACCATTTAAGTTCAGTTCTTCGGTACGGCGGTGTCCAAATCACAAAATTTGAAAGACTTCCACATAATCAGCACGTTGTCCAAACTAAAACCTTTTATGATCCTGTTATTTATAAGCAGATATTTAAACAATTTCCTAAATAACGAGGGCAGCAAGAGAGAGCGAGTTCTATCTTCCTTTTATAGTAACTATGAACAGACTGTGCTTCCCAGTTTCAACAGATGGTTGAACACGTGTGTGTGCGTGTGCCCATTTTTCTTTTAAACAAATTACAAGCAGGCTTGTAAATTACCACCAAGATCCGCAGGTACCTATGTATCCTACACGTGCATCTGGGTTCGACAGGAAAAGGCAGGACGGCGCAGACCCTTCCCGTGCTCGTGGGTCACGCTGAGGCGGAACAGCTGCTCCTGCCTTCAGCGCCTGTCCTTACAGAAATCCCAAACTGAGCTCAAGGTCCCCCGTGCGCCCCTCCAGATATCCCCTCGGGATATCCGCCTGGCTCCGCGGGGGCGGCCGTGAGGAGCCGCCGGCAGCACGAGAAGAACAAGGAGAAAGGCGTGAGTCCGGGGGCCGAGGGGCTCTCGGCCTCTTACCACGTACCATCTCGATGATCTTGGTCTTCTTACCCGTCTTCTTCTTCATGGTGAAGATGTACTGCGCCAGCACCACCCCGCCCACCAGCGCGCACACGCTGGCGCTCGCCACCGCTCCCATCTTGGCCACGGCGGTCCTGTCCATGGTAGCAGCTCCCGGGGCGCCGGGAGCCACTGCGGGGAAGCGCGACTGCGCCCTCAGTGAGGGCGAAGGAGCGGGATCCCGGCCGATCCCCAGCGACCGATCGCCGGCCCGGCAACGACGGCGCCGCACGCGCCCCGCCGGCCCGGCCCCTCGCCGGCCGTACCACACCACAGGGAAAGCGGGGAGGGGAAAGGGTGGATGGACGGATGGAGCTGGGCGCCTCGAGAGCAAGAGGTTTCTACGAGAGGCTTTAAAGAAGAAAGAGCACAAGTCGCCGAGTGGTTAAGGTTGGGAGTTTTTTCCCTCCTCTCAGAAAATCCAAAAGGAATGCTTCTTTTCTTTGGCCTCCCCCTTGTACTTGACGAAATGAGACAGCCCAACGGACCATGGCGCCGCTTCCCAAACTACATTTCCCAAGCCCCCTCTTGGGCGGGGCGTGAGGCGGTTCGCGGCCGGTGCCGGTGGTGGGGAGAGGAGGATGGTGGAGATGGCGGCGGCGGTGGGAATGCGCCTGTAGCGCTGCCGCTCTGTGCCTCGCCTCGGGCCGCGCCTGAGCGAGGAGCTCCTGTGAGGAAGCGGGGCTGCCGCCCCGGGGTGGCTCGGACTGCGCCGTGCCGGGGAGCTGTCGCCTCCCGCTCAAGTAAGCCTCCGCCGGGTTCGTCTCCGTTCTCCCGCTCCACGGGGATGTGTGTCCGTGTCCGTCCGTCTGTCCGTATCTGTGGCTCAGTGTAGGTGCTGTGGGTGCTGCACGGGCACTTTGTGAGGGAGGGCAGAAGGGACTGAGGGTGTGTGTGTGTGTGTGTGTAGGATTGTGCTGTGCCAGCCCACCCTCGGCGCCAGCAGGTTGCCTAGCGGGCATAGCGACGGGAAAAAGAGGGAAAATAAATGTCTTTGTTTGCCGGACGTAGTTTCATTTAAAAAAAGAAAAGGCATGGACTTGCAGGCAGAGTTTTTTCCGAATCCCGTCTTTTTCTCTTCTTCCCGCTGGAGCTGCCGGTGCCTGGCAGCCTTTCGCCTCCTGTGCGGGCTGTGGGATCGAGTGTGTCCAGGGTCATAGGCATGGAGCTGTGGATTTTGAACTAGGATAATGTTATTGTCAAGCCGCCTGCAAAGGGATTAGTCTCCTCGCTCCTTCCCTCCCCCCTTCTAAAAATAACATCAGGTAGGGAGCAGAAAAGCTGATTTGTGCCCTGTATGACCGAGTTCTTTATTCGTGTCACTGGAGCATCCAAGGCGATTAGGTGGTGGAGGTTTTGGTGTCGTCAGTTTATGTCTTCATTTACTTGTCTAAAAATAATTTCTCTTGCAAAACACTTGCATCAGAATTTTTTTTTTTTTTTGCCGGTACTCCTTGGTAAGAGAGAAGAGACCTCAGTTCTGTGACTTCGAAAACTTTTTATTGCTTAATACTTGTAACAGAAGGTATTTAACAGTTTTAAAAAATGTTATTTTGTTGTGTTTTCTTCATGTGACTAGCAGTGTCTATCACAACTAATTTAACTAATGACAATACAATTCCTGAGGTTGTTTTTGAACTATATAACCAGAAACTCAAGACATCTGGAATTAAAATTTATTTAGCTCACACTAGCGCAATGTGAAACCAAGAGGTGTAATATATTCAAGGAAAGCACTTGCTAACAAAGAAAAAGTTTTTTTATAAACAATTGCATGTATTAGTATGAGCTTTAACAGTCCCTTGTTTCCTTTTCAGTAAAGAAGAATGTCCTTGTTTAAAGCTAGAGACTGGTGGTCCACCATACTTGGAGAAAAGGAAGAATTTGACCAAGGCTGTCTGTGTGTTGCTGATGTTGATAATAGTGGCAGTGGACAAGGTAAATTCAGACTTACGTGATTGCTAGCTTTTAAGCCACACAGCTATACGTTTGTTTTGACCAATGCATGCTGAAAGCTTGTTAGCCAGGCTAGCTGGCTAGTTAGTTTTAGGTCTGCTATCTTTAATGTGTCCTTGTAGGCTTAAGAAGACAAATTCAGTGCTCTCTGTCTTTTTATATTTGTAGTTTGCTAAACATGTAAGTTCTTGCTTGTGTTCACTAGTAAATTCTCTCATGTCTTACTCCCTCAATGGTAGATATTGTTAAAATAAAGAATTTTCAGTTAGTCATGAGGGCAAGCACATTGTGACTTGTAAAAACCTGAGAGGAGGAAAACAAAGAGGAAGGTGAGAGCTAAAAGGTTAAGAATTTAGAAAAACAAATAAACAACCCTTTTGGTCTGGAAAATAAGTGATGATTGGAATAAGTGACTCTGCTTGAGTAAACCCTGTTTTTCTGTGCAGTCATTAATAATGTGAAATGGTCTTTGCTATCAGGGACAGTTTTTGTGTCTGTATTTTAAAAAAACTAATAAATTCTTGAGATCTTTGTGATATCATGCTCACCTTGGAACTTTGTTTTTGACTAGTAGAGGTCTTGAGTTTGATTTCATCTCTGCCATACTTGTCTGAAGTTATTTTAATGTAACATTCTCCCTTTTCAGGACAATTTGAATAAAGTTGAGCTGTTACTGATTTGGTGTACAACCTTTTTCTGTAGAAATTCATTAGAGTAATATTTAGGTTGGAAAAGACCTTTAAGATCATTGAGTCCAACAGTTGACACTTTGTGTTCACTGCTAAATTGTATCCTTGAGCACCACATCTACACAACTTCTAAATACCACTGGGGATGGTGATTCAACCACTTCCCTTGGCAGTTCTTCCAATGCTTCACAACCCTTTTGGTGAAATTTTTCCTAATATCACATCTAGGTTTTACATCCCCCGATGCACCTCTAAGCCCTTCACTGGCTTTGTTGCCTTTCTCTGACCAAGTTCCAGCACCTCCATGACTTTCTTGTAGTGAGGGGCCCAAAACTGAATGTAGTATTTGAGGTGCAACCGTGCCAAGTGCTGAATACAGGGGGGCAATACTTCTCTGGCCACTCACTTTCTGATACAAGTCAGGATTCCACTGGCATTCTTAGCCAGCTGGGTACATGATGGCTCATGTTCCAGCTGCTGTCAACCATCACCCCAGGTACTTTTCTGTTGGGCAGCTTTCCAGCCACTGTTCCCCAAGCCTGTTGTGTTGCATGAGGAAGAGTGGCTGAAATGAATGACTGGGCACCTGGCCTTGTTGGACCTCATACGATTGGCCTTGACCCATTACTCCAACCTGTCCAGATCCTGCTGTAGAGCCATCCTACCCTCCAGCAGATCAACCCTCCCACCCAACTTGGTGTCATCAGCAAACTTACTGAGGGTGCACTTGATCCCCTCATCCAGGTCATTGATAAAGATATTAAACAGGACTGGCCCCCGTACTGAGCCCTGGGGAATGTCACTCGTGACTGGTCTCCAGCTGGATGTAACTCAATTCACCACTATTCTCTGGGCCCCACTGCCCAGCCATGTTACTGCCCAGCCATGTTTCTACCCAGCAAGCGATGCAGCTATCCAAGTCATGACCACCCAGTTTCTCCAGGAGAATGCTGTGGGAAATGCTGTCAAAAGTTTACTAAGGTCTAGGTTAACAACATCCACAATCTGTCCCTTGTCCACTAAGCTGGTCACCTTGTCATAGAAGGAGATAAGGTTGGCCAAAGAGAACCTGTCCTTTATAAGCCCCTGCTGCCTGGGTTTTATCCCCTGGTTATCCCATACAAGCTGCGTGATGGCACTTAAGATGATATGCTCCATGACTGCACTGAGGTCAGGCTGACTGGCCTGTAGTTCTCCACCTCCTCCTTCTGACCCTTGTAGATGACCCTTTGCTAACTTCCAGTCAACTGGGAGCTCCCTGTCAGCCAGGACTGATAATAAATGGAGAGTGGCTTGGTGAGCACTTCCACTAGCTCTCTCAGTATTCCTGGGTGAATCCCATCTGGCCCCATGGACTTGTGTATGTGTCTAAGTGGTGTAGCAGAAGGCTGACCATTTCCCCTTGCATTATGGGGGCATCATTCTGCTCCCTGTTTCTGTCTTCCACCTCAGGGGCTGGGTACCCAGAGAACAACTGCTGTTCTATTGAAGACTTAGGCAAAGGCAGCACTAAGTACCTCAGCCTTTCCCTGATCCTTTGTCACTATGTTCCCCCCCCGTATCCAATAAAGGAGATTTTCCTTGGCCCTCCTTTTGTTGCTGATGTATTGATAGAAACATTTTTATTGTCTTTCATGGCAGTAGCTAGATTAAGTTCTAGTTGGGCTTTGGCCCTTCTAATTTTCTTCCTGCATAACCTTGCGACATTGTAGCCTCCCTGATTCGGCTGCTCCTTCTTCCAAAGATCGTATCTCCTCTTTTTCCTGAGTTCCAGGCTAAACTCTGTTCAGCTGGGATGTTGTTCTTCCCTGCAAACTTGTATTTTGGCACACAGGAATGGCCTGGTCCTGTATCTTTTAAGATTTCCTTTGTTACGAATGTTCAGCCTTGGGCTCCTTTGCCCTTCAGGACTGCCTTCCAAGGGCCTCTGTCGACCAGTCTCCTAAATGGGTCAAAGTCTGGCCTCTGGAAGACCACAACAGCCATTCTGCTGTCCCCCCTCCTTCCTTTTCTAAGAATTGAAAATAAAATTTTGTGATTGCTGTGCCCAGTACAGCCTCCAGCCATCATATCACGTACAAATCCGTATCTGTTCTCAAACAACAGATCCAGTGGGGCACCTTCTCTAGCTGGCTCCATCAACAACTGTATGAGGCAGATCTTTCATACACTCCAGGAATCTCCTAGATACTTCCTCTCTGTTATATTTTCCTCTGTGTTATATTTTCAGCAGACATCTAGTAAGTTGAAGTCCTCCACAAGAGCAAGGGCTGGTGATTGTGAGACTTCAAGCTGCTTATAGAATATTTCATTGCCTCTTTGTCCTTGTTGGGTGGTCTATAACAGACTCCCAACATGACATCTGCCTTATTGGCCTTTTCGCTCATTCTTGCCCATAAACACTCAACCCTATTGTTACTATCACAGGTGCTGACAGATTTTCTGGATCTGCAAAAAATGCAATTGGTAAAGTTAAGCTAGAAGACAGAGCATAATGAACATTACTTGAATAATGTCAATGTTCTATCTTTTTAGGGTATTATTTGAAACACTTTGTGGAAATTGAATTCCACACGTGGTATTGCATTATGTAGTATCCTATGTGTTATGTTTGTTTGTTTGTTTTTTAGATAAAGTTATTGTGGGCAGTTATATGGGATATCTCCGAATCTTTAATCCACATCCTGTGAAACCTGGAGATGAAGTACAACCTGAAGACTTACTCTTGGAAGTGCAGTTGCGAGAACCAATCTTGCAGGTGGAAGTAGGAAAATTCGTTTCGTAAGTAAATGGCAGGCTATGGTGCTGTTTATTTAAGACTTAGATGTGATTTTCTTCCTTTGTTTTGGAGGGTGAGTTTTCACTTTCTAAATGGACAGCTGTTAATCACATCTATGAATCCTACAATATGCATTTGATCTGTTTGTTGAATCATCTTGATATGAGAGAATTTTTACTTAAGGTATATATAGGGGATAATCTTCCAGATAGTTATACAGTTTTTTAGAAGTATGTAAAACAGGAAAAACTTTACATTGAGAGTTATCTTTTAAGATGTTAAGAATACTTGACTAACTTGTTATGATCTAGGATGTAATACCGGCCAATTGTTTCCTGTTTGATAGAGGATAGAAGATCCTTAATTCCAATATATTTAGTGGAAATAAGTGGCCAGGTAGAGGAGAAGTACTGTGACTCTAAGGAAAACACCTTATAATTAATTGGCTTTGAGAGAATCTACTTAGGAGTTCTTTATTTTAGAAATTAATTCTTAAAGGATTAATTTTATTTTGGAAATTAACATCTAATACTGCAGCATGAACTTTGTTTAAAAAATGAAAGTAAATCCTGTACTAACCATGGGAAAGATTCATGCTCTGAGACCAAAGGGTCAAGTATGCACAGAGTGACCCTGTGATATCATTCACTGTGCTGGAATGATAATGCCTTACTCTGTGAAATGAGCTAAACCATTTTCTATACTTACAGCACAAGTACTTCTCTGCTAGAAATACTTCTTGTGTTTGGGGGAAGAAGAATGTGAGGGTTTGAAGGTTCCATGGAGTTAGTACAAATGTGAATTTAAAAAAAAGCAATGTTTATGATTGCTGAATAATACTTCTTTGGAGGGATGATCTGCATATCATCCTGATGTGAAGGATTAACAGTACCTTGTTTCAAATGAGTTTCAGACTAAACTGGGGAAACAGTTGGGTTGCTCTTCATATTTGAATCTCCAAATATGTTCTTAAAAGATTAATTTTGATTTTGAAATTAACTCCAAACACTTCAGCATGAATTTAGGAAGATCAGTACTTCTGAGTTTTTATGCTAACATCTAACACCCAAACCTCTGCATTTGGCTCACACATGAGAGCAATTTCAACATGTTACTTGAATTTTATCCCGTATGAATTTTACTTGAATTTAACTGAAAATAGTGGTTCTTTTACCCTTCTTTACAGTGGTACTGAAGGACTTCATCTGGCTGTGTTGCATTGCCGAAAACTCTGTGTGTATGCTGTTTCAGGTTAGTTTACAGATCCAAGCTTTCCAGTGATTTTAAGTGTTTTCTGAAGTTTGGATTAGGTTAATGTTAAACTTGGTATATACAGTGTTAGCTCATCATTGCTGAAGATCTGCATTCATGTTCTTTCACTTAAGCCCATGTATGAAGAGGAAACATTAGTAATTAGGTTTAGGGGAGGTTAGCAGAGGTTTGCTGGTCTGCTTTGTGCCTGAGATGCTGTGATGTGTGTGATGGTCTGTGATCAGTAGTGATTGTGAGCAACTAGTTCTCATTATGGTTTTATGAATTGGTGGTTCACTAATGAACAAATGATTGTATAATGCCAACCTACTTAGCTCTTTAAAAATAAACAATTACAACTCTTTCTGAACTCAGAAGTCCAGATTTTTTTTTTTTTTTGAAAGCCAGAACATTGGTAAGGTAGCCCACTAGAAGACAGGAGGTTAATACTGATAAGAAGGTGAAACTGCTGTTTTGTCTTAAATCCTCTTTCTTTTACTGCCTTTGGCTGGAAATTCTGTATGATGTTTCTCTCTGTATGTGAAGAATCAAGTTACAAAATACATATTTTGTGCATTGATTTTTTTCTTCTGTGTGCTCAGAGCAAAGCACGGATTTAAGAGATCTATTAATGGTACACCTATCTTCAAAGTTCAACAGACAACATGCAGTTGTTAATTTTCTCCATGCAGGGACACATTCTGTGGTGGATCCTTTCATTACAAGAGCATGGTTTTCTTGTAGGAGCACCTTGGTTTCTATTTAAAGCGTTGTAGTCAGATAGGTTGCAAAAACGTGCTCTCTTTTCAGATTCTCTTTGCCTATCTGGAGACACCTGTGAAACTGGTCTTTGTTGAGGGGTAATTCTTTGAGATGTACTGTAGTTTTTATGCTTTCCCTTTGCATGAAATAGTATTTATGCCTTAGGATTGCAGCCTAAAAGTACCGTATTTATTAAAACAATTTATTTTAAAATTTGCATTAACACCATACAACAGTAAGTATAGAAGTCTTTAGTAATTATAATGTTCTCTTTGGTCTACATGACTTAAGCGGTTAAGTGATAATAA
The DNA here is from genome assembly GCA_013400915.1 of Pardalotus punctatus. NCBI lineage: Eukaryota > Metazoa > Chordata > Aves > Passeriformes > Pardalotidae > Pardalotus > Pardalotus punctatus. The sequence continues at coordinate 736,967 of VZTX01005232.1, read as the reverse complement.
AAGCAAAATTTTGCAATTCTTTAATCACTTTTCGTACTTATCTATAAGCATTCATGCTTTAATGGTAATTTCTGTCATCTGAGTGGGTACTCTCAAACAAGCTCCTTTGTGAAATAACTATCATTATTTTTTTCTGCTTTTAAGGCAAATTATAGTTTCATAAAGTGGAATCTTTACTTGCTTTATATGTGTTACCATATCTGTTATTCATAATAAAACCACTGCTTCTCTTTGACAAATGAAAACATCCTTCAGGGCTGACTGAAGTATGGCCTTGATATTGTATTGCTGTCAATATGCGAAGACTGACTACTGTCTAACTTGTTTACCCTGAAGTGCTGATTATCTAGTTGCTACTCAGCCGGGGCCTTTCTCCTCATGTCTATTCCAGTCTTTTCCCAAACATAGGTCTGCTTTAGGGGTAATTGTTTAAAAACTATATTTGATTTGATTGGAGAAACTGCCTAAGAGGTTAGCATAAGCTAAATCTTTCATGGTATGTTGTTTAAGTTGTTGTTGGAATCATCTTTGTATAATTAAAGCTGTGGTAGAATTTAACACAAAACACCTTTTTCCCAGCTGATGTGACTGTTCTCAAAGGTTTTGGTTTATTTTATTTGCTTGCAAATATTAGTCCTTAAGTAATGAACTGTATGTAATGAACTTTACTTTCTTCTTGGGGTTCAGGAAAAACTTGATTCTCAAATGAGGAACTTTAATTTCTTTAGAGAGACTTTTAATTTCTGCTAGTTACCTGAAGAAGTCGGGAAGTTAAAATTCATGCAGACCTTTTCAGAGAATGTGATGTCTGTCACAAAATTGTTTTTGTTACCGTATGTTTGTCTTTTGTCTTTGCATTGCTGATCACTGCATTCGATTTCCGGCAGAGTAAAGGCAAATGATAAGTATGCCCTAAACATAGCTTTGTCAAATTATAGTTAATGACCACCTACTGCTTAATTTGAGACAGGCTATTGCAGCTGAAGCTGGCTGTTGGATATAGTCTATTTACCAAATAGCTAGAGAATCGTAAGAATTCCCCTTTGAGCAGGCTTTCTTTCTGGTCTTAAAGGTGTGCCCAACATGAAAATACATTTAAGTAATAAAATCTCAACCTCTTGTAAGGTCTTTATACCATGTATGGTATAATGAGACCTTATTTCTGGTTCTGGCCTTTAGGAATCTTGTAGCTTGGTGATTTTTTAAAAGAAAGCAGCAGGGTGAGCCTACATATCTCAAAGTCATTAGGAATTAAGTTGCATTTTTTTCACATTGTTTTACAGTGGTATTCCTTTACTTATCCACAGTGCATGGATCAAATTAATACATATATACCCCTTGCTTTTTTGTAGGAACTCAGGGAAATGTGGAACATGGGAACCAGTATCAGATCAAACTGATGTATGAGCACAATCTTCAAAGAACTGCTTGTAATATGACCTATGGTCCATTTGGTGGTGTAAAAGGTAAACTCCTTGTTGTATATTCTTTATAATTAGTTGTTTAATTGAATTTTGAAAGGCAACATGATGCTGCTGTCTAGAGGAAATATCTTTCTATACATGATGGTACCTTTTATCAGATGCATATGGAAAATAACCGAAGTAGAAATGAGGCAAAGAATATTGAATAGTTGTTTTCTCACATTTTGAACTGGATATGACTTTACAAGGATAATATTGACTTTAAAAAACATGACAAAATTCAAAATTCCTGGCTCTCCTCTTGTAAAGTATTTTAACATCTAAAAATAATTATTTTCTTCTGTGCTTTAATTCTGTTTTGTTTTTTTGCCCTTGCTTATCCTGGACAAGTTAAAAAGTTGACATCTTCTTTTGCTGAACCTAAAGTATCAAGTGTCTTGAAAGATATGCAATGCAGACTTCTAAAAAATACTTAAATTTGATTGGAAAAACAGAACAGTGGACAATAATATTTATGGTGTGTTTGTAGATTTGAATAAGTTTAATAGATATCAGTCTTTTTTGAACTTGTGGATGTTTTTGTGTTCTGATGTGAAAGCATTTAGACTGGCTTTGCATAGCAACTCTTTCTCTTTGGAAGTAAAGATAGCCCAAAAATATTGGGGGGGTTGGCAGTCATCAACAAAAGTAGTGTCCTTAAACTGTTGGCAAGGTAATAGTCACTTTCTAAGGCAGAAAGTCTTCTACATCAATATGACAAATATATGCAGACAGTCCCTGTGTTCTGTGCCTGTAATAACCTTCCAATAATAAAGATACAATGCCTTACCCTAAACTCAGGCTTGTCCCTGGGCTTAAATTCAGCTGACCAAAATCCTTACTGATTGAAGAGATTTTCACCTGCTAATTTCTTTCAACTGCCTTGGGGAAAATGGTCAACTCATGTGGTTGAGAAGCTATAAATGCTGTATTTTGAGGAGTGAGTGTATATGGTATGGGTATATTCCTGTTAAAAGCAGAAAGACCATACAGAGGTTCCTCTAAATCTGAGAAGAGGGAATAATGTTCTCTGACATTCTACAGTGGTGTTGCAGTAACAAATGTACAGGGGATTCTAAACTAAGTGTTGTGAGTGTCTGGAATGGTTCAGAAAGAATAAAACAAGTAACTGTGTACCACCATGCAGTTCTGCAGAAGAAATTCTCTGGATTTTTGACATGCATGGGTGTTTACCATGGAGGTCTAAGTAGAGGTCTGACCACCAGCTCAGTCTTGATGCCAGAGCTGTCTCATGAACTGTGGTGGATGCAAGTAATCTAATGAATAAGGCGTCTTTGCCAGCTAGGGAGACATGAGGTAATGTTTACCCTAGAACCTACTCAGCAAGCCAAACACTTTTCAACACATAGGATGGTCAAAATGAAGGCCAATCCTGACAAACCAGCAAGAACAGCAGAGGGAGCCCTAGTAAGTTCTGTAAACTTTTCTGAGTTTCCTGTGTTAGCATGTCATGCTTATTTCCTTTTCCTTTTTTCTTCACCATGTTCTAGTTCACATAAGTGTGTTTATTGCTGTTGGACAAAGAATGATCTCAAGTCATAAATAAACAAAGAAGGCAGAGCTTTAGACTATGTAATGAATAATATATGTTCCTATTGTAAGATCAAGATTCTTTCTGTTTAAGACCTAAATCTAGGAAAATTATAGTGCATGTTCAGGTACCTGATAGAAAGCTAGTAAGGCATGTGTTAAACCATCAGAGAAGTTGGCGAAATGGACACTGGGTAAAGTTCTTTTTGGGAAATGAAGGAATATTCTTTTTTTGGTAGATTTCCTGGACCAAATGTTCTTTTTGTGGCTTTCCTGGACTGATTAGATTTCTTATCAGGGATGTGCATTTAATCTTGCCCCAAAGCCTTTGCAATGAATTTATTTCAAGTATTTTAAGTATCAACTTTAATATCTGGTTCTGTCCTTGAGGCTTATGAATAACAGTTTTGTGGTTTTATTTCCATCTTGCAAGACCGGCCAGAGTGAACCAGAAAGGAGGTCTATCAAGTGCTGTTAATTTTAGTAAACAAATGCCTGTCCTGGTCTGGCCGGCTATGTGTATCTATGTTTGGCAGATGTTTTGGTGTGCCATTGAGAGTCTGTACATAAAAAAATTTTTTTTTACTATCAGTCTTCCACAGGCTTCTCTGGAATTCTTTTTGGGCATCTGCTAACAGTCTCACCTTCAGCAAAGGTTAATACGTTGTGGTGCTGTAAGCCTGCAGCAATGAGCTTGCTTTGCTAACAGTCTAATTTCTGCACCACACTCTGAAAATAGAATAACAGAATATAGGGAGAGTTTTTGCATTTGTTGCCTTCTGTTACTACTGTGAGTAATATGTGTCATATTGCTATACTTAATGGCAGTGGAACAGGAGGAAAGCATGCATACAGGGAAAACATGCTGTGGGAGTGTTGGGGAAGAGGGTGAATGTCAGTCCCCCAGAAACACGATTTTTCATCTGAGAAAGTAAAGAATGCTGTAGGAGTTGACACAGAGCACTTGATCTATGAAGTTGCTCAGTCTTGCTCAGATTTCTGTTGCTGAAAGTTATGCTTTTTTCTTTTTCTGGAGCTATTAATGCCATACCTTCAGTGGTAAAGCAGCACATTCTACCCAGCCATATGATTTAACACTGACAGAAGAAAAAAAAAAAGATCGAGTTTGCAGGCCTGAGGGGTGTGGAACAGGTGGAAAGTAGTCAGGACCCTAAGCTTTAGGAAAGCAAACTTCCCACTCTTCAAGGAATTACTCAGTTGAACTGCCCTCAGGGACAGGGAGTCAGAAAATGGCAGGTCTTTACGGATGCCTTCCACAGAGTGCAAGAGCTCAGGATCCCCAAGTGCAAGAAATTGGGAAAGGAAGGTATGTCTGAGTTGAGACCTGCTGGTCAAACTAAAGGACAAGAACGAAATGCACAGCCAGTGGAGGCAGGGAGAGGGGACCTAGGAGGAGTATGGGATATCTGATATCTGGTTGAGTAGGGATGGGGTCAGAAATGCCAGGGTACAGCTGGAAATGAACTTGGTGAGGGATGCAAAGAACAGCAAGAAGGGTTTCTACAGGTACGTTAATTGGAAAAGGAAGGTCAAAGGAAGCAACACTGGCAAACTGGTAACGATGAATAGACGGCTGAGTACTCAACAATTTTTTTCCCTCAGTCTTCACTTGTAATCTGTCTTCTCACACCTCTCAAATGGTAGAGAGCAGGATGGGGACTGGGGGAACCTGACAAGGTCCAACATGTCCAAGTGCAAGGTGCTGCACCTGGGTCTGGGCAATCCCAGACATGAGTACAGACAGGGAGGTGAACTAATGAAGAGCAGTCCTGCAGAGAAGAACTTGGGTGTTCTCACGGAAGACAAGCTGGATGTGAGGCAACAGTTTGGGCTCATAGCCTGAAGGCCAATCATATTCTGGGCTGCATCAAAAGCAGCATGACCAGCAGAGTGAGGGGGGTGATTGTGAGACCCCACCTGGAGTGCTGCTTGCAGTTCTGGACTCCTCAGCACAGGAAAGACCTGGAAGTGTTAGAGCAGGTCCAGAGGAGGGCCATGAAGATGATCGAAGGGCTGGAGCACCTCTGCTATGAAGACAGGCCAAGAGAGTTGGAGTAATTCAGCCTGGAGAAGAAGGATTCAGGGAGACCTTAATGTGGTCTTTAGGTCCTTAAAGGGGGTCTACAGGAAAGGTGAGGACAAACGTTTTAACAAGGACTGTTGTTATAAAACAAAAGGGAATGGTTTTATACTAAAAGAGGGACAATTTAGATTAGATATAAGGAGGAAGTTTTTTTACAATGAGGGTGGAAAAACACTTGAGGTCAGGTAGGATGGGGTTCTGAGCAACCTGATCTAGAAGATGTCCCTACTCATTGCAGGGGGAGTTTGGACTAGATGACATTTAAAGAACCCTTTCAACCCGAACCATTTTGTGATTTGATGATTTTGAGCTCTCTGGAGTTGTTTCACATATTTGAAATGTAGAAACAAACACCACTAGATGTGTATTGCATTCTCATTCAGCTTTCTTTTGCTGTTCTGTCCCTGCTAGTTTATGGCAAGCACAGACCCTTGCTATGTTATAATTTGGTCTATTTAACTGTACATCTCTTCAGCTGAAATGTGATGGAGATGTCAAACATACAAAGTACAACTGTCACTTCTCAACAGTTGATTTTTTTGTCTCTTGTATTAAGACAAAAGCTTTTAGAGATTTCTCTGTGGAGAGTATTATGAAATAAAGAAACCTATTTTGTAGCCTAGTTGTTAAATTTCATTCTTGCTAGTGTCTTCAGAGTAGTGATTTGATCTTTGAGCAATTTCCACATATGGAAGAATTGATGCAGATGTTCTCATAACAGGAACAGGTGAAGAAAACCAACAAACTCATTTATTCTCATTGTAGAAGGTTGAAACCTAAATTAAAGAAACTGTTAAAGCTGTGGAATAAAAAACCCAAAGAAGCTGACCAGTAGCTTGCATGGATTAACAGTGTACATTTTGGTTAAAAATAGCAGTGTGAATTGCGGTTGTCACCACTAGATGGTCCTCTTACCACAGTTACCAGTCAGCCTTTCTAAAGCTGTGTTTATCCTTGAACTGATTCTACAGGTGTATTTACTGCAGCACTTAATCACATGTGGAAAACACAAAAGTACTTTCTGAAAACCTCTATAGCTACAAGTCTTTTCTTGATTGAAACAAAATGTGTTCTGTTGGTTGTAGAACTTTAGCAAAAAGATGAAATGAACTTGACGCTTACTTTCAGCAGAACAGTTAAAGGCCCAGGGGTGTGAGAAATAACTATGAACTCTCATAACTTTAGCTAGAATTCTAAACATAGCTAAGGGCTATGTTTAAAAATAGTAAATGGAAAACACCTAGAAAGATGAAAATATAGAAGTCAAGCATAGTGTAGTCAGAGTTACTTGTGACTTACAGTTTTAAAAATCTCTGGCACATGATTATAATGTAGATCTTTACATTTCTTTGCTGCTTTAGCTTTATGTTTGTTCCTTGCTGTCTCTGAACACTGTCGCTAAAATGAAAACAGGAAAGTATCAAGAGGAGACATAGGAAGATCAACTATTGATTTTATATTTAAAAAAATCAGTATTGTTAGCCTAGACTTTCCAAAGTTGAACTTAAGACATTACCTCTGTTGTTTAGAATGCATATATCTCCTTTTCATATTCCTGAACTCTTCCTCGTGGTCTTAGAGTTGTAAGTTGAGTTTGTTTTCCAGTGCTCCAATTCTAGCATATGGGTCCTTTTTGAAAGGATGATTCATGATAAAATCATGAGTCAGTAGAGCTGAACACTGGTTTTCAACCAAGTGAACTCTTAACATAGCCACAAAATGTCACAGCCCTTAAGTAATGAACAGATTGTAAACTTAATGTTTTACCTCAGATATAAAATTTAAAGATCTTGAAGGTACTCTACCTTAAGCTCTCTTGTTTTTTTTAAAAGAAAATTAAGGTGAAAAAGCATACATTTTTATGATTTATAATGCACCCTTACTTATGGTAAGGACTCAACTCTACAAAAATTTTACTTTATATATACCCATTCATCATGTAAGTTCTATAAGGTCAGATTATACTATTATGGCAGGCAATTACGTCACTAGAGATTGCTGTGCTAAGAACTCAACTGTCATTATATGAAGTGATGTTTGCTGATAGTTTGCAGTATCTTGGAAAGTATTTTCTGTTTTTGCATCTGTAGTATGTTGTTCTGAGTCTTTATGAGTCAAATACCAATGACCTAATAATTGGCTCAAGATCATAGTTTAAGATGACGAGCTCATTAAAGAGGTTAAGTTTGGAGGCAGCCTGGACTGTTGTGACCATGCCCTGGTTGAGATTGTGATCTCAAGGAGCACAGTCTTGGCAAGAAGCAAAGTTAGGACCCTGAGCTTTGAAAGAGTGAACTTCCAGGTGTCTAAGGAATTGGTGAATGAGATGCCCTACAAAACTGTCCTTAGGGACAAAGGAGCTGACCAGAGCTGTCAGTTCTTTAAGGACACTTTTTTTAGAGTGCAAAGCTCTCCATCCTGATGCATAAGAAATTGTGCAAGGCAGGGCAGATACCCTCATGGATGAGCAAGGATCTGCTCCTCAAACTGAGGAGTAAGAAAGACTTGCAAAGCCAGTGGAAACAGAGACAGATGACCTCAGGAGAGTACAGGGATATTGTTCAGATGTGTAGAGATGGGATCAAGAAAGTCAAAGCACCGATGGAACAGGACTCAGCAAGGGATGTGAAAAATCACAAAAAGCCATTCTCTAAGTATATACAAGGCCAAGGAGGGCGTAACCCCCAATAAATGACCAAGGAGAACTGGTAACAACAGATATGGAGAAGACTGAGGTACTAAATGAGTTTTTTGCCTCAGTCTTCACTGACAGTCAGGTTTCCCACATCTCTCAAGTCCCTGAACATTTAGTGGGAGTTGGGAGAGCCAAGTCCCTCCTGCTGTGTCGCGGAATGTCACTTGTTGTAAAAAAATCCACACCGTCACCTATGTTGTGGGGAACCTCATTTAAGAGACACCTCATTTAAGAGAAACCTCATTTAAGAGAAACCTCATTGAAGAGAAACCTCATTTAAGAGTCTCCTCATTTAAGAGTCACCTCATTTAAGAGTAAGGACCGTAACTCTTCCGCAACGACGAGGGGAAAGAGCAATCAAAGACCAATATGATCAATAGCAAGCTTCAATCCGTTTATTTTTCAGGTTCACAGCCTTAAGTACATTTTTGCAGCACCTAGCAATATTACATGTCATAAAATCATTGGTTAGTAAGACTACTTGTCATTCTATTATTGGTTAGTTGTACAGTCACATCAACCTGTTCCCACCCTCTCGTGGTCCCTACGATCTGGTTTTTTCTACTGTCTTGACTACAATCCCTCTTTCATAGGCCTCGGTACTTTCCAAACTACCAAGGACATCGTCCTTGCAGTTATCTTCAAAATTCTGCCTTCTGCTCGCACAATGCCCTTTCTGTGCTCTGCAGGGGCAAAATCTGCAGAGACACAGATTCCAGCATTCCATGGCCGCCTTGCTCCTCGAGCCATTTCTCCACACTGCTGTAAGCAAAGAGCAGATTTGGGACCACTTGATGAAACTGAATGGCCACAAATCTGTGGGGCCTGATGACATGCATCCCAGGTTCCTGAGGGAACTGACTGATGTTGTTGCAAAGCCACTTTCCATTGTATTTGAAAAGTCTTGGCAGTCAGGTAAAGTCCTCATAACTGGAAAAAGGGAAACATCGCTCCTCTTTATAATAAGAGGAGAAAGAAAGATCTGGGGAACTACAGACCGGTGAGCCTCTCCTCTGTGCCTGGGAAAATTACGGCTGAGATCTTCCTGGAAGCAATGTTAAGGCACATTGGAGGTGATCCAAGACAGCCAGCATGGCTTTACTAAGGGCAAATCATGTCTGACCAATCTGGTGGCCTTCTGTCACGGAGTGACTGCAATGGTTGACAAGCTAAAATGAGTGGACATCATCTACCTAGGCTTCTTTAAGGTGTTGGACATGGGCCCACATGGCATCCTTAATTCCAAACTGGAGAGACGTGGATTTGATGGAGGAACTATTCAGTGGATAAGGAATTGGCTGGATGGATGCAGACAGAGAGTTGCAGTCAATGGCTCCATGTCCAGGTAGAGGCTGGTGACAAGTGGTGTCCCATAGTCTTGGGACCAGTGCTCTTCAATATCTTTGTCAATGATGCAGACAGTGGGATGGGTGTACCCTCAGCAAGTGTGCAGATGACACCAAGCTGTGTGGTGCGATTGACACACCTGAAGGACAGGATGCCATCCAGAGGCACCTGGACAAGTTTGAGAAGTGGGCCCTCAGGAACCTGACAAAGTCCAACATGTCCAAGTGCAAGGTGCTGCACCTGGGTCTGGGCAATCCCAGACATGAGTACAGACAGGGAGGTGAACTAATGAAGAGCAGTCCTGCAGAGAAGAACTTGGGTGTTCTCACGGAAGACAAGCTGGATGTGAGGCAACAGTTTGGGCTCATAGCCTGAAGGCCAATCATATTCTGGGCTGCATCAAAAGCAGCATGACCAGCAGAGTGAGGGGGGTGATTGTGAGACCCCACCTGGAGTGCTGCTTGCAGTTCTGGACTCCTCAGCACAGGAAAGACCTGGAAGTGTTAGAGCAGGTCCAGAGAAGGTCCACAAAAACATTTAGAGGGATGGAACATCTCTCCTCCAAAGACAGGCCAAGAGAGCTGGAGTTTTTCAGCCTGGAGAACAGAAGGCTCTAGGGAGACATTGTTGTGGCCTTACAGTACTTAAAGGGGACTTACAGAAAAGAGGGAGAGCGACTTTTTACATGGGCGGATAGCAACAGGACAAAGGGCAATGGTTTTATACTTGAGAGAGGTGTCCCATCCCTGGGATTTTTCAAGGCCAGGTTTGATGGGCCCCTGCGCAATGTGATCTAGTTGGTCCCTGCAAGGAGCATGACATTGTCAACTAGTCCAGATCACTCTGAGACCTGTCCAGTGTGACCCTGAATATTTCCAGGGATGGTGCATTCACCACCTCACTGCGCACCTTGTTCCAGCATTTTACCACCCTCATAGTAAAAAACTTTTTCCTTATGTCTACTCTAAATCAACTCTTTTATTAAAATCTTTACCCTCATCTTATAAAAATACTCTCTTGTAAAAGGTTTGTCCCCATAAATAATTTAAAATGTTGTATTGGGCTGGTAAATCCTAAGTAATGGAACTTCATTTGTCTGATTCAAAGTCACTGCTGATTGAAAACTTCTGATCAATAAGTAGCATGTTTTTCCATTGTTAAAAGATTAGAATGGAGTGAAGCAAGTGAACTAGATGTACTGGTAAGAATTCCTTTTCTTATTCTTTTTATCATGCAGTGTGTCTCCAGTTCAGTTTTAAGGGTATAAATCTGGTATTAATCTAGGAATAGTCAAGTCTTGTTAAGCAATATTCCATATATTGTTTAGTCTTATTAAAGTTAAAATAATATTAATTGAAAAACAGTGAGAAGGGTTTTTTTTGGTAGCTAGGTAGTGATTGGATTTTGAGCCAGTATTATTACATTTTGTGATTGATATAATTTGGTCATTATTTTATATCATTCCCATGTTTTTTTGTTTATGGTTACACCAAAATCATGTAGGCCTAGTTATTTTTATTAAAATAATGATGAATTGGATCTGTTCTACCTGTGCAGGAATTTTGGTTAATCAATTTACCATTGTTGACATCAATTATATGAAATAATAGTAATAAACTATCCTCATGCAGTAATATTGAAACTCCTTATAGATGCGTAATCACACAGAGACTAATTGAGATAATTATTATCTGTTTAAGAATCTCATGAATTTGCATATTGGTGCAGTTAAAGATTTGCAGGGAATGGGCATTAAGCAAAACTCATTTTTGACTCAGTGCAAAGAAATCCATATTACTTTATAAGTAATTTTTATTGTCTTTTCCTAACATGATGTTTAGATAATTAGTGATGAAGTTACCTTAATTTTGTACCAACAACATACAGAATAAACTCTTGACATGTGCCTTGACTTTGTCGTGTCCATGTTGAAGGTATTTAGACATGGTCTGTTTACCTGCCTGAAGAGAAATCTCAGAAAGAAGACACTAGTTTGGAAAATGACTCTTATTCCTACTTTACAGTTTTCTGTTGAATGGATTAGGGCATAGTTACCTTGTGGCTGTTAGCCTAAATCTTTCTACATCTTGAGAAAGAGTCAATGTGCTTGTGCCTGACTGCTCTTAACAAGAGACATTTACTGATGTGAGCCTGCTTATAAGAAGTGATGGTATGCTTTTTATAGTGGAAGAAAAGTACCCATATTACTTCTTCGAAAAAGGTAGTAGATCAGGCCACAATTTCATTCTTTGCCTTGTTTGCCTTGAGTCTGATGTGACTTATGTTTGAGGAAAGTACATGCAATAAATTTCTGCTGAAGTAATGTGAAGAGTGGAGAAGGGCTTTGAAGTAAAAACAAAGCCACTGTTACATGAAACTTAGGCAGCTTTACAGATTATCACATAGATTTCCTGTGGTCAGTTGTGCATTAGACTGCAAGCTGGGCAGGATAGTAGCTCATATATGAACAAACAACACTGTGTAAGGAGTGAATACTAAAGTTCTCGGCTTTGAGGACTGGTGAATGAAGTGCAGGTTTCCTGAGCTGCTCTCTGAAGTGCTTAGGAAATGTGTGAATGATCATGTGCCATAGTAGGAGGATGCCCTTTCTCAGGTGAGGATTGAGTTCTGTGGTTGTTCTTCAGGGCATAAGTGGTACATTAAGGTGGGTGCATGAACTCGAACTCTGAACGCTTCCAGTTTTCTTTTTCATTTTAAAAAAAAAAAGATTTTTCAATTTTTAAGATTTTTTTTGTCTTCTTAAGTACTAAAGAAACAGCGTATTGACAGCTTACTGGGGGGGGACACAATCTATCGGGTTGCTCTTGAATAGAATACTAATTTTATTTAGTGACAGATGGAAAGCATAGTTTAATAACTTTGCTTTCTTAGCTGCTGAATTATTTTCAAATGGCATTTAATTATAGAGAAGGGTTTTGCACTATTACTGTTTTGTGTTATTCCACACACTTGCATTATGTAATAGTTAAATAGTAAGTGAATTAATCATAGTTTTATATAACTCTTCAAATTAGTTGATACATGATTTTGTATTGGATCGCCCTAGTAAGCATAGGTTTTGAAATTTACTTTTTTGTCTGAAACCTTAATGCCTTTAGTTGGCTTCCAGAGCAGTTCATATTTATTTGAAGTTGTTTCATGGATACTATACAAATAAAAGCAAATAATGAAATAGTAGCAAAGGGAAGGAAAAAAGAAAATACAGCTTTGACATGAAAATGTTACAAGCACAGAAGTGTGAAAATACCTTGAACGTGTCTTTTTTCTCAGCAAATGGCCTTGAATTCATTTTACTTTTATTATAGCATCGGCCTAGAGGCAAAGTATGTTTGAGTGTTACAACAAAGAGGGTGCTATATGGAGGAATTTTTTTAATAATGAGATACGACATATGCATAAACCATGCAACCTTGTAACAGGAAACTTTCTAAGAAGGGTAGACTGTGCTTAACTTTTCTACAATTCTGCAAGAATAAATTTTATTAAGTGTTAGTCAGAAAAAAAATTATCAGCTGAGTTTTATGCTGTAAGGTTAAATGATTCTTATGACTGTGTTTAAATAGTGGAGCAGTATAAATTTGGACTTTGATTTATTGGCTAATTCTTTTAAGGAACAGAATATTTAACTGTTGCCTTCTGGTTAAATTGCTTCTGCATAAGGATAGATTTTTTGAAAGGTTTGGGCTTCTGAAATTTTTTCATGGAATAGATCTGCTGATGATTACTTCTAAATGGTTTCTCACTTAACTTTGCAAAACTGTTAATATTTTGGGTTTTTTTTCTATTAATAATGGAGTTAGAACCTCTTCTCTAAATTGAACATGTGAATGGAAAAATAATCAAAGAAAATGTTCTCTGAATCTCTTACCATCCATTTCCTTTTACCTTCTTCAACTCTTCTTAATAGTGATTGCAGCCTAACTGAAATAAAAATTCTTATTGCCTTCAGTATGCCAGAACTTTGCCTCAATTATGAATTGCTAGATAAATGTCTAATCTGCAATTTGTTTAAAAAAAAGCACTATAATTAAAGTGAAGTGAAACCAATTGTAGAATATATTACTTTGTAAGCAATTGTATATGTAAGTGGATGACTTCTTTTTCAGAATTTTGGTAAATTCTACAAGATACTTTTTCTAATTTCCCTCAATGAAGTATGGTACACAAAAGTGTGCAGTCACTGTGCGCTGGTAGTATGAAATGTTTTGTATCTTACATGTGGGGTTATGGCTTCTGCAGTGCTCCTGCCAAGAGTCAGTGAGTGCCAAGGCAGAACAATAATTACCTCATATGTTTTTAATAGCACATGTATATTAATAATGACCCAATCTGTCTTTTGTCTTTTTGGTGACATATTGTTGACTCATATTTAATTCATCGTCCTACTCTAATCTCCCGATTCTTCTTCTTGGTGCTATTGCCTACCATTCTCTGGTTTCCTGTGAGTCAATTGTCTGAGATCACATCAGATGTTTTATTTCAGTTTAGAGATGCTGTCTCTAAAGTTTAGAAATGCAGTATATGTTATTACCCTGTCTAATAAATAGTCTGGCATGATGAATTTTCTGTTACTTCAAACCTTTGTACAGCTTTATTATTTACATATGTACTTACTAAATGTTCCAGCATTTCATGTTAATACATCTGTCTATAAGATTTGTTTGTTGCCCCATAGTTTTTCATCCAAAAGAATACAGTTTTAGTTTCTAACTATTTAGTCTGTTTTGTCTTCTAAAAGGGTCTTTCAGAAGTGTGTGTATGTAGCTTTTGCTTATTTTTCTAGTGTTCATCAGTGATTACTCCATTACAAAAAAGTCTCTAACTTATAGGAATTTATTTGGAAAGTCACCCAACTCTTGTTAGTTGCTTTTCCTAGAGGGTTGAAATGTATCTTGTACAAGCTACAATGCTTTATAGTAATTTTATTTTGGGTTATTAGGTTTGGTGTTCCTATCAAATTAGGTATTCCTATCAAAAATCACTCTACTACATCATTGTGGTGGCTTAGTGTCCAAGTACCACACAGCTGCTCACTCAATTTCTCCCACCTCCCGCTGGCAGAATAAGGAGGAGAATCAGAAAAACGTAAAACCTGAGGGTTGAGACGAGAACAGTTCAAAATTTGAAATAAATTAAAGTATGATAATAATGATAATAGTAATGAAAAGAAGAGAGAAATAAAACCCAAGAAAAACAAATAATGCACATTACAGTTGCTCACCACCCACTGATTGATGCCCAGCTTGGCCCCCATCAGCGATCAGCCCCTCACTGCCAACTCCTCATCATCAGAGTATTCACAGTGTGCTTCCAACAGTCTTAAAACACAAGATAACAAATTGCTCCTGCTTGTTAAACCTGTGATGTCTTTTCTGAGATTGCCAAGAAGGAAACTAATAGGATGGTGATTTTTTTGATAGAGATGTAATTCAGTGACTCATTTGACCACAAAGTAAGAGTTAATCTTTTCTGTATGTTGGTTACTAGCCTAGGATATATATAGACAAATGACTTGAATGTGAAAAGCAGCTGTATCTCCTTGGTGTTTTTTAGCAAATTAAGTCAAGCTGTTTATTTCTAATTTTTCGGGTATATTTGAAATGTCTTGAAGGTATATTGGACTTCTATCTAATACTCTGTACAGTGAACCTCCACTTTTGTGTTGTAAGCTTCTGACCATCCGACTCTGTTATAAACTATTTTCAATGAGTTCTTTGGATGTGACTGCAGTTATTATGGAGATCATTCTTCTTCAAATATCTTCAACAATTCTCTAGCTCAAAAAATTAGTAAATAATCACGCAGAAGGGGTAAAGTTGAAAGGTACCCCCTGGAGGTCATCTAGTCCACTCACCCTGCTCCGAGTCCCTAGGGCATGTTACTTGTTGTGTCCAGATGGCTTTTGAATATCTCCAGAGAGGGAGACTCCACAATCCCTCTGGGCAGACTGTTCCAGTGCTCAGCCACAGCCTCTCAGTAAAGAAGTTTTTCCTCATGTTCAGGTGGAACTTCCTGTGTACATCAGTTTCTGCCCATTGCCTCTCATCCTTTTGCTTGGCACCAGAGAAGAGCCTGGGTCCATCGTCTTGGCACCCTCACTTCAGATACAGTATACATTCATGAGGGCTACTCTCAGTCATCTTCCTGAGGCTAAACAGGCTCAGCTCCCTCCCTCAGCCTGTCCTCATAAGAGAGATGAGGCTGTCCCTTAATTATCTTTATTGCCCTCTGCTAGACCTACTCCAGGAGCTCTATTTCACTCTTGTACTGGGGATCCCAGAACTGGACACAACACTCCAGTTGTGGTCTCACCAGGGCTGAGTAGAGGGGCAGGATCACCTCCCTCGACCTGCTGGCAATGCTCTTCCTAATGCATCCCAGGATACCATTGGCCTTCTGGGCCACAAGGGCTCATGGACATCTTAAATGTTCACCCCAGGTCCTTCTCCACAGAACTGCTTGGACCAGCTCTCTTGGACCCGTCATCCCTCTAGGGCACGTTCCCATGGGATTCTTCCAAGAAGGTCCCTGAAGAGGCCACAGTTATCCCCCCTGAAGCCCAGGGTTGTGATGCTGCTCATTGACCTGCTTCTTCCTCACAGGATACTAAGCTCCATGATCTCATGGTCACTGTAGCCAAGGCTGTCCCCAGCCTTCACATCTCCAACCATACGTTCCATGTTAGCTAGTATAAGGTCCAGCAGCACACCTTTCCTAGTTGGCTTCTCTACTACCTGTGTCAGAAAGTTATTGTCAATGCTTTCCAAAACCTCCTGGGTTTTTTATGCCTTGCTCTGTGGTTCCTCCAGCAGATGTCAAGGTGGTTGAAGTCCTCCATGAGAACCAGGGCCTGTGACTATGATGCTAGTTCCAGCTGTCTTTATAAGACTTCATCTACTTCCTCCTCCCCATCAGGCAGCCTGTAGCAATCACCCACAACAGTGTCACCCTTTCTAGTCTGCCCTTTAATCCTAACCCATAAGCTCTTGACTCACTCTTCATCCTCCCTGAGACAGAGCTTCATACATCAAACTGCTTTGGGAGGTGCTTAACAATCATGAAGCTTCTTCATCTAAGAAGATTATAAAAGGAGAAGTAGGAGAAAAGATGGGGAATTTCACTGGGTTTTAACAGTGGGATCATGTAGTTCTCTGTGGTTATAAGTTTTCATGTCTGTTTTAAATGGAATTTTAAAGTTGATAGGTTTATTTTGTGGTGGTGACTTAAGATCTTACTGATAACTTTAGAAAGTACCTAAAATATTGAAAATAGGGCATGTATTCAACTTGAGCTGAACTCAATGAAAGGTCTGCTATTGATTTATGATTCACTAAATACATCCACGTGCCTGAACTATTCAGTCAAATGTTACGGATTTGGAAGTGCAACTGGTGACAGTACTTGTGTGTGGGAGCTTTGCTAGTTCAATAAGATGTTCTGTAACATTTATATAATGTATGATAGGTGTATAACTTCAGATGAGAGTGGAAAGTTTCAGAGACTGGAATTTCTCCTACTTGCTTTAGAAAAAGTGTATGCCAGTGTTGTAATGCTTGTATGAATGCAAGGCTGTTAGAAGATTTCTGCAGCTGCTAGGGCCTGAAAAGTAGTTACTGAACAAGTTATGGCAACAGAGTTTAAGGAAAAGAATTTTCCCATCTCTTCCTGAATCATCATTATTCAGGCTACATCTACGCATCTAGCCATTTTCAAGACCTCCTCTATTTATGCTGTCTATAATTAATCGTCTGCATTGAAAAAGAGAACAACTTTGAGAAACACTGCTTTCACAGCTGCCTGAACATTTTCCTGAGACAACTTCTTGCACATCCACTTTTAAATGTGGAAAAAATAATTCGCTTAATATTGAAGTTGTAATAAATAAATTTTGGTACTGTAATCTGTTTAGGGGAAGAGACTTTACCTGTCATATCTACACAGTGCCAAACACCATTTTTCTTTCTGCAGGAATTTTAGTGGATGTTTGTTGGATGTTGCAGCTATGATACTTTGGGATCTTTATATATGGCATGCTGGTCTATTCTACTCCTTTGAACCATACTAGTGTTTTTCCTAAGGGTCCTTCCACCACCTCAGGTTAATATGAGATTGGAAGGCATCATTCCCAAGTCACGTAATTTAACTATGTCATCCTCTGTGGTAAGACTTGAATCAAGAGCAAAACAGGTCTCTAAGGGATTAATTGTGTGAGTGAGGGCTGATTGGCCTTTGGAGATACTTCAATAGTTCAAGATTGCCTTTCCATCTAAAATCCTCCTTATGTTTTATGGCAGGCAGAACTCTACAAGAGGTTAGGTAGACAGAATGCAGTATGATGGGTGAGAGAAGCAAGAACATTTTTTTTCTCATGGCAACTGTGACTGTATGCTTTACCATGACTTGACCAGGGAGGCTCCTTACAGAGGGCTGTTACCATCTCTTGTGTTGGGACTTATCAATACTTTAATATCCAGACTGGATTAGGAAATAATTAAAGCTAACATCAGCAGAATAAGGACTTAGTGTTTTTCTTAAACACTTTCCTTGGTTTCTCTTAAAGTTGTCCGCTTCCTATCCACTACTCTATTTTTATTTTGCTCCCATTGGAGTGATTTTTCAATTCCAGCAGAAAAGTACCCAGTTAGTGTCAGCTGGAACATGTGTACACATCATTCGGGATGGGTGCTTGCATTAGCACTGAGCAATGCAAGGCAATTTTTCTTTTCCTCTTTGCTTGTGTTCAGGGAATCAGCAGTCAGGTCCTCTGGCCTAGGATGAATGGCCACAGCTGAATTCCTGAACTTTGATCCCTTCTGTAATTATGCAAGGAGCAGCCACCAGACAACCAAGCTAGTAAATTCAGAGTTCTTTCTGAATGTACACTGACACATGCTTCCTGCATTGGGTTAGGGAGGTAATGTAAGACTTACCTTTTACTAGGCATGCATTGTTTGAAGAACTGCTCAGCCTATTTTGAAATGGTTTTTCCATTTGTCAGAACTGATTCCTGAAGTTCTTTTCTCACAGTTGGCCCAGATCTGCTTTGCTAAAGGAACAAGTAGAATTCTCCAAAATGGGTTTGAACTGGAGGAGTCTTTTTTCTGTATGTTGTGAGAAATTTTCAGGGGCAAATTTCAATGATGAAGGAAAAGGAAAACATGCTTGTTTCAAGTCGGGACGGGAACTTGTCTTCCCGTGTGTGGGAATACAGTTTATGTGAATCACTTCACTGGTCACTTTTTTATCATATTAGGAAAACATTTCTCGTCTATCATTAAAGGGCTCTTGGGCTCCTGAGTGTGCTGTAAATTCCAGTTTATCTTTTAATTTTATTTCATTGATGCTTCCTTCCACACAAGGCTTTTTTAGTGAGGCATTTGATTACCATTGAAGGCAGTTAAAGTTTTCTCTGATGACGTCTTCCTAAACTATGTAATTTTATGAAGTTTTTTAGATTTCCAATTTATCCCACTGTAGTTTTCATTGCCTGATTTCACATGGTGCTCAGGCTTTGTGATTACATAATGTACGTTTTATGAAAATGATTTGGTGCCAGAGGGGAAGCTCAGAGTACAGGAAATTATTAACATGCAAAAAAACTTGTGGTCCAAAATAGCTTTAATTAGAAGCTTATTTCAAAGAACTACCACCTGCCTCTCATTCTATCTTTGAATTAGCTCTAAAAATATATTGTGGCTTAAAAGTGTGACATAAATATATTCATATCCTGCTAGAATAACAAAACTACAAAACAACAGTAGCTAACCTTGTGCTTAAAAGTAGCACTTTCTGGCTAAGGGACATTCCTCTTGAGATACAAGCTGCGGAAACTATGTAGAGTACACTAAGTACTTCCATCTGATATGCAGAAAACACTGTGGTTTATATTTTCACTTTATAAATGTGTCACTGGCAAGGCCAACTGGCCGCAATGAGCTTTTTTGAAATGAACATTTCTGGTTGAGTGTTTGGAAGACTGCATTTCTTAAAGTGAAACATAAAAACTCCATTCACTAGCTACACATTAAAAACAAATGGCCGAAGGAAATAAGGTGACCCATAAAAAGCTGGGAAATAGGAGCTCATACAGAATTGCATTTCCTTTAATTATGCTTTACATGTAATAGTTTAGATAACTGGAGTTTAATCTACTAGTACAAGCTAGTTAAAATCCGAATTTGAAAATTAGCGGGTAGGAGCAGCACATATATGATGAACAAAGTGGTGGGTATATTAAGAAGCACTGCTGTGCTTTCAAGGGCCAAAAGAGTGATTGCTGATGCAGTCTGGTGCCTCTGTGTCTTTAAACAGTACAGTTCAGTACTGCAGTGTGTTTGCAGATCACTGGAGTTCTCTAAAGAACTTGTCATAGTATGTCATGTCATATTCAATTGTATCACTACTGTTGAAACAGGAGAGGTTTTAACAATTATATTTGTGTGTGATTGGGGGATTATGCATGCTAAAGATGTTTGTTTCCATGTTTGACATGACATGTAGCTTCGTATATATTGCAGGATGTGTTGCAGTGTTTCTGTTCATCACTTTCATGATGTTACGAAATTAGTAAGAATAAGACTGATATTTATAATACAGAGAAGAACAAAAGCTATTATTTGTTACTTAAGCAGGAACACCTCAACACTTGTAATGACTTTTACTTTTTTCTGTTATTTGAATTGTGATAGGTCTACTAGATTATCACTTCATATCAATTGTATCTGCTATACTTTTCGTCAGAAGAGTAGAAATTAACAATTGTATATTTTAGACAAGCTTAAACCCCAAAGATCATGGTCAGCAGTTGTCAAAGAGACAGTTTTCTATCATCAGTATAACCAGGAGTACCTGAAATTTAATTCTATTACAAAATATATAAGGCTTCTGTGTTAGTAAGGGCATTCACTTTGTAATTAAATGTCTTTTACTTTTGATCTTATATCAAGCAATGTTTAGGACCTTTCAAAATGGAGTAGCAGCATGGTAAAAAATTGAAAATATATAGCATTGCTGTTATTTTTTTGTGAATTAAATTATTTTATGCACAGTTTTAATTTTTCATTCTCTTTTTTTATTTTTAATCCTGACTTTATATCTTTCTGTGGAAGAAAAGATGAAAAATGGGAAGCCTTAAAAAACCCCAAAGTGCAAGTGTATTCTACTACTGTTCCTTTTAAAATAAAAATTTCAAGCTGCTATCTGTAATCAATTTGTCTTCAGGTTGCAGGTGCCAGGCAGTTCCCCTAAAGTTAGACATTGTAAGTTAATGTTCGGGAAATAGGGCTGTCAGACAGCTGCAGATTCCTTCTGTAGCACACTGCTGATGGTAGGAGAGTTCATAGGACACTGTGGAAGGGGATTTGAAGATTCTCTATACCCCAACTTACAGGGTTGCATTCTTGATAAAGGTGTAAAATAGAAGTGGAACTGAACAGTTAGCTAATGTAAGGTGTTGAGATGGTTTTCTGTGTGCCTGATGCTGAATGTGAACATATGTGATTTTGAGGTAACACAGGTAGAATAACTGTGGTCGCACAGACACCTGGATTATGAAGCACTGTTTTCTTGCATGCCAAATAAAAATGCCACTAGTCACTTGTAGCAGCCAATGACTATACTTTAAAATAACTATACCTAAGGGACTGTGGTGGCAACCAGTGGGCTAGCACCTTTTACTAGATATCAGTGTTTGTACTAGTTTCTCAGGGAACTTTTACTGGTTAATAATAATTTTATAGAGCTGACTCACTCTTTCTAGACTGCAACAGCAGTGTCATAATTATGTCAGCAACTGTTGGGAAATGAAATCTGGGTTATCATTAACATCGATAGCATACCAGTAAAAAACTTCTCAATTTTCCCTGATGGTTCCCACTCTTTTCTGATCAGGAGCATGTGATAGGACTAAATCCTGTGAAATTTCGCAGCTTAGAGGAACAGAAATCTACTGTAGGTGCCGTGGAGTAGTTAAAAGATAGAATGCCTTCTTTGAATGTCTGATTTTAATGATTCTTCTCTTGACATTATCTAGTCCAATTCTACTTCCCAAGCAGGTTCAGTTAGAAGTTAGTCAAGATTGTGTTCCATTTTGTGTATGTCCGTGGGAGAAGAGTTGCAGCCTTTCTGGAAAATGGGCTGTGGTGTTTGATGACCTTATGACCTTCACGGTACCAAAAACAAAAAAACAAAAAAATAAACAAACAAAAAAACCCCCAACAAAATTCATGTGATACAGTTTATAACTGTTTACTTTAGTCCTGTAAGTGGGTGCCACAGAGAAGAGTCTGTTTCCCTCTTGTCTTTTCACTAGAGACTGAAAGATTCAACTTTGCCTCAACCAAATGAACAACATGAATTGCACTTTCAAATGTCCTTCTTATCCCATGGTTATTTGCAACACGGGTTTATGATACATGTTATGAATTATATGCAGAATCTGGAAAAAAAGGATGGTAGACCTTAATTTTTAGAAAATGGGAGAATCTGAAAAAGAGATGAAGGAGGAGGGGAGGACCTTGCTTTACCTTTTTTTTTTCTCCCCCTAAGCTAAATTTTTATTGTATATTTCAGTCACAAAGACAAGTAATATGACATACCTTCTTGGCCTTTTACCCTGCTATTTATTTTTAAGTAGTTAAGGTTTCTGTGGAGAATCACAGTGGAGATGAACAATGTTTGCACTGTACATTTGTTGCTTTTTCAGTTATTGAATATGTCTTTGACTTTTGTTAACTTTATGGATTGTAAGAATGAAGTTTTAGTCTATTTTTGTTTTGCTTCACCTTCCTATGTTAGAAAACATATTAAAGGATTGAGGGTGGAAATTGGTGAACAGATAGTTTATTTGGATCATTCACACATACAGAATCATTCCTGAGACAAAACAGAGTATTTTAATCGAGGTGAATAGACATTTTGAATTACAAATATTTCATGTAGTGTTTGCAAGATAAGCATTTATCTATGAATTCAGGAGAGATGCATCTATCAGCTTCAGAAAGTTTTAGTCTAAATGGTAGCTCTCTTTGAATGAATGAAAAAAAAATTGTTTGTATGAATTGTTACCCATGCATGTGAAGTGCCTACTGCATAATCAACTTCTGATCTCAGAAATCTTCCTAATAAGACTTTGAATATAGATTGGTGTACTTGAGGCATGACAAGCCACATCTTAAGCCATGTCTTGCAGCTGCTGAATAATGAATGAAGCTTGAAGTAATTTACTCCAAACTGAATATTTTTTATTTGATATTTTTTAGACTTGCTGGTAATACAGAGTTGGACCTTGTTTGTTTTTTCTTTCCTTGAAAACAGAAAATGTGAATGCAAAATGTGGAAGACATGACCATTGTATTATTTTCACAACAATATATTGTAGGACTTTCTGTTACGTTGCTTAAGTGGGCTTGAAAGAATAAAATTGGTTATTTTTAAACCACAGTTATTATGACTACTTGTAAGGTATGGAAGCATTTAAGAACGAGAATAATTTGGTGTTTTGGGAATATTGAAACATTTCTTTAAATTGAAATTGTAATAGTTATATCCTTAAGAATTTTGTTTTGAAATAAAATATCTTACTTTTTTTTTTAAAAAAAAAGTGTATTTTGAATATTATCCCCCCCCCCCCAATCTAGTTTGTTTATTTTAAAAAGAAAGCTTTTATTGAGGTTGGAATATTTAGAGTTCTTCCTTATAGTAAACACTCCCATAAATGAAAATTTACTTTTATTAGGATTACTTATGAGTACAATTTTAATTTACTCATGGTTTTAGGATTAAAACTCCACAATAACATTGCTTTGTTTCCTTTGTATTTCTTTCTGTTGCTTCCCTTAGGTCGAGATCTGATCTGCATACAGTCCATGGATGGGATGCTCATGTTGTTTGAACAAGAAAGTTACGCTTTTGGCCGGTTTTTACCTGGTTTTCTTCTGCCTGGTCCCTTGGCTTACAGTTCTCGCACAGACTCTTTCATTACAGTGTCTTCTTGTCAACAGGTTGAGAGTTACAAGTATGTGTTTATGTTCAGTAATTGTAGTGTACTTTAGTGCTATCATTTAGTAGGTAAACATATTGAAAGTAATTGTGTTTAATTTTTAATGCCTTTACTGGAGTATCCAATGGCAGGTATTTGCAGGAAAGATGTTTTGTATTGATGGGTGATTACTGTCTCCATACAGTCATAGAAGAAAGCATGGTGTGAGTCCTGAGGACTTTGTGGTCCTATTTTATTTTTATGAATGTATTAAGTCTACTATCTTATTAAGGCACTGTTGCTCCCAAGTGCCAGGTTTTTACCTGCTTCAGTTCTATCTAATCTGTGCTTTCAGTGTTGGAACATGGATGAAACAGTTGTGAGCTATTTTAGTTTGTGCCCATATTAAGTTTATGGGTTCAACATTTAGAAATTTAGAACAAGATGGGAAGAAAAGACTGTGCAAGACATTTCCACTTCCTCCAAGCACAGGGACTAAGGATTGTAGGGCCAACCAGATAAAAATCTCATAGAGATTGATCTTATCTGAGGTGGAGCTTCTTGTGTTTTAATATATGGCCATTACACCTTATCCTTCTGCTACACCACAATACATGCATGAAATGTGAGGAATATTGTTGTCATCCTTTTAAATCTCTAATTTTGACAGTGAACAAAAATATGTACTGTTATTTTAGATTGAATTGGAACATTCAGAATTGTATTGGTTTAAGCTTAGCAGCTGATGCACTTAAAGAATTAAAGACTTAAAGAATTAAAGACAAAGCATTAAAGATTTAAAGAATTAAACACTATCTTTTGGATAAGTTTATGTTGGATCTTATTCTGTTGTTTATTTCACTGATGTAGAAAACTTAAGTATTTTACAGATTATGTATTCATACACAGGAAACGGGGTAGATCAGTTGGTTAAGATACTAGCACAAATTCAGGAAAGCAGCAGTTACAGAAGAGTCAATGAGAGCACAGTCTGAACATGGAGGATGGCATAGGTGTGAAGGGGACAGGTAGATGTGCAGAACTTTTATGCCAATTTTGCTGTCTTTTGTTCATATATCTCCATTGCCAATTTTTCTTAGTATGGTTTTTTGACAATTAAAATAATAAAACCCCCCCAAACCTTCCAACTTTGCTAAATGTGCCACCTACCGATTCCAGTTTACTGTGGTCTCTTAGTTTGGAACCACTTAGTTTACTTAATGGTGATGCTTGCAAGTTTCACTATTTGATAGAGCAGATTATATTTCTGAGTAGTTTAGCAAGTTTTTTAAAAGCTTAATAAGAGCAAAAGATTTCATTTTTTATTAGAATTCCAGTTTCACAATTTGATAATAAGTTGGTTTCTTCTATCTTTGTGGTCTATATTTCTGTCTTCTAATTTTGAGATGGTTGAATTTATTTTAGTACCACATGAAATGTGAATAGAAATGTTTGTTTCAATTTTTACCTTTACACTTAGCTGCTATCCTACAGTGATATTAATCTTAACATGTTTGCTGATGATAGATGTGTTGCAGTGGGCTTTCTAACCATCCTTTTAGACTGTGATTTTACTGTGTATGTATACTCATGATAATTATATTTTATTTCTTACTTAATGTAAAGGTATTGACTACAAAGACATCTTTTATTTTTTTCAATCTTTTTAAACTGCCTGTAACAGATACCAAGTGCTGGCATTTGCGACAGATGCTGATGAACGACAAGACACAGAACAGCAAAAACTTAGTTCTGGAAAAAGACTTGCGGTAAAACCAGTTTATTTTACGTACCGTGTATGAACGCTGCGTACATATTAAAAAGACCGATGCTAAGTAACAAATGGAAACATTGTCTGCTGACAAAGGACCTGATCCAATTGCTGCTAAAGGCAATGGAAAGACTCCAGTAGATTTCTTTTAAGGTTTCTTTGGGCCTCAGTTGTTTTAGGTTGAGCCTTAAAACTTGCTATTGTTCTAATGTGAAAAGAGAGAACTGTGCAGTGGAAATAACTATTTCCAAGGCAATCTTTGCAATACAGAAGGTACACTGTAGTAAAATAGAAAAATAGGTACACCCAAATTATTGCTCATGTTTTTAATTGAAGTCTAATTTTGACTTTGCATTGTAGAAAATTAATCTTGTTCTCCTTGGGGAATCCTTTGTACTTAGAGAAAAATTCACAGTGAAATGTTTCCGTCAATAGCCAGTGTCCTGAATTTTTTGTCAAAAACCTGTACATTCAATAGTCTTCTGGAGATCTCTGTGACTAATTTGTTTAATATTTGAGCTGCCTCCTCTTAAGAGGAAGAGAATTTAATTCTTTGTGGTCCTGCAGTAGAGTTGCTTGTCTGCTAAATATACTGCGTATATAAAATGCTAGTTTTGGCATATTTCAGGTACGACAGTAAAATATTGGGAGAGCATCTTCCTTCCACTGGCTAATGTAGAATTTTTCAAATGTATGTAGGCTGAATCCTACATCTCAAAGTAGGAGAAGACAGTTTATAAATAAAAAATCTGGAAGCTTCATTAGATATCTGCAAATGAAGCACTTTTATAATATAAAACATGAAGCATACATGGAAACAAACCATAATAAGCTGGACTTTTCCCTTGGACTTTTAAGATGGCACTTCCAGTTTCATATATCAGATATGCCAGGATATTTGCTGACACATCCTGTGCTCTTTAAGCAAAATGATTGATGCTGTTCATATAGGAAGGGCTGACAGTTGAACTCTGATATATTTTTACTTCAGAAATTCTAAATTTCTGTTTAACCAGCTTGGCAGAAGTCAAAAGCATTTTTTGCATGTGTGTTTAGTTGAAATTTCTCTGGGGAGCTGAAGAAACAAGCCAATGAAATGTATAATAAGCAGTAGTATTGTTTAAAGGCAGGTGAGGCCGGATTTGTAAGTGTTTATTATATCAATGTATGTAGTTGGACATACATGAGCATTCTGCAGACTGAATGGTGTTTATGAGTGACTGCAAGCATAAATATTGGCTAACACACCTAAAATAGTTGTCTAGTTTTCCATTTACATATATTGGTAGAATAAGTTGTCACCTTTTGCTCTCTAACCTTGCCCCTAATAACCAAGGGCATGTACAGAGGCAGATAAAAATGATCCTAATAAGCTGTTTTTGGATTCATTAGTGAAAGTATAAAACATTTCCCATTTTGAATGGGATGTGTATTTTAAAATTTAAATGTACTAAACTGAACTGCATAGCCGTCATTTCATGACTATTTTAAAAAGATGGTTTTGCTGCTTGAGTCACATTAAGGAACATTACCAGCTGCCCTCAGATTAAGAGGATAATTCTTATCCAAAAGTAGACCTTGATTTTGCATTTCTGTCTATGTTAATGATATGTAATTTGATTAGTTCTGAGCTTTCTCAAAGTTTTGTCTTTAATATGCAGCTGTCAATTGGTTTCTGGAGCGTGTTTTTTCTTTTGAAGGTGGATTGGGTTTTAAACATCGGAGAGCAAGCACTGGATATATGCGTTGTCTCATTTAATCAGGGAGTTTCTTCTGTTTTTGTGCTTGGTGAGAGAAACTTCTTTTGCCTTAAGGATAATGGACAAATACGATTCATGAAAAAGCTTGATTACAGTCCGAGTTGCTTCATTCCTTACTGTTCAGGTTTGTAAAAGGAAGATTCAACTTTAGCTTGGTTACTTTTAGAGCTAACAGTTGTTTGGTTTTTTTTTTTTTTTTTTTTTACCACTGAATAAATATATTTTTCGGAATAATCAGGTTGAATGGGGCATTGAGTGACATGGTCTAATGGAAGGTGTCCCTGCCCATGGCATTTAGGTTAGATATTAGGAAGAAATTCTTTACTGTGAGGGTGGTGAGATCCTGGAACAGGTTGCCCCAACCCTGGCAGTGTTGAAAGCCAGGTTGAATGAGGCCTTGAGAGAGCTGGTCTAATGAGAGGTGTCCCTGCCTGTGGTAGTGGGGGTTGGGACTCAATGATCTTTGAGGTCTGTTCTAACCCAAACTATTCTATGGTTCTGTGATTCTGTGATCTGTAGAAAGTATGTGAAATTGGAGCTTTTTGAATGAGACAGGTTTATTTTCAAATGTTACTTAGTGTGAAGTGTCATAACTTTTAGAATCTAAATATTTTCTTATCACCAAATTGAGGTACTTGTCTAATGTGCAGGCTATCAAAGCAACAAACAGAAGAATGAGAATCTCTGGAAGAGTAAACTAGTGTTTGAGGACCTTCAGTTTGAGGACCTTTTATTTTATGCCCTTCTGATATTTACAGATTGTTAAAAAAAGTCAAATAAAGTTTATTGTTATTACATTGGGTGGAAACAACTTGGTTAGAAACTTGGTTAGAATTACTCTCTTAATACCTGTTCTCTTCTACTGTTTCAAAAAATATCTGATGAATTTTTGACACTATGTCTCCTTTTGAATTTAAAATATTCTAGTCTTTATAAATTTTGTGTTAGCAATTGTCACATTTTATACGTTCTGATATGAATGATACTATAAATAACCCTATAAATGCATACACATTTAATTGGTATTCACAATTTAATGAGTTAATGAATAGTGTAAGTAGCAGATATTTAATCAATGTGAATTTTGTCATATCTTTCCTGGCATGTTAACGCAGCCATTATGAGTCTGTGTTTGTCATGTTTTAAATTACTAAACATGGCTGGCCAGATCCTTAGAAAGTTGTGACATGTATCATGTAATATGCAATTGAAATTGGTATCCACAATTTATTACATATGTCCTCAGATATTGTCAATGTAACTTTCATAACTTTTGACATGTTATATTAAAATAATTTACAGCAAGTAATGGCTTAAAAATAAAAGAAAACATAATTATATAAGCCTCTAAGAAAAGTACTGTCTTTTGAAAAATCTTTCGTCCTAAAGTTTTTTTTTAAATCTTTGAACAGTGCAAGAAGGAACAATAAACACTTTAATGGCAAACCACAATAAAATGTTGAATGTTTATCAAGATGTTACATTGAAATGGGCCACTCAACTTCCCCACGTTCCTATATCAGTCAAAGTAGCGAATTTTCAGTAAGTAACTTGTTAAAGTTTCCTTTTTTCTTAGATTAATCTCCAGTTGTGTAATTTGCTTCTAGAGCCTAACAAACAGTTCTGATGTGTATTACAATAAGGTAACTTTTGAAAGGAAAACTCAAAGTGTTTTTCATTTGTTTTGTAAAATGTTCCTTTCATTAATGAGCATACTGTTAATTCTAGAACAACACTGGAATTGCTCTATTATGCTTTAGGTTTTCTGTTTTTCTTGAGTGAAGTTTGAACCTTGAGTCTCATAGTTCCAGTGCAGTAGCTTCTTTTAAAAAAGAATGAAAAGTGTGGTTGTATAATCTGGCAAAGACCTTCCCTGAGACAGGAAAATAGGGAATCTGTTCTTCATTAAGCATTTAAAAGTGTATGCATTCCAGAGATGATTTGTTGGAACGGATTATTGAAGTCCATTGTTAAACTATGGAA
Source organism: Pardalotus punctatus (assembly GCA_013400915.1). Lineage (NCBI taxonomy): Eukaryota > Metazoa > Chordata > Aves > Passeriformes > Pardalotidae > Pardalotus > Pardalotus punctatus. The sequence continues at coordinate 708,294 of VZTX01005232.1, read as the reverse complement.
ATTAAGGACCTGCTTAAATTGCTAAGAACTGCACTGCAGCAAACCAAAACTTTTTGTAAAATGAGCATAAGACACATAGGGAAAAACTGGTTGGGTGGGGGATTGGGCAAAGAGAAGGTAGGACATGTTTATAACTTGAACTGTGACTGTCACTGAAAGAAGCAAAGCACAGGAAGGTTCAGCTACTGTTTTTATACAGTCCAATTTATGCCTGTACTATGTGTCCCCAGAGCTGGGCTGGATGCTGGTTGCGCAGTAGGAGTGTCCCTGTCAGGTAGATCTTCTGATCTCCCGAAGACTGGTGGTTGCTGGGCCAACAGAGACTGGATTGCTAAACATTTGATCATAAGTCAAGCATTTTACCTCCAAAAAAATGGAAGTGCAACATCTGACTAACTAGCTTTCCTGACTTGTGCAGAGTAATCTGAGGGATGCTTGTGTTTTGTTTGTTACTAATAGTTTCCCAATGATTTTTAAAACAAATTATTTATAATTTTTTTTAGACTCGCTGGAGAGAGTTGGATTGGCTTTCATCCAACAGGTCTTGACAAGTGAAATAGAATGAGCAGTCTCAGTGGGCCACTTAGTATAACTGAGAAGTTAATTATGCAGGATATGACAGTACATCTTTTGAAGTATGGGAAAAATACTTGTGTTGCAAATAATTGAAAAAAACATTGATTTCTACAAGAGCAGATTGTACTAACATTTGTATATACAATTATTTGCTTGGAAATTCATTATATTGAACCATGTTTCAATAATGCATCTAAGACGTTTATGCAGATTCTGCCTACTTCCTGTGAACTTTAACAGTCAGCAGTTTGATATTAGGGAGAAATTCAAGAGCCTAAAATCTGTCCCAGCTCAATTTGCTAGTTAGATTCAGAATTCCCACAGATTTACTAATGCTGGGGTTTGACTTATTTTTTAGCAGGTAGACAGCAATCTAGCTATGCAAACCTTTTTATACAGGTACTGATAAATGAAGGAATATCTGTGTGCCTACACCCAATGGCCTGAAAGGCAGGGAGAGGTCCAGGGCTGTGTGTTTCTGAGCTCTCCTTCAATCTGTCTATTGAAAAATATGTGGTATGCTTCTGACATTAAAAAAAAAGATTACCTAAAAAAACTGTAGCAAAGCATGTAGAGACAGTAATTTGTCTTAAACAGGGCATATGTATTTGTTTTGGTCTGTTTTTAAAAAAATAATTTAAAAGGGAATTCTTTGTGAGTCAACATGATAATGATTATCTTGTGCTCAAGAGAGACCTCAGTCTTAGAGCCTCTGAGCACTACTGCAACATAAATAATATTAAGTACTTTAATAAGCCTAAAGTTGTTAATCCCACACTGCTGAAAGATTGAAGGGCCTTAAATATGATGTATGCCAATTAATTACTTTCTTCACTTTTATTGCAATAGTGCTTACAAAGTAAATGGAGCATTCTGAGAGCAGTTGTCTCAACGGTTCATACATGTTCATGTGTATTTTCTCCTGCCATAATGTCTGTTATTTCTAATGTATAACTCTGCCTTGCTGGATAAGAAAAACGCTATTAGAAGCTATTTTATGGAAATCCCTTGGGACAGTGATAATGATTGCCTCAAAAAAGCAGCTTGTGATTCTAGTGTATGCCCCTCCATCGATTTTTCTACTTAAAATAACATGTAGTACAGTATTTCTCTCTCGCAATACCAGTATGTAAACAAAGATAATAATATGCTACAACATATGGGATTAAATTCCAGTACAAACTGCTTGATTTCCATCACATTTTCAGAAACATGCAAGGAAAAATAGAATCAAGGAGAAGCAGTTACTTAGAACATTTTTGGGTGTCTCTGCACTCTAAAAGTTATGTATTTTAAAGCTGTTGAACTACACTTTTTTGCCTTCTGTTAAAACCTGAATGCTCTCTGTCAGGAAATTGAAAATTTGCTATAAAAGCTTGTGATCAGAAGCTTGAACTACAGGCAAAAATTTGAGTGTTTATCTTATTCTTAATAATTCTCTTATTTGAGTGTTTATTCTTATTCAGCGATATCTGAATATCTCTTAACTAGCCATTGAACTGTAAGTTCAGTTCTAGTAATTGTTATGGAAGTTTGTCCTTTATTTTGCTGGAAGTTTATATTATGGTTCTGTTAATGTATATTAGTTACTGTTTCTGATGTATTTTTAATGTCAAGGGGACTCCTACATATTTAACACTGCCTGGATTGCTTCAGAAGTGTAACCACTTACACTGACAATTTCATTTAATTTAAACTGCTTTGGTCTCTGTCTCAGCACAAATTTATCTTCCCATGGATAAGCCAGCTTAAACAGTTGTATTTTTGCTTTCCCTATGTTGTTATAAGTTATGGCTATGCAAATGCATTCTCACTGAAGCTGAAACTCTTGAAGAAAATTGTTTAGGTGTTCTGCCTGAGTTGATTAAAAAAACCCTAACATCTCCACACCAAACCCACAAACAGCCCCTCCCAAACCTTGTTTGAAGAGAAACTGTCCATATGCTGCAGTCGAAACAGCTGAAATCTAGGAAGTTACACAAAGGAATTCCTACTCCTACACAAGAATTGCTACTCTACTCAAAATTTCAGTGTTGAAATGGTAGTTGTAAGCCGCAGTATTTGCTTGGTAACCATCATAATTATGTAAGTATCTTCATAGCATTGACTTTAAAGTCCATTCCCTTTTTTCTTGCCCTTTAGTTTCCCTTTAGTATTTTTCCATTTCATATTTTCTTCTTTCTAAGACCTTCTTTGTACCTCCGCATCTCCTTTGCGAAGGAGGTTTCATGAGCAGTATCTCTTACACTTATGGATTATAAATTCTGTGAACTTGTTGTTAGTTGATGCTTCTTGAGATGTGTTAAGATTTCTCTCTCTCCCTTTCTTGTCACTTTTTATGAGCCTATCACAAGCCATAATTTTTTTTCTGTATCTGAATTATTCTGTCTCCATATACTTGACCAAAAATGGTCCTTGTAGTAGATTGTAATACCTAGACAACTTCTTTTCTATTGAGTTGATACTTGGCAGAGCTGTTTCTAAGAGTACATATTTTAATGGCTCACTGATTGCACCGACTATTACTTTGTCCTTGTTGGCCTGAAACTAGAACATTATGTTAAGGTGCATTCAGTCTGAAGCAAAATAGTTTGTTGCCAGCCTCTGGGATGTTTCTTTCACTAACATCTGAAATGCTGGCGTGGGTTGAATTAAAACACATAGATTATTATAGTTTGGATGTAGTCTCAGGAAAGGGGTTTCTGTTATATTACTACAAAGTTATGAACCTGTTTTTTGCCATAGGAAAGCATGAAGCCTTTAAATTGTGGACTTTTCTTCCTTATGAACACTTTTAAAATTCATTACTCTTTGCTTTACTATGTGGTTTTGTTTGTAGACAGTCTTCAAGTTATATCTGATAAGCCTGTGAATACTTGACTTTTTTTTTTTTTAGAGTGAAAGAGACTGCGAACTTCCTCAGGTACCTCTTTTATTCAAGTCAGCGTTTCATGATATCTCTAATTTTGGTTCTTTGTGCTTTTGACTGTCCGCTAAGAGATTAAGTGTGGTGGTGTCTGTATGGCAAAGAAACGTTGATTTCATGTGGAATTTATCAGCAGGCACAGTTCTAACAGGAAGCAAACCTCAGAGTTAAGGGGATACGTTGTGGGAAAGATATTTCTTCCTTCTCTATTCTACTGGGGAGTCTTACTGCTTTAGGCATCAGTTTATCAGCAAACTTAATGTTTGAATGAAGGATATTTTTCCCTTCAGCCGTATTGGAATTTGGTTAGTAATACCCAAAAGAAAATATTCAGAGACACCTGTAGTACTTGCCTATAGGTAATTGAATGTTTTGCATATGTAGTGCCTCTTATTTTTAGGAGCTACATCTGTGAATTAGAATACAGTAACCAATTTTCTTCTGTGAGCATTTGTGTGTACCTCTACATCTGTGAGCATCTGCTCTTCGTGGAAGAAAGGTTCTTGAAGTGAATAACCCACCAAATGACCCGTATGCCTTGTAAAATGTGAAATTTCTTTTATTACAAGGGGTTACAGGTATGGACAAGTTGGTAAAAGTAGCTAGAATATTTGCTTTCACTTTCATTTATTTGACAGAAATATAATTTTACTTGGTAATGGAACAACATGTTTTCTGAAGAGGAAATATAAAGGAGTCTGGAAAGGTTTTTTTATGCTGGAAGTAATTTATTACCTCCAAATAATTAGAATTTCTGAGTTTCTAAAAATATTAAATTTCCAGGACTCAACCTTTTAGCTTGAATTAAGCTAGTAAATAGATTTTCATTATTTGAGATGGGGAAAAAATTATTTTCTTTTTAAAACAAAAGTAACTGTTGAAAAGCCAGGAAATAAGGCAGACTATATGTTCAAGATTGTAAGCAGAGTTACTCCACAAGCTTTATTCACACTTCAACTCTTTATGAACTTCAAGTCTGCCTAGGTTTATTCTGCAGAGTGATCCCATAAATATATCACAGGGTCCCATGTCTTCACCCCTGATTCTGTTTTGCTCAGTTTGCAATGAAGAAGTGATTTCTTTCTGCAAATTGCTAGCACTACAACTAACTATGGTATTTGAAATTTACTGAGGTAATTTTTTGTTGTTGCTTCTCCAAGTATGATCACTGCTGTCTTGACTGTTGGGGTCATGCCTGAACTCCTAACATTGGTATCTGAACCATGAGTCCATTATGACTGTGACACATAGCAATATATTTATCAGCCATCACTTAAAACCAGCTACTCATAGCCTATTGGTATTCATTTTTTGACTTATGCATTTCTGTATTTGATTTTGCTGAATTAGAGACTTAAATGTATTACTTTAAAGTTGCATTGTGTAGGCTGAGATGCATGAAATACTGCAGCTTACTGAATCACTTCAAAATTATTAAGTTGCTATAGTTGTGTCCAATTTTTTTACTACTTATAAGACATAATAAATCAGTATGTCTAAAATTTGTGATGTTGTTCTTGTATGAGTCTCTCCCCTTGCATAAATAATAAAGAAGCAGAGACTATTTGACTAATGAAGGGACTGAAATTCAATTTTCTATGTAATCATGTTAATAAGTGTTTGAATATTGTATTGTCCCATGTGGTGCTGATAGCCATGACTACTGCACTTTCCTGTTTCTCAGGATATCCCCACTTGTGTTACAGTTATAAGGGTGCATTGCAAAAGAGTATTTTTCAATATTTTAACATACAAGTTAGTTTTAAAGACAGTGATGTCTGCTAAAGTAATAGTCTCTTGCTATGCACTGAGTTATCATTTTACTCCAACTCTACTAAAAATCATTCACTGAAGTGACAAGTGCCCACAGAAAAAGTTCTTATGCTTTAACCCTGGGTATGAAAGAATATGTGAGGAAAGTTTGTGGGTTTGTGGGTTTTGTGACTTAGTGCCTTACCGTGTGTTACAGTACTCTGTTCCTACCCAGTATCTCCCCACTGGCCTGCGGCTTGACTGCAGGGCTGAGAGTTATTGGGCTGGTGACAAGTAGAGATTGTCCCTTCACCACATCTAGTGCACTTGAAACATAAGGCAAATGACATGTGCTGCTGTACTTCAGGATTGCCTGTCAGTTTGCATTTTGAAGGGGAACACTCTACTGAAAGAGATATTAATTGTGTTTATTGCATTTAAAACAATCCCATCTTTCCCACAAAACCAAACAATAAAGAATTTTACAGTTATTGCAGTGAATGGAATCACCCTTTTTTCCTTTTTGAAAAATGTTTAATACAATGCTTCCTTTGGAATTTCTGTTTTATTAGTATTTCATTAATAGAATGATTGGTAAGAAAGTTGTGTTTTGTATACTTACTGGTCTAATGAGGTTTAAAGTCCCTGCAGATTGTTCTTCACTGGCTTCGTAGAACAAGACATATTGTGTGTATGAGTAATAGCTTGAGCCTGACATAGTTAACATGCTTGTAGCTTCATGGCACTTTATCTGAATGAAATTGTATAAAAAGTCTCTAATTCAGCAACCTGTCCCCTTAAAGAAGAGAACATATACTAGGGTTTAAATTCTTTGTTTTGACACAGGATTAATTCCCAGATTTGAACTCATATGTAGCCCAACATGATGAGTTTAGTTGAAATGAGGTAGGTAAATTAAAAGATCAGAGTTCAGAATTCTGGGTTCTATAGCCATTGGTTGAAAATATGCTTTTATGAAGTTTAAACTTCCAATATTTAAAAAAGAATATTAAAATCTTCAGTCAATTTGTAAGTGGGAAAATATTAGCCTGGTCCAAATATGAACTTGAAATTAGAACTTGTGTTCTGGCACAGAATTGTTGTATGTTGGGTGGTTGGATGAACATGTTTTGTGTAGCTGGGCTCTCCAAACAGTAGAAAGGCAACAGGAACTGAATTTAACTGGAGTAATATTGTAGTTGAATTAAGTATATAAGGTGTAAAAGTGCAACCACTTTTACATATGGTAATAGTGGGTGGAGTCAAAATAAAACTCTCCTCATTGAATTTTTTAGCTATCCAGATGCTTGAAAATTCTTTGTTCTTCATTCCAGCCCATCTGTTATTCTTTATTATAACTGACATCACCACAGCTACCACAACTGTTAAAGAATCACCATATAAAACTGGCAAAACTTACATATAAAACCAGCAAAACTTAGCACTTATTGCACATTTTTATGGAAAGAAAACTGCAGGAATCAAACTTTATAGTTTGTTGAAAGATTTTCCTTTTCTGTATAGTAGTACTGTAATAGAAGCAATGCCAGTTATGACGCACAGTATGAACTGTTCAGTTATATACATGTATATATATAAATTTTTATTTGAGTGTTCTGTAAGAATGTTGCTTGATCTGAGAAGTTAAATGCAGGGAATTCTACAGTCTTTCTACTTAAACATAATCACATTTTAAAGAAATGTTTTTATGGAAAAAAAAAGATTGCATCTGTTTTTCTCGTTGCTGATTTGCCACTGGATTTTTGAGAGATGGTGGTAGAAAATATGACCCTTTTCAAAGATCTTTTGAAGTTATAAATTTAATGTGTGTAGCTTAGCCACAAAATATGAATATGATTGTATTTCTTTTACTTTAGTAGGATTCTGATCCTGAAAAAGACATAGATGTGCCGTGTGTTATGTGCAGCATATACTGTGATTCAGGACTGGGCTTTCTAGCAAGCCAGTTTCAAATGGTATTTACTTACTCTATGATGTTAAGTAGATGCCCATATTGCCAGTTCTCCTAATTTTATTGCATGTCACTTATTTGCTTTTTCAAAAAGCCTGCTTTTTACAGTCATATGATTTTGTAAGTGTTTCAACTTTAGAATAAGACTTAGAAGTATTCCTACCTTCATGGTTCTAGAGAAAACCTTAGAAATGGAAATTTTCAAGAACAAGGAGGCAAATAACTCCTGCTCCAGTATTTTAAATAAGATCCTTGCTTTTAAACAAATATCATGGGCTTTTTTGGCTAACCCACTATTTCTCTGTGCCAGTTCATGGGGTGGAATGTAACGTGTATCAGGTTCTGAACTCTCAGTCTTGGAGCTGGTTATTGAACAGTAGGCTGGAATTTATGGATATATTCTGACATTCTACCCATGGAAGTGCTGGACATCTTGTGTGAAAAACAGTTTTATGAAGAGTTTCAGGCTGTTGATTTTGAATGTCTTGATTATTATGCTATTAACATGAAAGGGTTTTTTTTTTGTATGAGGAGTACAAGGAGGAGCACATGGGACATTTATGTTAGGCTGTGGAGCCAAGAGGCAGCAAACAGTGCAAAGTGCTAGAGATGCTTTGAAAAAGCAGCTTTGTTCTTTACAAACAGGGTGAGGGGACAATTATAAATACTATTAAAAGTAATAGTATAGTAGTAGGAAAAAATAACTTTTTCCTTACTGAAATGCTGGTGAATTTTGAAACTTGCATGCAACTGTGAGGAGAAAGAGATGTAAACTATTTTGAGTTGAGTCTTTTAAAAGTTATGTAATTCTTCAAACCTTTCAGAATAAATCTGTTTTAAAGACACATTAGGGTTATTCTTGTTAACCCCTTTATAATCTGTGCATAGTCTAATTGTCCTTGTGTACTGCCTAGTATTATCTTATATGAAGCCAACAGTTAAGAAAAAGCTTTATCTGAAATGTTAAACTTCCTAGAGTGTAGATTTTATCAGTGATGCTCCTTACATCTCTTTTGTGTTGGAAGCAGAGGTCCTAGGGGCCTCTCCAGCTTGTCTGAAGTGATACAGACTCTAACCACTATCTGGAAGTGGGAGATGGGAAGACTTAGAGGAAGGATAAACTTTTGAAGCTCTCCATATCCTAAATTCACAGTGCCATTGTTGTTAGTAGAGCTTTTGAGCCTTTGGAAGCTATTACGTACCTGTCTGTTAATGGGGGGAGCTTGGCCTTGAAACCGATTTTAGATTCCACATGAAGGAAGTGCAAATGCAGAAATATGCTCTAATAGAGAATGGAACATAGAGATGTTTCAAGTGTGTCACAGTTGGTCTTCATTAATTTCTTGTTGCTAGTGCTGGTACTGTCAGAGAAATCACAATGTGATTTCTCTTTTTTTTTATTATTTAGAGCTCTGACATAGAGGCTGCATTCTTATTTAAAGTAATCAGGTTTGCTTGTCAGTCCTCAAATTCATTTTCAATTCAGCTAATGCCACTAAGTGTCTTAGATATGGAACTGTGATAATAAGAAATGTACTATGTAAATTATGAATTTCTCCTTGAATACATTGTACTTCAGTTCTCTTTATTTTTTTTGCTAAAAGCAAGATCATGTATTTCTGGAAGCCTGTGTCATCGCTCTGAATATTATGTTTTTATTTTGTGACAAATACTAATTTTACTTTAAAACTGCATTATGTATAGCTCTCTGCTTTAATATTTAAATAAAACTTCAGTTGCTTTTGAAATACTTACAATTTTATATTTAAAACAGAAGAAACCAAGTTGGTTAATCCTTCAGATAAAAATTAATTGTGTATACGTCCTGTAGCATGAGCTTAAATTTCATGCCTGGCCTGCCTGTATTAGTGTGTGGTGTGTGTTTTCCCTGTCTGGGGGGAGCAGAAGGTTATCTTCTGCAGGGATGTCTGTCCCATGGCATACATTGTTAAATATTAGCCTGGTATCATTCCCTTGCATCGAGGAAATGACTGTTAAGCTTGTTATAGTAACCCCGGTAAAAAAGCCCGCACCTGCTTCACATAATGTGCCGTGGTAGCTCTCCGGGCTCACCTGTGTGAGAGCTCTGCTGCCCTGCAGGTGGCAGTAGCAGTCTGGCAGAAATTACCCGCGACCGAAACTTCTGTGAGTAAGGCTTGGTTTTTTCGGTAGCAGTAAAAGTAAAAATAGTCAATTTCCCCTTTTTTTTCTCCCCCCCGCCCCCCCCCCCCATTATTTTCTTTTGTTTTGTTTTGTTTGGTGGAAGATACTCTTTTTTATTTGGTTGCTGGATGGTATAGTTGTTTTGCTGTGTAGTGTCACGATGTAAAGTTGCTGGTGGAGATGTCTTCACTCACAAGTAGGGACCAAAAGTACCTAGATAAGACCTGAAAGATGGAGAATTCTTTAGGCATTCAAAATGGCTACATTCAGGTTTTAATCAGTTTTGGCTTTCTGCATTTCAGTCTTTATAAGAGGGGATAAATGTTGACCTCTTGTTCTAGTCATAACTTCTGTTTTTTAACTGCTTTTTCATTGGTTATCAAGATGAAATCATGTTTCATTTCCCTCTTCTTCTTACATGTAATTTTGTAATTTTTAAAATTGGATTTGTATCTGGTAGTCTGTTAAGATCAGCCATCCTAAGGTATCACATGTATGGGAAAGATGAATGCTTTTCTGTAAAGCAACAGCACAAATTATTTACCACTTAATGCTATTTAATAGAATTACATATTGTTAAACAATTATATTTGAGTACTATATTTACATTATTTGTTTGCATGCCCTCTGCAGAGTGTACAGAGCATGTTAAATATACAATATAAATAGTCTTAAAAGAATTTTAATTTTTGAGAGTAATTAGATTGTCTGTTTTCATGTGTAATAGCAGAATGGGGAAGGCTTACACATACAAGCATTACTTCTAATGTAAATTGAACCAAGGTTTTTTTATGGATGAAAGCATTTGAAAGAAGCCTGAGAGTGCTCCACAGATATGCAGAACAGTTAGGAATGAGTAGTAGCTGGCATTGAGTCATACAGGATGTACTTTGAATATTCAGCTGTGGGTGCACTTTAGATTTTGGAGTGTGTATCTAATAAGAGTAAGATGGGCTTTTAACTTTTATTCCCATTAGTTCATGTTACAAAATTCTTATAGTTAATTACTCCTAGTCTGATCTTCCTTCAGTGTTTTATCAAATACTTCCCACAGTTACATCTTAAAATAACACTGAAATGGTAGTGAACTTAGAATAATTTAGGTTTTCAAAAGCACTAAACTAAAAAGTGCTATTGAAGTATGCTCTTGCCAATATTACCTCAAAGGATGATAAAATGAGAGAGAAATGGATTCAAAATGCTTGAGTACAATTCCAGGAATTAGTTTCCTAATTTAGTAGTTTTAAAATAATACGTTATCGATAAGGAACAGAAAGTAGTACTGCAGAGAATCTTGTTTTCTAAAATGGTTGGTATGTGTAATAGCAATTAAGGCTACTTCTGAAATTGAAGTAGAAATTTTATGAGCTATTATAAATATTAATAATTAAAGCTGTAAATGGTGTCAATAACCAGACTTTGTCCTAAGAGTTGTCCGAGGCTTAGCTTGTCATTCAAGTAGAACTCAGAACTACAGATTAAACATCTCAGTCAATTGTTTGAGTGACCAGTTTGGTATTATATAACTGGAAACATGCAAAGCATTTTAATTTCTTCAAGAACTATATTGTGAGCAATTTGTTTAGTAAGAGAAGACCTACAAGAAGCATATGCCATTATTATTACCCAGAATGAAATAAAAGATAGTTTTTCAAATTATTACCATATGTGTGTAGGAGCTGCTTTGTACAGTAAAGTTATTGTAGATATCAGAATAATTTGTTTTATACTTTGAGTTCCTCACTGTTAAAATGTCCCCTTAGATTTACTATTACTCTGACTATTGTGTGATACATAGTAAAAAAAATAGCTTACAATAAAAAGAAATTTAACAAGTAATTGAAATTCCAGATTGCATGCAAAATGTGCCAAATGAAGTAATGGTATTTGCAGGGATATTGTATGAGAGCAGTAGCTGTGGGGAAACTACTGTAAAACTGTTAAATATGCTTCCCCTGCCCCTGCTGTCCTTAACCACTGTTAAAAAAAGATTGAGAAAATAATGTAATTTTGACTGGCTGACAAACATTCCAACAGAGAAAAGACTGTATTATAAAAAATATACATTTGAACTCGTTACCCATATTTTTCTTATTGTTTCTATTGATGTACAAATTCATGTACAGCTTTTAATAAGGAAAGATTACTGAAAAAGCCTTTTTTATACTTCTGTATGTTTCATGTTGAAAAATCTGCTTGGGACCCAGCAGAACATTAACTGAAGCAAAGGAAAAGTATAATTTGTGTTGTTGCTTTCTTAAACTAATGCTTTTGTCTCTGAGATAGTGCAGACTTCAAGGATGTAATGACTAACAGGAAACTTGGTTTAAATGAGTTTATTTTAAGGTGCGGTTTCTGAATGTGCATTCTGTAATGCTGACATAAACTTGGAAGTTAAGCAAAGCGTAATTTACATAGGTAAATCACCTCATTGATTTAAATTGATCTCATTTGATAGACTGATTAGCTGCAGATGACTGCCAGCTTAGAGGTTTATAGGAAGGACTGTATTTACAAACCACTTTTGAATATATTGTACCTTAGTAGTATATCATCAAAGATTTATTGCTAACTCTGTAGCTATATTTCTTCATGCCCTTTTGATTTACATTCAGATGTCCTCATGGATCTTTCCTTATTAGATTAACAGATGCAAAACTTTGGGAAAGAAATGTTAAGATGGTCCAAAGCCATTGCTGGAGGATTCTAGAAATTGTCTTGTTTTCAGCAGTTTTCTTTATCCAGTTGTGGAAAAAGCTGCTGATACTGTTTCTCTCAATGTGCCCCTTTTTAAAAAAAAAAAAAAAAAAGTCATTATTTGCTGTAATTTGAAAGCAAAGTGTGGGGCAGTGTATTTGGTACCATGCTAGCATCTGCCTCAAGAACTCCCCATTTTTAAAGACTTTGCCGCATCCTTGACCAATATGGCTAAGCTCCTTGAAAGTACTTGGCAGATGTTAACAAAATCCTGTACATTAGGTGTTATTTGCATGCCTGAAGATTGCATTGTGGTGCAAGTGTTCCTAACAGTGTGTTTCCTAGCATTGTTCATATAGAGAGCTCAGGGTTAGCCCAATGTATTTATTCCATGTGCCATCTAGAATTCTGTAAATGTAGCACAGATTTGTATTGTACAGAGCTTTTTGGACATTAGAAAATTAGGATGAGCAATTCTGCATGTAATTCAAACAACAGACCCAGTCCTGAGCAAGGAAACCAACTATAGTCAACAACAAATATTCAAATAGTGATTGAAAGCAGGACTCATGCTTAGTTCCAGTTCCTGCTGACAGTTTACTGTTTGTCAGAAAATCCCTTTAGGATGCGAGCACCGAGCTCGCAGGTCACAAAAATGTCGTGACATTCACAGGATGGCTGCTAACACAGGTACTGGATATGTAAGTTGAAAATCAGTATTAAGTCTTCTACTTTCTTTTCTTCAAGTATTTGTTGGGGGAGTCTTGGCATCTCCAGCCTTACGGTGCTCACAAAGATATCTTCCTATTACAGTTTTTGTACAGAATGCTATAAAGTTGCATGTAAAAAATTGCAGTAGTAGATGGAACCTTTTCTGTGGCAGTAAGCAGTAGTCCCAAAAGAGAAGACTGTTTCTGTTAAAAATGAGCTTTTATAGTAGATAAGAGGAGCATTGTGTTTGAGCCCTTTTATGTGTGTACTGTTCCAGAAAGCAGTTCAGATTTGCATGTTCCAGCTTCAGTGAAGGACTGACTGGAGGTGCCTGTTGTCCAAAAAAACCTCACAAGCAGTTTCAACAAGGTGATTTGTTTCTTTCACTGAGTAACAATTGCTTTCTGTAGAAAGAGAAATCTCAAACTTACCTACATGTATAGTGCCCAGTAGGGTCTTCATTCCTGTGTGCAGTTATAACTGCACAGAGTTCAGATGATCTCAGTTACAGCATAGTTTTTCCAGATTATTTGATTGCAGCTGTAAAACCACCACTGGGATTGTAGCCTTAGTGTGCTATAAAAAGACATTTTGAACAGTACAATTGGACCATCAGTGATCAAAATCTATGACATCTCTTGGCTTTCATAATTACTATTACCATGTAAAATTTTGGATGGAGGTTTCCTATCTGTGTGTTGTGGAGCCATGCTACAAGACATGTAGGACATGTAGGAAACAAGAGAGAATTCTGTGTCTCTTATGTAGCTACCTGCCTTTTAATGAGTATTGTATTGGAGGAGGCATTTGAAAGGAATCAGTGTTTATGAGTTAAAATAATTTTTGTTAATTCTATATGAGTTATAGCTTGAACACTTATATAAATGCAGTATTTTACTAGGGTTTAATTAGTGGGATAGTGAATTAGGCCTTCTTGTCCAAATCACTTTTTTATATCTAAGAATTAAATTTGATCTATCTTTGCTTTTTATAGCAGTTGTGTTTGATGCAAAGGCAGTATGTGCTATAAGATATTCTAAGGATAGTATAAGAGCAAATTGCTGGCGTGAATGTGTAACGTCATGATTATGAAAGTGAATACAGGCTTTTAGTTTAATTAAAAGTAAGCATTTAAAAAAAAATAAGGGGAAGTTAGCTTTCTCCTAGAATTCGCTGTTAGCTTCTATGCTGGTCTTTAGTGTTCAGCTCCTCTTCTATTTAGGAATAACCTTCAAACTAAGCAAAACGTTGGCAGTAGTCTCTATTGTCTCATAGGTTGTTAAATACTTTCCTAAATCTTGCATTTGCGTTGTACAGATCAGATAAACAAGATGAGTGAGATTTTTGTAGGAGCAATGAAGTACTTTTCCCTTGAGAGAAAAGCGACTGTAGTGTAGCTAATAAAACAGTCACTTGTATTGCTTCAGAGGAGTATAAGGGGAATGCTCTGGATCCATGTGGTTTCCTTTCAGAAGGATACTGCATGGAACAGACAGATAGGATCTGAAGCCAGCACAGTAGCTGCAATAGCAGCCAAAGAATTGGTTAGGGGACCTATTGATACCATCAAAGCCCTAAAGCTGTCTTCTTTATGAGCATCTTCCATCTGTTCATGATTTCTTCTAACCCCTCTTTTCCCTTTGCTTTCCTTACTTGATATTCCATTTAGCAAATTCCTTTTTCTGCATATTCACCTAAATACTGCAACTTCAGAAACTTAAATAAGTACATAGGTTACAGCTGTCCTGTCTATTCATCTTGTTTGTTGTGATCCTTTCCGTTACCTCTCCTGATTGTACAGATTCACAGATTCTGAGGGTCTCTTAGTCTTGACATCTAGTCAGCTAAGACAAATCCATTCTTAGGTATGATTGCAGTAAGTGGGAGTAATATTAATGAACATGTCTGAATTAAGGAATAAATCTTGTTGTTGCTTCTGTGATTCATCTCAATTTCTTAGTAAGCTTTATTTCTTTTGTGCAGAGATTTGAAGGGTGTTATAGTCACTCTGAGTGATGATGGGCATCTTCAATGTTCATACCTTGGAACTGATCCTTCACTCTTCCAGGCCCCTAAGGTTGATTCTAGGGAAATAAACTATGAAGAAATGAATGCTGAAATGAAAGAGCTTCAGAAAATCATCAGGGAGGCCACAAAAACACAAGGTACACTTCTTTCTTATTCTATATTTTTACATACTTTTATCCACCTGACTTTCCTTTTATCACTTTAAAATATTTCATTTTCAGACTCTTACCATAGTTGCATTTCTGTAGAAAATTTAATATTTAATAAAAATAAGTAAATAAAATCCTAGACTGTGAGGCCCTTGGGTAAAGGGATTTTTATTTGTATTTTCATAATGCCGTTGGAAAGTTCAAGATGTTTACATCAGGTTGCAGATAATTCTCACTAGTGCAAGGGTTCAGAATAAAACCTGACAGTGCATGTACCACCTAAAGGCAAGAAATTTGAAGAATTTCAATAATCTGATGTAGTTAGGCTTCAGAGAGAGTAAAAGTATTGCCAAATTCTGGTTTATTATTACAAATGACTTCTTAAGTTATGCAATTAACAAAGAATGACTTTTTAAAAAGTAACTGTTCTGTTGGTTTGATTATTCAAATGCATATTTGAAGAACATAGTGACATATCATTACCCACATAACTGCTAATTATAAATTCTGGAATTTATATACATTGCTAATAACGTGCATTGATTTTATTGAAGCAAGGACACATAATTTCTACAGAGATCCTTCAAAGTTTATGTTTTCATAACTGAGTTTTTAAACAGCCTGACTTGCACAGGGAATTGGATGCAGGTGATTTTATGGGAAACTATGGAAAAATCTTCAACAAATAGAAGGAACAAATTAAAATCTTTTCTTGATGATAGTTATCATGTTCTTAAAATGCATTAAAGAAATAATCATGACTTTCTATGTGAAAAGAAGTGAAAAATGTCACCGTTGAAATTAATGAAAAAGAAAAATTATTTATCTGCAGGCATGAATTTGATTCTCCAACACAAGGATTTCTTTGTTTTGTAATTACGTGTACCTTCATCCATTGTCATAGTAGACTGATATCAGGATTTTAATTTTCCAGATCCAGTAATGTATTATTTAAGCATATAGATGTGGATAAATTCCACTGATTTTTACCACAGTCCATCCTTATAGGTACTTGACAATTTTGTCTATGTCATAACCAAAGGAAAGGAAAGCATGATGGAAAGAACAAATCCATTTGAAGTGAATCAACTTCAGCTTGTTAGTCTCAACATATTATGTGGAAGATCTAAAGAGAGAAAGGAATTGTATCTGTCCTTTTAAAAATTTGTAATAACTGTTGTGGTATGAATGCCAAGTTCACCATTCTTTCTTCTTAATTTCTTTTTCTTTCTCCATTTGTCTAATCTAATCTAAGTGGTGTTTTCAGATGAGTTCTTATGAATGCTTTTTTTGTTGTGGAGAGATGTCCTAATGATGTTGTGTTTGGCTTTAACTGAATGTAAAACTTGTAAGAAAACTTTTTTATACAGCAAAACATTTTACTTAAGTAGAATGCTCGTCAGTTTTGGATGTTTTGGCTTTGTCACATTTTGCCTTTTTTTTCTTAAAACTTAGGTTGAATCTTGGTTGCCGTTAAGTTACTCCTAAGCTCAATCTTTAAAATGACCTGTTGACTTTCTTGTCTTTTGAATTCCTGGTTGTGCAGTAAGAGTTTGTGTTGTTTTGAAAATATCTACCCTTATATGGAAATAATTTTTCTTTGTTTCATTTTGACTTTCAAACGTGGAAGGTATTTGGAATTAGGTCATTGTATTAAAAAAACCGTAAGAGTAGTTATTTCCATAAATGTCTTGTATTTCTGTCCAGTGCTGACCATTAAACTGTTGAACTTAAGCTGTTTTATACATTTCAAAGAATAAGGATTTACATTATAAACTGATGAAATATTTTAAAATCTTAACTCTTATACTAACTTAAATCTAATGTTACTTGCATCAGTCTGGATGACATAAGTGATTAAACATATGTGTTTTGGCTCAGTTTAATAATAACAAAAAACTGATACTTATATGTAAACTTTGATTGTGATCTCTGTTGTACTTCTAATAGAAAAATGACTGTATGACAGAGATTGCATCGTAGTTAGCTTGAAGAAGCAACCAGAAGAGAAATGGTTAAAAAGGGGTAGAAAAAGAATGGACTCTGCTGAGCAGTGTAATTGGCAGAACCAGTTCTTTGCAATTGAGGCAGTATGAAACAGGCCTAAACCTATTTTCTAGGTGGTATTGGAGAAATATGTTTATGTTTTGCTTTTCTTTCTTCTGGTAAAGGGAGGCATTTCTCTCTGAGCCCAAGAAAATGAATACTTATTTTCTGTCTTCATCAAAATCTTTTCCCTTGACTGTCTTGTCAGAAAGATAATGAGCTGTCTGCTAGTTCTAGGTAATTTTCAGGACCCTGTGTGTAATGAACTTCTTGCAGCTTTCTGAATGTGCTCATGTTCTCAGTTATTCAATTAGTATGTTAATGGCCCCTTTACATCAACTCTTTACTGTTGTTACTTTAGGAGCTATATATTTCCTGTTCAGATTTTTCATTTTCCAATACATTTAGTACATTAAAAAGTATAAGTGCTTTTCAGAAAAGTGCAAATACCCTAGAGGTGTACTTCTGGGCTCTTAAGAGAAGGTTATGTAATTCCTCATGTTTTTTAAATCTTTAATCGTATAGCTTTTTTTTTTATGCATGTGTGAATCTGCATAAGGTTTTGTATCATGGATGTAAGTGAGTTTGTAGCATTCTTAACCTTGTATGTTGACAGTCCTGGAAATCATCTGGTAACATATTTTAACCAAACCACATGTAATGGTCTATGCATAAAACTTTGATATACCTCCTAATGCAGATGAATTTGCAGAAGATTAGACTGTTAGACACAGAATCTTTCTTTGTTTAACATGTTCACTATCAAATTATTTAGATGAAAGTGCCATGGGGTGTGTGGTGTATTATTTTGGCGGTAGTAATTCATGATAGGTGTATTGGCATATGCATGTAAGGACAAAAGTTTAAATACCCTACAGTCTCTGAAGATCATGGATATTAGGTGTAAAATCTTGTTATAGAATGCATCTAAATCCATTTTTGTACATACATCAAAAATCCAGAATGAGATCCAGGGTTTTGGTTGTCTGTAGGAATCTAGTAAAATTGTGAAGTTTCTTTGGAAATTTCAAAAATCATAAACATTGCTATTTTTTTCTTTCACTAACAGGCGTAGAGATGTAACTTTGAGATTTGATGCTGTTGAAATTGTATTATTTTTAGAAAAGTAGCTGTATGTTTCTTAAAGGAGAACTGCTTTGAGTTTTCTGTTTTCTTTTTCAGATATTTTGCCTGAATCTGAAAAACAGAGAGATGTAACTGTCACAGCAGAAGTTTCCCCTGATTTGGATGAAGAATCTGTATGTACCTTTATAAAAAGGAAATTACTGTGAAAGCATTGGTTTCACATAAGTAAATAATAACTGATCATATATAGTAATTACTATTTATATTTGTGGGACTGAGTTTCATGGCCCTCAGTTTTCCATCAGTTAGAACACACCTTCATTAAGGATTTTAACTAGAATTATTAAAATTATTTATTTATCTTCTGTCTGGGGGCCTTTAGATTCTTGGCTAAGCAAACGTAAGCGAACAAGACTTAGGGTCTGGAATAACTTTGTAGTGGTGAGAAGTTGTACTGGTGAGCAGATGTTAATAATGGGTGAAACAGTAGAAGTGTCACCCGTGGATCTTTCAAAGATAGAAAACTCAAACCACCCAAGCTACATTGTAAGAAATAATCTTTCTCCAGCAAGTTGTCATTCAATATTCTTTGGTGTTGCAGCCTAATTAGTTTATTCATGTTGTATAGATAGTTGTTTACAAAAATTATTCAAATTAAATTTTGGGAGAGCTTATATTTTCTCTTGAAGCTCTTCACTTTAAACATTTCAGTAGCTACTTGTTGCTCTAGAACACCTATAATTAGCCGTTTCTGGCTACTAATTTCTGCAAAACTGATTTTCCACAGCTACTTACTCTTAAAAATATATACAAGGATATTATTCTTTGATAAATGGACCTCTTTATAATGTGTGCTAGTGTCCTACCATTTGCCTGTAGAAAAAAGAACAGTGTGACATGGTCTTGGCCAGCTGCAATAATCTACTCACAACACTTAGAACTGTTAGGTCTGCAGAATGATCTAATGCTTCTGTGCTCATTCGGTCAACCCTCCAGATGCAACTGGTCTGTTTCATATGTAAGTAACTCAGTATATCAATCAAACCACAGCCTTGAATCTTTATCTGCCCATATATCTTAGTTTCCTGTGTGGTTGGCTTTTCTGTGGCTTCTTTCAGTAGCTGCCTAGGAAGGAAAAATCTGATAAGATACTTTGTGGGGAAGGATCAATAAGAAAGTGTAGGAATGATTTTAGGGCTTCTGCAGTTACCTTGGAAACTACAGGATTTCCGATGCTACTTCTGCACTTGTGAAAATTGAAATTGCAGTGTGTGTGATAAAAGCAAAGAGGATATAGAGTATTAAAATTGATTAGATAAGCAAGTGGAGGACCATTCTGTTATTTAATACCATCTCCTGTGTGTGGCCTCTGATCCAGGAAATTCAGGTAATTTCTGAAAGCTAGTGTGCTAAGGGTTTATCTTTTTATATCCCTGCTATTGTTTCAGGATCAACCACTGGTCACCAGAGACAGTAAGCGTGACAAGCCAGTACGAAAGTATTTCTTTTTTTAGCTGAAAAAGGTGTGCAATGTACAAATGAAAGTCCTACTTCTAGAACTCAGAGAGACAACCAGCTTCATGACTTCTTAGGAACTTTGCAGATATGGCCATTACACTGTTTTTAATCCACTCTTTTATGAGAAGATATAAGTTCCAGTCAGTAATTTGGTATTATAGCAGAAGTGAGAGAAGTGATTTTTTATAATAGTTTAAATGTGAACATTTTTTTTAAACTGTAATATCTGACCTGTTTCAAAAGGAAATATAAGCATAAAATAAAAAAAAAATAGACTACGAGGTCAAGATAAATTTTAAAGTAGATGGAATTGCCTATTAAAATAGAAATTAGCAGAGGTATCGAAGTACCTGCTAGGATTTTCTTTTGAAGTTTCAGGTGTATTTGATTATAAGATAGTGTGTGATGATTTTATAGTACATGCTATGTTGTATATTTAATATATTGGCAGATTGGAAGTCACCTATCTCTACTGAATAGCAGAAGGTATTTCCACAATTTGAATAAATATACAGTGAAAAGTAGTGTGCCAAACAAAACACTTTCAAATATTCGTACATACGTCAGAGTGCATTAGTTTCTTATATATACAGCATTCATGACCTTTTGCTATCCTTTTAGCAAGCAATTTCAAACAGAGACTTTACGTTTTCAGAAGGAACTCAGAAATGTGTTTTGTGTATTTTAATCTGTCATAGAAATCATAAGTCCTTTAATGTTAATTCTGTGTTTACCAAGTTGATGGTAGGAAAGTAATATTGCTTTCATTGTGTTTTCTCGTTCATGTGGAACATTGAATTTACTCTGTTTTCATCTTTTTCTTCACAGCAAGCCATTGACAGTGAGGTAAAAGCAGGGGCAGTACCATCAGTCACGGTAAAGGTACTGTGCCTAGCTCAAACAGTAGCATTTGAATAGTGCTGGCAAACTGTAACAAGCCTATCACTCTCTTTGTATTTCACTAAGAACATGAAAATGAGTAAAGTTTGAAATGCAATATATACTTTTTTTTTTTCTCCTTAGTATGACAAGGTGACATTCTAGCAAGCCTTCTGCTAAAATCAGAAAGTGATTACAGTTTTATTTTTGATAGGCTTATCAATAAGCAGACACAAACATTATTAGGTTGGAACAGAGTAGTTTTTCAAGTCATGAGAATATATTTTGCAATGGCAATAGGTGTTTGGTTACTTAAATGGAAAGTTTGTAATCTTCAGCTCCCCTTTTAGTTGTCAATGAACAAAAATAGACTTTCTGTTGTGAAAAGACTTTCATAGCTTTGGCTATTTGAGAAAATACCCTAGGAAAATCTAAGTAGAAAATTGCAGTTCTTCATGGGAGCTGGTACCTGAATCTGATTGTAAAGTGTATGTGTGTGCATGCATGTGTATGCAAGTGTAGTTTTTCCTCAGTATTGCCTAAAAAGGATCATGATTTTTATTTCTGACTTTAAGAGGGTCATCTAAGAATATCAGTGGAGTCTCATTTTTGAGAACCTTGCAAGTTCCCTTTCTGTCTTGAGTGAAAAATTCAGAGGGTAACTGAACTGTTTGAAGCAGATTCCCTCAGACTAGTGACATTTACTTGTACTTGCTCCAACATCTTTCTGTGCATTTTTAAGTGCAAAAAATTATACAGGATAAAACCATTATTCTGATAAAATCAGTGGTAATTTTGCTCCAAGAAGTTCAAATGAATTCTATATTCATATATTTCATAAGGTTTTTAGTGGAAAGACCTAATTAAATCCCCATTGTGTTTTCTTGTTTATGCATCTTGTACCTTTTAGTGAAAAAAAAATAATAAATGTAGGAGTTACCATACATTAAATTTTTTCTAGAATCTTTTTTCTGAAATAAGTTCCTATTACTGGTATATTGTTAAACCTAAATCATTTTGATGTAATTATGTTAAAGTAGATAAAGTTCCTTACACTTGAGTAATTTTATAAGTAATAATATTCTAAACTGATTTAACCTGGCTGTAGTGTGCTCCTTGGTAGACCAGCAATGCAAAATAGAAAATATTAGGTATATGGTTTCTGTCTATGCAGAACACAATCAGATCTCAGTCACCACTATACTTTCATTTTAGGTATGAGTTAGGGATACTGTTTTGATATACTTTGGTTTTGCAGTGGAATAACTGTGTACAATAGAAGCAATGAGGGCCGCTCTTTATGTTTAGCTGAGCTCTCATTATCTGGAGTTGTTGTGCTGAGTATCCTGTGTATTGATTTTCTTATTTTGTTTGCAGTAAAATAATAAAATAAAACTTGATATTGAAGTTGTTCAGAAGACTATGCATTACTGTTTGCAGTTAAAGGAAGTAATTTCTTTGGTTATCTTTGATTTTATTATTTTTGGGTTTTTTTTTCACCTTAATCAACTAAAAAATGCAAAGTTTTTATTTCTTTGCATCAGAGTGAATGCCCATGGCACTTGCAGAGTATTAACCCTTCAATGAATACTTTAGCATTAGTTTGTCTTAGGTTAAAATTACAAAGAACATGAGAAATCCATCTTGTAATCTTTCAAGTTACTGTATATCATTATTGACTGTGAATAAATAAGAATTGTAAAATGAAAATACTGGTTTTGAAGTTGAAATTTTGATTTCTTAATTGTTGCTGATTTGATCCTTGTAGATTTTTCATATTTTTTTTTGGTTATGGATTTTTTTTTTTCTGCTGTAGAGATTAATTAGTTGCTTCATTTAAATACTTCTGTATGTCCCTTGTTCTAGATAATAATCCAGAGCAGAGTGGCTGTGCAGAAGCCAAGCCTGGCAGTGTGTGTGCAAGCTCCGTTAGCAGTGACGTGTGACCAGTTTGTCTTTGAGGATTTAGGTAAATGATGGCAGTACCATCACAGCTGTTGTATTCTATTTCTTTTTCTGAGGTTTGAAAAGATATAGTCCAGCCTCCAGTGAGTGCATTGTTACAGATATCCAGCAGTTAAAGCTATTACAAATTTGCCTTGCCTGAGCTCCACAGCTTCTAGATACTGCTTGGTGGGTGAAGATGAAGTAGAAAGGAATGGAGTTGCTTCCTTGATTGTGATATGGTAGATGACAGCTGAAGAGAGGTGGGGCGGCAGCTTCATGATGGAGGCAAAACCCCCCCCCAATTATTCCGTAGTACTTCTGCTGGGTTATTTTGTTTTGCTGACATTTTTGTCTGAGTAGAAATGGCAGGCTTGATCTACAAACAGGGACAGTAAGTTTGTCTACTGGGGGACAGTCTAGCATATGTTCTCACCTTAGCATCAGCTCTTTGGTGATCGTAGCCCTTTTCCAGCTCAGTTGGTAAGACTGCAGGTGGGATTGCCTTTAAGACAAGGAGGAGCTGAAGGTCAGAGAAATATGCCTGCTGCTTCAGTTGGAACTGCAGGCCATTTCTGCTCTGAAATGTGCATCAAGAGTCCCTATTGGAACAGAGCTTTACTGACTGCTACTCTCATTTGAAGGGACAGTTCTTATGTTTTCTCAACATGTGATAGAAGCAAATGGGTGATGGCTTTGTAAAATACTAAAATTGCAACATAAATCTGCATTGCTTTTTATATCCTTCATGTTTAGTGTGCTGAATTGTTTTATAGGTTATGCTTCAACATACTTGGAGGCCCTAGTTTACCTTTTACAAATTAAGGATTACAAAAAGAGCACGTACAGTGATTTGATAAAGGTGAACTAATGGAAAATATCATAATTCAGTAGAATAATTCTCAGAGTGCTAGAAAATATGTTGCTTTCATTTGGATGCTCCTATTACTTAATTTAATTTTGTGTTGTTTTTAGAACCAGATTCATCTGAAACTGTGGTCCTGTCTGTCTTTTTGAAGGAGAATTGTTCTCCATCGGAACTAGAAGGAACTTGTATAGTTTCATATAATATACCAACAGGTAAGCCACTGGAGACTTGAAAGTGATGTGCCTTTCTTTTTTTTTTGAGGCCTTTTTCCTTGTGCATTTCTTATAAATGTTTTGAAATATACTAAAGGCAGTAGTAATTAAATAAATAATGTTTATCTAGTCTTCAGTTTTTATTAATATTTTATGTTGAATCAACTTATGTAATTGGTCTTACAGAGGTAAGCTGTTTCTTGGGAAACAGCTGTACCATCTTTCTCACCCTGTCCTATCAATTTACTTCTGTTCTGCTCTTTAAGGGACCACCTCTTGGAGTAAGAAGTTGATTACATCTTTGATTATTCACCCTTCTGGTCTGCCAACAAATGTGACGATAACTGCCTCCCCACAGAGAATGAGATCTGAATAAACATTGGGAGTCATTATTCCTCACTTCCTTTTTAACAGATGAAAATACTCATTCCAAACAAATAAACTATAACCCAAAGAAATAGAAATAAGTCATTATTTTGTAATGTTCTAATGTCCTAGTGATAGAATATGTAAATTTATCCTGTTGTCCATAACTGAAGATTGATTAGCTTAGTATTCTACACACAGCCTTGTGACTGTGTCAGGCTACAGAGAAGCTGTGTTTAGGCAGGGCTTCCAGGTTAAATGCTTCATAAAGCAGTTTAAGCTGTCAGTTCTTCACTTCTTACTGCTTGGATTTGCTCCTGCACCTCCTCCCCTGTTGTGGTCACATAGTCACCAGTTGTTTCTCAGCCGGATTTGCTGATTTGGTTCACTGTGCAAAGACAGAGCTGTGCCAGCACAAATGGAGTAGATTGGCATCAAAGGACTGTGTGTGAATTTAGGGCTTCTGTGACGGGTGGTGGCCTTGATTACTTTATCCTATAGCGACACTTTTATGTAAGCATTTTATTTGTATCACTTCACACTTGAAACATTGTGTTTATGATGGTAGTCTAGGCTGTGCGATGACTGAAATGTTTATTTCTAGAAAAATAATGAAACTCATGTTTTTAAAGAAAAGGACTCCCTCCCTTTTTCTTGAGAGCCTTCATGAACAGCTTGTACAACTTCAGTCCCTCTGTCCTGTGATTCTGACTGCGTATTCCTTGTGAATGGGATGCTATACATTCATAGCTGTCCAAATTAGTGATGTGGCTTTAGACAGGTTTTGTGGTATGACGGAATAGGTAGCACACTAGGGAGTGTCTTGGGTACTCTGATTTTGAAAGCTTGCTTTTTGTTTTGCTGGTCTATTTTCTGTAATTTTGCTTTGTAAGACCAGAAAATGAATGTATTATTTCTTTGAGGTAATAATAATAAAACTTACATTTATATTTTAGATGTTAAGTTGGATTTTTCAAGCCTTTTGGTTAGGGAAGTAAGGAAATCTTGCGAGTGTGTTTGATGGTTTACATGCAATTAAAAAAAAGAACAAGCAGACATGACATCTAACAATTTTTTGAACTGAAGAATAAATTAAAAAAACTTATCTTTGGTTGAATTTGGAACACTTCTAAGTAAAGGAACATAATTAGGGTTAGGGCTAGGATTTGATGATTTCTTTTGATATTTATTTAAACTATTAAGCTGAGCTAATTCTGTGGAATTACATGCAAATACTAGTGTTACTTGGCAGTCAAATCTTTAATATAATAATATATTAGTAAACAAACTTTAAATGCTTTTGTGACTTCATTTTATCTGAACAGAGACTTTTTCCTCTTTAATTTTTGAAGATATTAATATTTTTGGCCAAGTCACTCTTCAGTCTGTCTCTGTGGGAATCATACAGCTGAAGCTTAATGAGTCAGTCACTTGGATGGGGTTGCACTATTGATGAATGTGGTCTCATGTCTGATTTTTGGCTAGTGTTATTGTCTTTATGTATTGTCTACTTAACAAATGTCACTTAAGTTCTTAAACCCCTGTTACATTTCCTTTTTTTTTTTCAAATTTGAGTAATATCTCATGTATTTTTTTTTTTTTTTGTCCTGTTGCTGGTCATATGGCAGAACTCAATCCTGAAGGTGAGTTAATGCAAAAAAATGCAAAGTTGGCAGTGTATGCTGAATAAAGCAGATTTGGGAGCTGTTATTTTGCCTATTATTTCTATAAGTTCTTATTATTCTTGGTTTGATGCTATGAAGGTGTGGATACAGAGAAGGTCATAAAGATATTTCTTTATGTAGTATATTGCACTTTCTCATACGTAACAGGAATTTTGTGAAGTGTTAAGTACCTTGTGCATTGAGATTGGAAATTGAAGACAATTGAACTTAATTTATTTTATCTGTTTTTTCCCAGTTTTAGCAGTTAGGCAGCTAAATTATATATTTGTGCATCTGAAACAGCTATTAAGCATTTACGTTGTTTGGGCCGAGTAGCTCTGAGAATGATGTCACAGCATGTCTTCATTCCAATTCCTCTTGGAAATATCTTATTCAAGACTAAAAGGCTGCTTTCTGTCTGAGGCTGCCAGCAGTACAAAATTGAGCTGTGATTGTGGTAGATACAATTCTTGGAAAAGGTACAGTTAAAAGATAAAACAAGACTGGAAAATTATCTTATGTATATGTAGACTAAAGAGGGAGAAGGGTAATTTTGCAGTGTAGGTGTAGATGTGTTGAAAGCATATAGTGCTTGCAGAATATATTTTGCTAACTTTAAAAATAAATATATTAAGGACACATTCCTTCATGTTTTGGGAAGGTAAAAAAGTTGATTGTCATAGATTTAGAGATCAGCTGAAAGGGAGTTTTCTGTTCTGCAGTTTTCCTAAACAGGTTATAGGTGTATGGGTATTCAAGTCTTATTTTTCAATACTTATGCTCTTTAGATCTTACTAAGTGCAATAAAAAGTAGCAAGTAGATAACTGTTAATGGTTCCCTTCCTTTTCTGGTTTTTGGATATTTCGGTTGACCTTGAAGTGTTGTACAGGAAATAGATGCTCAAACTGTCTCAATAAGATACTATTCTTGTCAAGAATATCTATTACCTTGTGGCATATTTCTGCTATACAAAATAATTAAAAAAATTAATTATCAATAAACTATATAAAAAGAAGTGTATATTGTTTGAAAGAATAACATTCTAAAAATGCAGGTTGGGTTTTTGTTTTAAGAAATACCTAATCAAGATGAAAACCTTACGTTGAAGAGAATATTGTGGAGCACAGTAAACTTTGTAGAATTATCTGGGACAAAATCTGTTTGCGTTACTCTGAGGTACACTGGACTATATAAATTCAGGGTCATCAGTACCAGAACAAATATGAATTCTCTGAATGTTTAACATCCTAAATTGGGAGAGCTGAATGTTTAATACTTTTTATCATGCACGTTAATGTTATGTTTCAAATATAATTAAATGAATGCATGAGGAATTTGGAAATGAAATAGTGTCTACAGGACATGTAACTGTTTTATTACTTTTATCGGGTAAGTGCATAGTATGCCTTTAAGTACTAGTATCTTATGAGATAATGTAAGATAATTTTTGTTTTGTTTCAGATTAGAGGGGAATCTGAATTTTTATTTCCACTTCTTTTTTTCTTTATTACAGTACTAAAATTATGTATCATGCAAAGTATCACAACTCTAAATGAAGTGAGATGTTACTAGACATAACATCAACGGGTTGAGGAAGTTCTGACTCTCACACATGGCTACCACTTTGTGTTTCCTTACTACTATATAAAATTCTGAAATATTCTGAAACATTTCCCAGCAAGAGTTTTCAATGTCGTGATAAATTTTGTTGGAGCTTTTTGGTTTTTCTTATATGTAGTTGCTTTTGATTAATTGACTAGAAATCTCCCCAGTCTCCTCCAAAATCTAGATAGTGCTTGATCTAGTTTTGATTTGACCTTTGAAATATTGAAAAGTTATGTTTATGATGAGGCAGACTAATAGCGGACTATGTAGAAAAAGCTGGTGTGAAACAACAAGAAAAATGTCTTGTTTTAAACATAAAAATATATAAAATTTTTTTTGCCTCCTTTTGCAACTTATTTTTTTCCTATTGGTAAGTCTCCATATCTAAGTTCAATACTAAGATGTTTGTGTTATGTTGTCATCAAGAAAAATTTTACTTTTCCTGTCAGATGATGAAGATTCAGAATGATTCATTCAACTGTAAGGTCATGGGTTTATTTTCAAGTATTCCTTTAGGAATTTTCCTTGGAACCTGGAGATATCCTGATTCTGAAAACCTGTCTTCAGTTTGAATGTCTTTTCTGCTTACTTTTCTCTGATTTTATATTTTACAAGCTGCTGCAGAATAGTTGCTTGGAGGCATTATCAGTGAGCCAAAACAGCTGGTGAATTGACAGCCATAGGGAAGAATCTGAGCCTTATGGTAGCATTTTTTCCCTGAGATGAGTCTTAGAAGTAATTTTTTCATTGGAACAGATCTGAGAAGCAGCAAACAAACATAATTGCTAGCCAAAAGGGTTGCTTGGATGGCTATTGAATGTTTGAGCGCAATTTTTATACTCCCTGTATATACCCCTGTGTAGCTATCAGCTTCTTGACTTTTCTGACAGTAATTTACTTTGTTGTCTCTAAAAATCTATTTTGTTAAACAAGGTTTTCCTGTAGCTTCTTAATCAAAAAGTGTCCTCAAAACCCCCAAAATCTGTCTGCTCAAAAGAGCAAGTACTTCGTATTTCATAGGAATGAGCACTTTTGCCTTTTGCGTAAAACATACCAGGCAACCACTGACATGCCAGCAATTGTAAACAATATTTATATCTGAGAAAATTTTTGACCCATTCAAATGTGTTTTCTAAATGTTAGTGTTAAAATTTCCTTTTTTTTCCTCCTGCACCATTCTGATAAAATTGCTAGTGATAGTAAATCCCAACACTCAGGGCAGTAGCTAGTTTGTTCTACAGTTCTGTTTTATTATGATGCAGTAAGCTGGAACATAGAGTTTGATATACATTTGGGTAATAACATCTATTGGGTACATTCTTTTTCTAAGCCACAAACCTCTGACAGATAATATGAAGGTTGCATAGATGTTATTTAAGAGTATATAAAAAAAGAGTAAATATGCTCATAAAAAGCTTTTAGTTTGTGATATTCCTGATGAAAATGTTGATGTTTCACTTCTGTATTTGAAGCGTCAGGAGTAATCACACAGCTGTTGTTTATGTTAAAGTGATATTGTTTGTCTAGAGCATTAAATAAAACTAACCCTCATTGCATGTTAATTAGTATAAATACAGTATGTAGTAGATTTTGCTAATAACTCTTGCTTTCCCATACATATAAAAATATTCACTTGAGAAGGTAATTAAAAGTATTCAAATTTAACAATATTTTAGGTGGAGAATTTAAAAAAAAAAAAAAAGAGAATTTTATACCGTTTGTTTTAATGCATTCCTTAATCACTTTAAAATGTCTTGTTATACCTCTTTGAGGACAGTGGTATGAAGTGTCCTGTATTCATAACGTGGAAATGAAAAATCTGTGTTCTTTTAGGAATACCGAGGGTTGCACAGTGTAACTTCACTCTGCCTTTGAAGTTAGTTTGCTTTCCAGCTCAACCTTCAAAAGCAGCAAATCACAAGCTAACTATTGATACCAACAAACCTCCCATCAGTTTTGTCACCATTTTTCCAGGTGGGTTAAGTATGAAATATTTTAGAAGATTCCAACAGGAGTTGTTTGTCCATGTGAAGTAATGAGATAATTAAAAAAGCTCATGTTAGTATATTAAAAAATATATTTTGAAAGAAATGATGGCATAAAATTTTAGTAATAATCCACCTGGGGTAGTATACCTGCCTCTGGTAAAGCTGCATATTTCTTTACATGGTATATATCTTATTTTTATGTATGCAGACAATAATTTTACATAAAATTGCTTAAGCGGTGTTGCAATGGGGAAAACATGGACATTCATTTAAAGCAAGATGAGCAGGGCAAAGCAGAAGTGGTAAATGTTGTGTGTAAGGGGTACAGTTGCTTTGGAGGATGACTTACGGAGTATTTAATATCTAAATAAGCTTCAGACTAATTATTTAATAATTTCATGAATCTTCTTGGACCAAAAAGGCTTGTACACAATGATATTTTCTGACATGCAAGCCTGAGCTATGTTCTGTATTCAGCATTACATTAAAGTAACATGAAAGAGAAGTTTGGTTTAATTTAGGACTGGAAAAAGAAGAATGAAATTGAGTACTATAAAGTGTAATGTTATGAAAATAATTTTTGTTGTAATTATGTGCTCATAATTTGGAAGAGAGAGGAGGTGGAAGTTACCACAGGAATACTCTGAGGTACAATATGGTGTAATCATAAGTACACAAATAAAAATTGAGGATGTATTACAGAAAATGTTTACGTGCATGAAACTAATATCATGTTACTGTGTACCGGCAAACTTGGTGCTGATTGCTGATATTAAATAAAATATAATGTACCTAACTCAAAACTGTAGAAAAATGTTATCTAGAGATTTGGAAAGAAGGATTAAAAGAAAGTGACTCATTTAGCTTAATAATACAGAGGCAAAAAAAAAAAGATAATACAGTTGACTTCAGTAAATATTTTGTGGCTATATCATGGGTCTAGATGATCATATTAGCACAAGAAGAAATTAATAAACAGGGCTTATAAAGTAATTGTGAGTAAGTTCAGTCTGGCAGTGATTAAGTTTTTGAACTTCAGATGACTAAGGTTCTGGAACAGTTTCCTGAGAGCTGTATGGGCCACCAACTTTAATATGGTATTTTTAAGGAGTAACTGCATCTCTTTTTTGTAAAGCTTATACAGTATATTTATCTGAAAACAGCGATGTAGGCTTTATTGGTGTGGTTTTTTCTTTCTTTTTTTTTTTTTTTGGTCCAGGATTCTCTTCACTTTAAGGGTAAATATAACTTTTCTCTCAACTGGGTGTGCTGTGCAATACTTGAAATGCAGCAGTGTAATACTTGAAACACTGCAACCTTTTTTTTTAAGGGTCTTTTAAAAAAAGTTTTAATAATGATCTTCAATTATGGCTTTCTAAATAATGCTTTCTGAATAGCACATTGTATTTTATTTTTAACCCAGGGATGCATTGTTGAGAATAAAACACAGAGCAAAGGACTAAGAAGGCATTAAAGTGTTCTGATTTCTGTTCATTCCATTTACAGTGGATTAAAAGTGATTAAAATAATTTACAGTGACTAAAAAAATATGCTGTTTATGATGTGATTTGTGAACAAACTTTGAATTATTGGTGAATGCAATAAAAGTTGTATCCCTTCTCTTCCTTGTTTTGCCTTATTTTTAGGAGAAGTGGTGACAAAAAATAGTTTTTAAAATATGGTATTTGAAAATGCAGCCTTTTAAACCAATGTAATTCACATGGAATGCAAAGAAAGGTGTACATGGATGGACTTGACAGAGTAGCTAGTTTTAGCAAGTTGGATGTTTGTTTTGCTCTGTGCTGAAAGCTAAAAATGGAGTGTGCTTAAGCATTTTAATGATGATAATTTCTGCAAAATTTTTTTGGTAGATATCTGAATTGGAGGTGACCTTGCATCTGGTAAAAGGTGGTAGTCTTTGGGCTCTACACGAATCACGGTTCTTTTTAGAATGTACAGATTGAGCCTCTGGGAAACCAACCTTTTGTTTTCAGGCTGGGGAAGCAAAACAGTATGTGGCTTACATTCCACCTATGAGTGAAGGAAGGGTCTACCAAACTGCTGATATTTGTTACTTTTGAACCCTAAGAAGGGAAACAATCTCATTCATCTGCTTGTGCAAAGGTTGATGTAGTCCTGGCTGTGGATTGAGGTTTGCCAAATGTCAGTGACAAATTACAGAAAATGGTATGTAACTTTCTTTTTCAGACTTTGTTGATCCGTCTGAGAGTGACCATGCAAATGCTCTGGGATTTCAGTTTTTAACAGGTTCAAAAACCACTCTTCTTGCTTCAAAAACATCACGTAAGTTCTATCAGTATTGGAGTAAAAGAAGCCTGATCATCAGTTAGTATGTGTACAAGTTGAGAATTGAGATCATACAAAGGATAAATCAGTGTTTACAAATTAACACAGTAGTTTCAAAGTGTTAACCCATGGCTTCTTACCTTCCCTCTACTACAAAATTGTATAACGAAACAAAAAATCATAATCAAAATATGGTACACTACACTGGTAGTTCTCTGAAGAAATTGGATTTTCTTAAAGTTTTTAGCAATGTTTTTATTCGTAAGCTAATACTGTCATTATTATAATGGGAAAAAATCCTTGTCTTTTCTCAAAGGAATTGCAACATCTGTGTCTGGAGTTAGTCACCTACTGAAATTTTTGAAAGGGATTAAAAAGCAAGTTTCTGACTTTCCACTGACTTTCAGTATTCCTTGACTTAAATTAGGCATCAGACCCTACTTGCTTCTCCACATCTAAGTAATGCCTTTCTCTTATCTTTAGATGCCTGTATATCTTTGTAAGTAAGGAATTAGGATCCTTCCTAGTATGTTTACAGAGTGTAAACATACATGCAGTTATGCTGTTACCTGGTCCAGTATCTCTTGAACAGAACAGTTTGAGAGTTAAATAGTCCTGTTCTAACCACCTGAATTTGTGCTCTTTGAAAGGGATTGGTTCTCTTAATTTTCAAGAGTTTATGGTCTTGCTCTGTACAACTGCTCAACTTGCTAAACTCTTTCTTGGCATGTGCCTTGGAACCAAATCAGTTCAGTTGTGTTTAGCATTTTCCATGCCAGCAGAGCACAAAGTCTTCATTTAATACAGCAGACTACAAATTGAAAAGCTAGAAAAGCGATTGTGCACTGCAGACAGTTCAACTGGAACACTGTGTGAATGCTTTGTGGAAACTTTAAGTGAAAAATCGCAATTTGGTTTGTTGATGTGAAGTTTTTTCAACACAGATAATCTTTCTTACTGTTTTCAGAAATCTACATTTGTGATGGGATAGTCAGCTGTGAGCTATGAGATAAAATTTAAAACCTTTTCTAATATAATCACATGTGTTAAATACAGAAGCCATCTGGAGAGTAATTTTCATTGTGCCTAGAATCATTTCACATTTCTAAGGGTCAAATCCGTCTCTATTGTTTTTTATATACATTATTTACATGCTGTTTTATTATTACTTTGTTTGCAATATTTCGTTGAATCATAGATCTTAAATGGTTTTAACTAACTAGATGTGCAATGATAGTTTAAAAAAACTAAAGAATTGAAAGGATTTCTATATAACTTTTTCCCGGATTGCAGTTTAAATTTTTCATTTGGACTTTATTTTGAGTGGTTGCTAAATCTGGCTGCTGTAAGGACACATTTGTGTCAATATAATGAATATATTTTTGTTTCTACTGAAGGCCATAACTTTTAATGTCACACACCCCTACCCCCAATTCTCAATCTTTTCCTCTCAGGTTTGTTTATTCATCAGCTAGGAATGATGCTTGCAGTCTTAGAATAAACTTTCCCACACTGCTTTACTTGTGAAGTTCATGTTACAAAGGAGCTTCACAGTATCTGTTTCTTTTAGTGTGGCTACTCATTTACTGTATATGGGAATCCTAACTTTAGAAAACAAATGAGTAGTATAATGTAGCTTTCTTTTAGCAGCCTGTTTCCATCATCCACTTCATGCATTGGATTGGGTTGGTTAGAGAAGGCCTTAGGGGGAATTTGCTCATTTGAAATGTTACCTAGCTAAAACTTATTTAAAAGTAAATATTTGTAAAAAATCTGATAGTCAAGCATAATTCAGAATATTTTTATGAACAGAGACTATTGATAATATGAAAGCATTGTTTGGAAGAATGTCACGATACTAAAATGGTTGTGCTTGATTGAACAGATCTTCTGTGGAACTAATGATTGTAGATGAAATTATGTCTTTGGTAGGCACTTACTCTGCTATGTAACACTGAGCTTACACTTTGCAGAAGTGCTTATGCAGAATTATAAATGTTCAGAAAATGTACAGGAAACCTTCTTCAAAAAGAAACTTGTAGGTGTAGATAAATTTTGACTAGAAGTAATGGTGTTTCAGAAAAGTAAAAGAAATTTGTAAGCCTTATTTCTGGTTTTCCGTGAAAGGAGGTTATGATGGACAATGGAAGAAGACCACCTTTTACATATCCCTTTTCAAATGGACCTTAAATTCTGAATGGGAAGAGCTGCGTGTAGCAGTGAAGGTCTTCAGGTTCAGTTGGGTTTCACTGCTGAGGCTGCAAACAGGAGTGACATCTGTTTTCGTGTTAGTTTTTAATTGTATTAGCGAACCCATTTTGAATAGTGTAGTAATAGAAGATATTACTTCAACTTGTCAAGACTACTGCAAAGAAGCCCAGCCTGCAGAACGTCTTGACAGAAAATATATATTAAAAGGTAGCTTGCACCAGCTGGATTAAGACTTTAAGGTGTTTTTTTTGGCTGAAATTTTTAAAACTGTCTTTTAATTAAAGTGTAAAGAAGGTTTGACTGCTAACTGTGGCTGGGTTTTTTTCTTCTGATGTGGGTTTCCTAGCTGAGAAGTGAACTCAATCTTCTAAACTTCCTATTTGCAGAGCAGCCATTCCTAATGCAGGTTGTGCTATTTGGACAACCTGTTGTAGTGTGAAAAGACTTTGTAACATATTTAACCTATTGATGCCCCTCAGTTTCTTGCTTTTCTGACTGAGGATTTTCTGAAAATATCTTGTAATTTTCTGTAATGGAGTTTATTTTAACAAAAAGATAATACAAGTTGGTTAACCCTCATAAAAGCATGGGATGAACAGAAGCAGTTATTTCTTTTTTTTCCCCCCTGTACTTCTGTTTAAAGCATGTGTTTAGTTTAACTACAGATTCTCAGTTTTGAAACATTTCTAAATTTAATTTGTCTTTTTTGAGAATTGGAAGATTAAGTAAAGCAAATGATTGCAATGTTCTCTACTCAGGCCATGGTAAAATTAGATTGTGTTTGTATTGACCAACAAACAGTGCATGGAAACTAAATGTGCATTTTAGAGGAAATTAGTCTTGTCCATTTTAAACCATTAATGTATTAGATATGTCAATTATAAATGGAATGACTGTTGATTTGGCCTGAAAACATCTGAGCTAATTTCCGTCAAGGAAAAATCACTTAAGACAAAGTATGATGATACATCCAAGTAAGTCCAGCCATTACATTGTGAGTGTTTAAAAAATGGATATTAGGTTGAATGCTATCTTTAGCAGATGGTGTTCTTTTCTTTAACAACCATGTTTTTAAATAAAACTTGCTTCTTTCCTGTGACACTGTAAACAGAATTTGTCATTCTGTATTCAGTGAAATATGTATCCTGGGAATGATGCCAGTGGCAATGTCAAACAATCTTGAATTACTAATGTTGAGAAAATTTAAAATAAGTACATTAAGTTCTGAAGAATTCTGGATAATTTGATTTACTGTGGACCTTTCTAAGAAGGGCAAAAAAAAAAGGAACGATTTTGTGTCAAATCCTCATAGCTGCACTTCTATCTATCCTTTTTTTATTAGTTATTGGCAGATGCATAATGAAAAGATGTAAGGAACTTATGTTTGAAAATGCTTTATCTGAAAACATTAAAAGGCTGATATGATTTTCCACAATGTTTTTCTCAACATTTATTAGTTAATATTAGTTAATGATTTTAATTAAACTAATGTTAATATCAGTTAGTTCTGATTTCCTAGAAGCTGGAGAGAGGATTACAAAATGTGAACTAGAAATAAAATCTCATTCCACTAGCCTGGTACTTTGAAATTCACAGAAATCTTTTAAGTTAAATGAATTTGCAGGGACAGATAACACAAGCTAACAGTATTTGTTTTTTCACTTCTGTTTATATTAAAACTTTCATTTCCACATGATGCCATTTTTACAAAGTCATAGTATGTAGATGGATAAGAATCACCTTCTACTAATATTAATTGTATTTAGAATGAAGCATAGCACTATCAATAAAATATCAGTATTTCTTTAACACTAGTGAATTTACATGTCTTAAGAAAATCTCATGTAGACTCTGGATACAGTTAGCAAGTTAAATTTGCATGTTAGCTAAACTGTTGTATAGCGAATTTATATGTCTGAAAACTGTGTTAATTGGTCTTGTATTTGTTCTTGTGCTCAAAGAACGATACAGGATTCAGAGTGATCAGTTGGAAGACCTATGGCTGGTAACGAAAGAGCTCATACACCGACTAGAAGGACATTTCAAGAAGCAAAACTGCAAGGATTTTGCATGTACCTTTTCTGGTTCAATTCCCCTGCAAGAATATTTTGAACTAATTGATCGACATTTTGAGGTATGTTACATAATATGAGAATTACTAATGGTCTGCTAGTGTAAAATTGTATGTTAGTGCAATGGTTAATCAGATTATAACTATAGTATCACTGGCATTTGGCTTTCAGAAAGTAGAAAGTTGTATCTAAGAGAAAGTACCTTAAGATTTAAAAAAACTACACTTGTAGAAGTAGCAGTGGAGGCTCAAAGAAGTTTGCCAGACCAGAAATAAAAGAAATGTAATTACTTTTTCCTGTTTAGCCATACAAGTGAAAACAAAAAATCTCCAGTAGTTCAGCTAGCTTGTAGAAATAGCTAATAGAATAAAATATATGCATTCTTTCCCCTACACCTTTCCAATAAAAAAAAAGAGTAGCTATTTGAAAAATTCTGTTAAACTCGTGTATTCAGCAAAAGCAGCAACATGTGTGTGGAAGAATGAGAAATACTATTGGATGTTCATTCATGCTGCCAAATTTTCTGTGAGGTGGAGCTATCACCACACAGAAAGATGGAAGTTGTCATTGGGATTTTTTGAGTAGTCAGCCTAGATCCCGGTCTATATCTCAAGATCACGAGTAGTTATTTTGTTGTCTTTCAGCTAATTTGAAAATAAAAATGTTGATTTTTTTTTTTTTTAAAGTGACTGATATTGCAGAAATACCTTAAACATTGTTTTTTTTAGATTGCATAACAAACTTAAATACATTGAAGTTTGAAATATAGGTGTGATTTCTGGGATGCTTATTTAGACACTAATTACGTTGCAGCTGGCTCTTTTGAAATTTCTAAATTTTTACTGTAACTATCTGGTCTAAAAAAGGTCAAATGACCTACTAAAGACATTCATATGCTTCCATCCCTTTTAGTTTCAACACACTTTTTTTTGGCAAGCTTAGGAGAATATTACTTGAGTTGTCCCTTACCTGAGATGTCCCTTTGTTCCTACTACTTCTAGTAAAATTGCATAGTGTTTCTTTTTCCCTTAGCATCCCTGAACTTTTTTTCATAATCATGTACTGACAGAATGACATTTGCTTAAATTTAAACAGAATCTGGTATGTAAATTTAAGAAACTTACTATTTCTGTTCATTATGGGGCACTTTTGCTTGCATTTGGAAAGGTGTGTGTCTTGATGTTTCTTCTGCTACTTGTAGCATGTCAGCTGTGCAGAGGTATCACAGCTTTTTGAAACACTCAGCTTTAGTAATTTTTATTTTAGAGGCATATACTGGAAAGTGGTGATTAAAAGATAAAAGGAATTTTTATTATCTGTGCACTTGATGTGCAGTGTTCAATGTTTTGTGAATACTTCAAAGAATTTTGTTGCTGTAGTTAATCAGTGTACATAAAAGTAAGTAGGATTTAACGTCAGAAAAAGGCAGTCATTCAAACAGTAGTACAGTATTCAGTACTTCTATTCATGCTAAGGGAATAACCATTTACTTTGTATTGCAATGAATATAAAATTCAATACACTGTGTATGTGTCATAAGTAGCAGGTCAAATGAAGAAGAAGCCTTCGTGTCTTGGTGGTGAAATTTCATTCTTGCTTAATAGGCTTCTTGATGAGATATTTATGCATTTTCACAGGTTATTGTGGCTGTTGACAGTTAGTTTGATTTCAGTGACAAATGATAATTCTTGAAAGTGTTAAGCTTTACAAGGAGTATAAAGTATGAAACTGGCATGAGCAATATCATATTTGAGTATTACACTGTCTCAAAAATTTTCCTTCCTTCTCCCATTTCATTTGGAATGTGCATACATAAATGTATATGACCCTTAACCTGAATTCTTGAAAACCCTTATATTGCCAGCTACGTTTGAATGCAGAGAAACTTCAGGAGCTGTTATCTGAAAGGGCTGTACAGTTTCGAGCTATTGAGCGGCGGCTGCTGACACGATTCAAAGACAAAACTCCAGCTCCTCTTCAACATCTGGACACCTTGCTAGAAGGAACATTCAGAGAGGTCAGTACAGTTTGATTATGAGCCTAACCTTTCTTTGTCTTGTTGGTAAAACTTAGCTTAAAGCACATAAGCTATGCTTTCCTGGTTACATTTACCATCCAAGAGACCAGGAAGCAGTAATTTGTTTAACCTAATAGTCCCTGTAACTTTCCAGATGATTTGCAATAGTTTTATTTAATCTGCGACCACAAAATCTTTACTCCTGGGTCATACCAGCTTGACAGCACCATCATTCTTTCCTAACTGATGCTGATAGTGTAAATATTTTATAGTTCATGTGAAAATATTTTATAGTTCATAGCTTGTGTAAATATTTTATGGTGCACTGTAAACTGGTGGAATGGTTTGGCTGGTCTAACATTCACAACAAAATTGTCTGAGACTGACCATGTCCTTCCTATGGGGATTTATGTTCTAATCATTTCAGAATGTGATAGCTGCAGAAGAACAGTGTTTAAAAAAAAATCCTTCCCAAACCATCCCCATACTGGACAAAGAATAAACCAATTTTTCTTCTTTTTCCTTCCTCAGCACTGTGTTGCTTTAGAATAACTTTTTCATGATGTGTCCCCTTTGTTAAGAAGTTATTTTAGGTGTTTTGTGCTTTTCTGTTGGAGGATCTGATTTTACTTTCTGACATGCCTTGTTTGAGAAGCTGAGTCACAATTAGATTCCTTAGTTGAATAAGGCTTACCTTTGTGCAGTGTTGTATATCACAGCAACTAAAATCCAAAGGTGTTAAGGAAAAGTATTTTCCCATTTCCCCTTACTGTTTTGCTTAAGAAAACATTTCTTAAAATTGGAGAAAACGGTCTTTCCGTGTATGCTTTGTGTTTATGCTTATCTGACATAAGTCAGATTTGCTTTTATTCCAGTCTTTACTGAGTTCACATGAGTTCACATGAGATGATGTAAGTTTGAAAGTGAGGATTTTCTGGTTGCTTTAATAAATACTAGGTATTGTGCTAGATGGGTTATTCTTTAACACTTTGAAATGGCCCAACTAAATAAGCCTGAAAGATTAACATAAGGGAGTTTCTTGAGTCTGCTGTGTAGAATTTTTTGCCTTTAAACTTAAGAGCAACTGGGATGTGCTTGACAGTTTTCTTATGCAATTGATTTGAAAGCTGAATTCTGAGAATATAGCAAAAGTCAGGTTGTTGAAACAGATGCGCATTGCTGAAGCTTGTTTTATAAGGTCCTTCAAACCAACATTACATGGGTGCTTAACATTACTGTGGTAGGCTTTTTGAATTGGAATTAGCATAGTTGAAAGAAGAGCAAGGAAAAATACTTATTTTCAAAGAACAAATGTTTACATTTTTTAATAACTGTTTAAACTTGGTAGATTTCTTGGTAGATTTCCTTTATAATTTCTCTTCTTTGTGGGAATCTCCTTCCAACAAGGGAATGTTGTGATTGTTATTATAAACAAAGTGTAGTAAAATGGTGATTGCCATAGAGACCCCACTGCTGCATGTGCTGTGTTGAAGGTGAGAGCTGTGGTAGGATTTAATATTGACTCTTATGTGGGGGTGAAATGAAATTGCTCAATGTTGCATTTTCTCTATTAGAAAAGACCTTGTTTTCTTTAATTTGGTATCATATTCTCTCTTTATTTGAACAAGTATGTCTAACGCAAATAGTTGAGGTATTCAAAATATGATAAATGTATTTT
This sequence comes from Pardalotus punctatus, assembly GCA_013400915.1. Classification (NCBI taxonomy): domain Eukaryota; kingdom Metazoa; phylum Chordata; class Aves; order Passeriformes; family Pardalotidae; genus Pardalotus; species Pardalotus punctatus. The sequence continues at coordinate 668,858 of VZTX01005232.1, read as the reverse complement.
CTCAAAAGGAATAATGAGGCTGGTTAGCTATGAACAGTATGAAGTCTCTCTCCAGAAATTCTTCTAAGCATGTAGCTTTTTGACATTGAAATAAATATCCCTTTTATTTTCTTATAATCGTCTGAAAATCTCATCTCCTCTCTCATTTATTATTTTTATAATGAGAAAAAATTGCCTTGTTTTATTCCCTCATTTTTCACTAAAGAAATTGTTTCATACAAAGCAAAGCAAGGTTTTGTTACTTCTTACATTGTGTTTTGTACTCTATATTTTAGTTTTATATTGTTTTCCAAAACTTTTTATCTAGAAGAGAAAGGGGTTTCCAGCTACTATAAGTGTGTGATTTTATTAGTCTTTTTAACATAGAATCTTCAGGATTTGGGCACTATATGAATTGCATTCTTAATAGAATAACTATTACAGTGTAGAATTTTGTTTTTAATTGAAGCTTTACTGTTATAACATCTGCAAATCCCCAGGGATATAAAGATGCCTTTATTGCTACCTCTATTTCCTTGCATCAGAACAGTATAGCAGATGTATAACCTTTGTATGAACAGACTTTTAAATACAAATCAAATAATGAATATTCAACTCATGTAGTTTCATTGCCTAGGTGTGATAAATACCTACTTTAAACATGTTCTGTGTAGTTTCTTTGCCCACGTTCAAATTGCTGTGAATTTCTGAACTGATTCAAATTTTAGAACTAAAGTAGATTGTAAATGTTAATTTTCAGACTTTCAACTTCAAGTAACAGTTATATTTGTGTGATATGTAGGTAGATGTACAGTGTACGTCAAAGTTATAGATGTGAAACTGGAGAAAATTTATCAAGCTGCATTTGATTCTCTGGTAAAAAGCATTTCTATTTATGAACTAATTTTTTGCATTAATCCTTGTGCACTACCAACAAGGCAGGCTGTACTTAGTGCTACAAAAAAATTTCCGATTGGTTTATTATAAGGAAACTTTAGTCTTTTCATCTTGACAATAATGAAGAAATGTGTAAGCAGGCATCAGTGTGTGCAATGACAAAAACTTGCTTTTGGTTTTATATTCCTGTTTAACATTTTCTTCTAGAATTTGACTTTTCTGCAGTAATATTTTAGATCTTAATGGACTGAAGTGAGTATTAACAAGTTAACAAATAATGACATCAGGTGTTCCATTCTGGAAGGAAAAGGAAAGCTGTTATATACGTAGTAGTCTTGTACATTTGAAATAGGAAATGTTATTATGATTTTTAAGGAGGATTTGTAGGAAGGTGCTATGAAAATAATGGAAAAATCAGTTTAAAGTAGATGCTATTTATATGCCTATGAATTTCTTGATCTGCTAAAAAACATTTAGCAGTGCAGTTGGACATCCTGCTAGCACTTGGTCTAAGAAAGGATTTTAATTAGATATATTTAAAATCAGTTGAATGGTAGTTGAGATTCCATATATGTTTTGTAATTTAAAGGACTTCAAATGTGAAATAAGATTGCAGCAAATTTTATGGTAGCTATTGTAAACAGCATGTACTTCGTATAATGCGCCCCTACTAGAGACATGTTATTGCTTGAAAGTGTAGTTTAATGATCTTTTATATCTATAATGTATTTTCTGTCATAATAGAAACAAAAACAACAACACTGTAGTTTGGCATTAGCTGCAGGTTCTTGCCCCGAAATCGTAATTTTCATGCATTGATTCTTGGCAAACATTACTTGGATTTCCAGGTACAAACTGGAATTAATGCTTCAATTTCTTACTTCAGTCCACATGGATTTTATCATACTGAATATAAGCAATACTGGCTGTAAGCCTGTTTAACAATGCTACCACAGCTACATTCTTTTAGGGAAGGAGGAGGATGAATTTTAAATGTGGGGTGGCATTCTTCTAGGGCACTAACTGTTCTTTAACCAGTTTTAAATACTTAAATCATGAGTCTGAGACAAGACTGAGCAGTTCCAGTTGACAAAAAAGAATGTGATGACAAAGCAATCACTTCTACCTTGCATTGCTTCATAATTTGTCTTGCTTCTTCTTTTCTGACTTTTATTGTAATTCAAACAGATTTGCCCTGTATCCTCACACTTCCCATATATATGTTATATATAATTTCCTTTCTGTTCTTTGATGGCACTATTGCACAATGCCTCAGGTTCCCCATGTTCTGTGGTTTCTTCATCCCAACCCTGTAAAACCACTGACTCTCTTTTACTTTCTAATGATGAGATTTTATCTTTTACCCTTGGCTCCAGCACCCCTCTGACAGTTTCTTATTTGTGCATTGTCAAACCAGTGCACAAATTAGTGCTGACTGGCAGCAGCTGCCTAGCCAGACAAGATGGACGATACCCTCTGTCTCAGTAGAAATAGTTAAATAGTGTTTCTCCCCTCCCAGTCTGCTAATTTAAAAAGAAAAAAAAAAAAGAGGCACTGAATTATTTCTGGCTCTTCATGTTACTTTAAAGTTTTGTGTGGTCATTGGAAATGACAGTTAGTAGGAATGGACTGAAAGAACAAACCTGACATAAATGGTCAGCACAGTTCCATAACCTTAGACATGTAGACTTAAGAACTACACATTTTTCAAACTGGGTCTCTGTTTTTGATCAGTGATACATGTTAGCTTTTCCTTCAGGTACTTGATAAATTTGAGACCATCTTCCATTAGTGAAAGGACCTAACACATTTTTCTAACCAGAACTACTTGATGCTGAAAATTTACTTCCTTTGTTTTCTCCTAATTCAGCTATTCTTCTGTGTTCGTCTTATTAATATTAGTATTGAATAACCTGTCTCTCAGAAATACTTGGCTGTAAGCAGTAATCAGATGATTTTCAATGTGATTTCCAGATCCCACTCAGTAAACAACTAGAAATTATCCAGATTATTCTGCTGAGTTTAGTACACAGTTTGTATTTATCTTATCTTGGTCCTGTGTCTTACAAGTTCTGTGTATGAATGACAGCTTAAAGAGGTAAATGCACATGGAAATTTTCATGTATCTTCTTGAAACAAGGGGAAAAGCTTCCAAATAGTCTTCCTGATTTCAAGAGGTGGTCATAGTTTACTGTTTATGGATAGCAGGAAATAATACAATTCCTACAGAATTTTTTTTTTTTTTTTTCTTCAGTGTGACCTCCCTCATCTATTCTCCCTTTTGGAAAGCAAGTGTAGCATTTTACCATCAGTCTGTTAGAAGTGGTCAACAAACATCAGTGCTTCCAGGCAGAGACACCATGACTCCTCATTTAGAATAAAGAAGGCAATTCCCTCAGGAGGATCAATTTTAATTCTTTACAAGGCAGTAAACTGTATAGGAATTTGTTGCCTGTGACTGAAAAAGCTTTATCCACAGGTAGCCATTTTCCTTGAGGCCTGTGATGTGAGCTGCCCTTTGCATATATGGCCCTAGATGTCAGTTGGGGATCTTGGAGTATTCAGTAGGGACTTCTGAAGAAACAAGTGAATTTTTGCAAAGAATTTGGAAGTCAGATGTCTCTAAATGAACACACGGGTTCTTTTAATTAGTAACGTCCCAAGAGTTCTCCTTTCTCTTTCATATGGGAGTTTTGAAGAAAGGTGCTTTTCATATTTTCAGAACTTTGTGAATTTCATTACAAAGCTGTTTCTTTGACATAGCCTAATTTAAACAGAAAGATGGACTATTTCATGTTTTTGAGATGAAATTTAAGCAACTGTGCTAGGAATGCCAGCTGCAAAAACTTAGGACTGGCCCACAGTTTTATGTTGCAGCACAGGATTGATGTGGAAGTGTCCTTACTTTTGTTGTTTATTGTTGGGGTTTATTTATTTATTTATTTTTTTGGCAACTGTTTTGATCCTTCTGGAACTCTTCAATCTCATGTCATTTTCAGAATGAGACTGAGTAGCTGTACTACATGGTATGATCTGTTCTGGTCTTAAAAGTTGATGTTCAGGTAATCAAATCTAAAGCTACCTTTGTGACATTCTTTTTCTCAAAGAAAGAAAAATATTTGGAACAACACACATAAGTAAAGCATGTAAGACTGTATTTGCAGCTCAAAGAATAGTCAGCTCACGTTAAACAGTTAACTGATTTTTAAAAACTTTTTTTTTTTTTTGAAAAGCCTCCAAAAACATAAAGATGTGATACAACAAACTTTCAAAACTAAATGTAAGGAGAAAAAGAAAATCGTTTTCATCCCTGAACATAGCTTAGAAGGCCAAGGGAAGTGCACTAAATATTTATGTTTCTTGAGATTTCAGCAGAATGTGTAATTAATCTAAATTTTGGACAGAACTTAAAGGAACTTAGTTGGAATCCCTCTCAGCACATCTTACTTAATCAGACAATTGTGAGGAATTTTTAGCCCACTGTTGCTGATCGTGCATGTTATGTCTCTTTTGTTGTGGTCTGTGATTAAGCAAGAGTGTTAAAACCTTGTCAAGCAGTATTTTATGTATTAAAATACTGTGTGCTGGTTCTTGTCCATTTTCTAGTATTTGACACTATCAGCCAAAGTTACTTTTGGGTGTAAATCATGACACGATTGAGAGAGCTACTTAATTCTGAATTTAACCTTCTGAATCATATGATTTCCTTTCTGAAATTTTGGCACTTTGCAGAAAAACCAATTAACAGTTGACAGATATCTGAATGTTAGCATATTTTATCCTCCTTGTCTAACACTTGTGATCACTTTGCAGAACAGACCATTAGCTGATTTAAGCCACCGTTACTCCTGAGAGCCTGGTTATAAGGCATGGGGTTCTGGCCCAGTGTCCAAGGGCTTGCCTTTTGCTGGGGGTATTGTCACACATCTGGCTCACCTGCATTCAACATCAGCTAGATGTGAATATGATGCCATCTGGAGGCTTTACAGCTGTGTCAGAGTTGAACAAAAAAATGTGCTGATACACCTTCCCATAGTGCTGCACTAACATAGCTATGTGGCTCCCAGGTGGGGATGGTTCTCCATCTCCTGTCTTTCAGCTGTTGTAGAACAATTCTAAGACCATCTGCACTATTCTCTGCAGCTCTATTTTAGTCTTTTACTGTGCTGTTTGCTGCTGTACCAAGCAGTACTTCAGGTGCTCTGTCTTTTGGTGTCTAGGTATGTGCTCTAGGTTTGGTCTCGTAGCTCTGCTGCTCAGTTTTTGACTCCAGTTAACTCAAACTGGTGACATCTCTTTAAACTTTGTCCAGTTCCTGGTACTGAATTCCCCCACTACTGAAAGAATGTGTATTTGACACTCACAGTACATTATAATTAAATTCTGTGAGGGAATTTTTAAATATGCATGTGTACATGAATTTTCTTGTTGTCATGGAGAATACAGGTGTGTGGAAATGAAAGCCAGTCAGATTGGATGGTCCAAAGTTACTTTCATCTCTTCAGCAAGAGATTTGGATCTCGTTGCTGTATTTGTGCTTCCTTTCTCCCGTCTTTGCTTCTGTTTGTTTGCTGTTTTTCTCTGCTCTCAGAATAAGACTCCCCCAGCTATCAAATGACACCCTTTCATTTGAATTTTGAGCCTGTTTTTTCTGGGACTTGGTTGCAGACTTACATGACTGAGCTGACTTCTGGCTGGACAGTTTTTTTGTTCAAGGGAGCTAGAAGTACTCTAAGTTAGTAATCCTTGATGGTTTCAGGCTGTTAGATAAAGTAATTTCTTTTGATATTTCCATAATGATTTCAGCACAAAAATGGAAAGTATATTGAAGGCAAATGCCTTTGCTCTCCTTTGATATCAGTGTTTGTGTACATGTGCTCATACATATGTATTTTTAACTACTCATAATTCATCATATCTTCATTTTAGTTTTCAGAGTTGTTCTTGGGTGTCTTTTTAGTATTGTCTGTATAAAATCCAGAATTCTACTTCTATGATAGTACTAACAGGTCCATCACCTAATATACTGCAGGAAAAATATAATCTCCTAATTTCTCTCCTTATCTCTTTTGCATTTACTGATTAGGAAGCCAGTCTCTTATTTTCTAATCTGTAATTTACTACACTGTTAGGTGTAATGCAAAGTAAGCATGTTCATTACAATTTTTTAAGTAAACAGAATTTTCTAGTGTTTTGAAAGGCAAAGTACTATTCCTTGTAGTATTTAACACTTGCAATGTGTGGAGCACTTGGATCGTTGGTGGTTTGTAGTCAGTGGCAAATAAAACTCAATATGTTCTGTTCACTAAAACACAGGGAATGTCATTAAAGGTCCATTAACTCTTTGTTTAAGCTCCTTAACTCTTTTCCTTGCTTATTAATCAGTTGATAAAAATCTCAAAAGCAATCGTTAATGATTTAGTATTCTCTCTCGAGTGGCACTTCTGACACACATGGCCTCAGGAACTTGACATTTTGGGAGTGATTCATTACTTGATTAGTAAGGACTTTTACCTCAAAGCAAAGCCATTAGGGTTTATCATGCATGACTCAAAGGCTATATATCACACCCGCTCCTGTAATAGTCATTTTCCCCAGATAATGTCAGTGAGAACTACACCCATAGTATAAATTAGCTCTTTTTGGCTTGAATAAATATGCTGTTCCTTGGAGGAGTTATATTTAACTTCTCTTGTTTTATTGCTGTTTCTGCTAAATGTAGTTTTTTCATAGCCACTAAAAGCAGCTTGTTGGCTATTACATATAATTAAAATTCTCCATTTTACTGGTGTTCAAATAGTGTTATGTTTCTATTTCTTTAAGACTTATTTAACTTTAACAGTGGAATACTTACAATATCATCAAAGCCCCTTTTTATTAGACTATGTATTCCAAAAATGTCTGAAAGTAGTTGGCTGTGCTTGGGAAGAATATATTAGGATTACTGGCAAAACTCCTCTGTATTTTGGTCTGTGGTAGCAATTATTTGCTTTAGTGTGGGACAGTCTTCTGACAGGTTAGTCAGTTTGTGGGTCAAATAGGTAAAATTGTAATAGTTGTTCATATTGTTATATTGTCCATAAGGTGTGGGTGTTTTTTGGTTTTTTTTTTGTTTTTTTTTGTTTTGTTTTGTTTTTTTGTGGAAGCAGTTAGACACATGTAAAAGCAGGGAGCAACATAGCCATCACAAGAGAAAGAGATTGGAAGTAAAATGTTCTTGTGTGGGTAGGTATGGCAGAGAGTGCCTCAACTGAGGTCTGTTGGACTGCATTCAGTCTGCTCTGTCACATTTTCCACAGAGGAGGGTTCCAGCTATGCTGTGTCCTACCGCCCCATCTACTGAATTACTCCCCTTTAACCTGTGAATAGCCAGCTTTGAACACCCACTGCTCCATTCAAATCAATAAAGGACCAGAGGTGTGATTTTTATTAATTCCTCCCCAACCCCTCCCCCCTCTTGCGGTGCAGTTCTCACCTCAGACCTGTGGCACCATTGTGACCTATTGAAGGATTCCCCAGACTTTGGTTCAGTTCTCAGGGGTATGGGCAGATTGTACCCTCTGGTGTATAAAGGCAATGGCAAGAAGTGATTTGTATCACTTCATGTGACATAAATGTTCTCTGGCACTTTTTGTGACTTTTGTTTCATTGGCTAATGACTTTTTGAAGGGGAAGAAATAATATTCCTCTTTAGGAGTAGATCTTGTGTCCTCAGCCTAATATGAGCTCACCAGACCATGTATGAGGGCTTTCTGTCAGAACTGAAAGAGCCTGTGTGCATTTGAATGAGTGAAAATGGAACTGGTTGGCTACAACTCCCGAAAGAAAGGAACACTGAGAAGTTTTATTTCTTTGAAAGAAATATCATATCTGATAATCTGAATTATTGGATACTTTGTGGAAGTTTAAATCATTGACAGTCTCTTTCACTGGGAGAAGCGTACTCCATAGGCAAGGGAGGAAGTGCTACATGGTAGTGAATCAAAACTTGAATAAAAAGATTGATACCATCTGCATGGAAGGAGGGAAAGCACTCTTATTCCATGCTCCATAGAAAGTTTTCTATATCAGCTCTGTAATTATATGGTATAAAAGCATTTGACACATAAAAAATATATAGCAAAGAATTAGTGAGCATATATAGTAGAAGTCACAGTGGTTACTTTGGGAGTTTGTATACATGTTTTTTGTGAAATTTCTCATTTAAACTGAATAGTCCAGCTATGATGAATTAAATGGCTATTAAATTATTATCCATTTTCGTTAGTTTCTGCCATGAGTACTTAGAGCATTTTTGGTGGCTTGTGATATAATTTTAATAATTTGCTTTTGGGTGGCTACTATACTTGTTTTACCAGTGTGCATATGGGTGCAGTGCCTTCATATAGCTGATCAATTTCTGGTGTAAGGTAATGGTAAGTGATACTGATTTCTTTGATATACAGTGGATGACAGTTTTGCATTGTGGAGGGATGGCAATTACATGTTGGTTTCAAATTCATGCAGAGTAAATATTTCAGACTGATGCTTGGATTCAGTGAAATGCCTGGATTTGTGTTAACTTGTATGTTCATTATACCAAAAATAAGTACTAAGGGTGAGAGCTACGTAATTCATTTGACATTTTATGTCAAACTCTCATTTAAAACCAAACAAAAATATCTCCCTCCCCCAAAACAAAATAAAAAATCACACAGAAAATAAGTATTTGATGGCCAAATTAACTAAATTATTTACTCATCTAATGCTTGCGCATCTTGGTATGAGTTGGGTATTGAAGTGGATTTGGTTACTGTTGTAACTATACTGTAAACCCAGTAATAACGAGCTATTTTATCTGCAAACTTATGCTAGAAACACTACATCAGTCTGTACCACTACTTCTATTACCGTAGAGAATGAGTATCTAAATTGCCATTCTGGTGTTCCTGGGTACTCTTGCAGGTGTGACATTTAATTTAGTCACCGATGATGGCTGGCCCAAAATGACTTGTGTAGACCGATGTCAGAGGGAATAGATCTCAAATCATCAGTCCCCTGCTCTGCACACTCCTGATTAGCCCATTTGAGATTCTGCTAAGTATTATTTACCAGAGGCAGTATAGTAGTAGACTGTGGATTCCTCAAGAGGGAAAAAAAAAAAAAAATCCAAAATAGTATAGGTGATTTATCAGCAAAAAATAAAAATCTGTTTCCTTGTGCGTGTGTCCCTTGCAGTCAGCTCGGAGCTGCTGCTTTAGCCACTACCTTTCTGCAGAAAAATATAACTTGTGTGGTCATTCTCCCAGTTTAGATCTTTTTAATAAAAGGTACGGTTTATGTTGGAGCTAAACTGTTGGTTAAATCTGTAAACTGACAAAAACAAAAGGGAAAAGAACTTTCTTCTCCATTTCTTCTTGCCAGTTGGCATCTCAACAGGTTTATTTTATGTCTCAGTTGTGCTTAGCTACTAACTTCTACAGAGTAAGTATTTCTGCATTGTGAAGCCTTTAATTATTCTTTTGTGGATAGTTTAAACCAGTATTAAAAGGGGAAAGTCAGTTAATGCAGGAAAATTTGGCATAATGAACTGCGGGTTTCAGAAGTCAGGAATGAAGAAGACAGTAATGACAAGCATCATAACTACAGGCATAGTATTTTAAAGGCTTTTATTAAATAGAATGTTCTGCCTATTCTGCTTGCCTTGAGTTCTTTGACAAAGTTTTGTGGCTGCCAATTTCTTGGTTTAATATTGGCAATTTGTTTTAGATACAGACTTAATGTTATTTAGATATCTTAATTTTAAGTGTTTGCTTGAGTTTCTTGTTGGATGGACAACCAGAACACTGAAATGTGGAGGTGATGCAGTTTGACCGTAACAGCTATAATCCTTATTTTTCCAGAAAGCCTTTTGGTGAGCCTAGAAAACCTTATGTATGGTTGCTGAAGGCTGTACTTGCCAGGTTAAATTCCTGTAATATGGAAGGAGAAGTCTGGAAAAAGACATTATATATCACAGGAACTGGATTTCTTTAAATGGTATTTTTAAAGGAATCATTCCATTTCTATTTAGGAAATTTGAAAGTATTTGGAATGGATAACATAATTTTTATCTTCTTCATTGTTTATACTTTTAAGGCCAGTCTACTTAGAAAAAGCAACACCTATTAAAGGCCTTTGAATTCAGAGTCTTTCATGTTACAATGAGTCTATTTACTGCTGTCAGTAGGCTTGTAATATATTTAGCTTGAAGAGGTTAACAAGCATACCTTGGAGTGTTACTTTTATTTTCTGTTCTGTGACACTTAGCAAAATCCCATTATACAATTGAGTGGTATTATAATGTTAAAATGTTAATTTGTTCTGCATTCCGTTAAAATTGCATTTTTTTCTTGTGCGCTGGCCCACGCGTTTTGTATAAAACCTATAATTTGAACACTACTCCATAGAAATGCCCTAAATTAGTAACCTTTTGCCTTTGCTACCTTAATTACATCTCATTATTTAGTACTTAAAGAGCAACCTCTAGCTTCTGGTTAAATATTTGCTAGCTAAATAGATTTGTCATGTTAAAGAAAGCAGTAGCCCTTGCCTTAGTTGTGATGTGTTTAGGATTTCAGAGTTTTGAGAAAACTATGTGCTTCATGTGCTTTAACTTTTTTGCATTTTCCTTATTTTTTCATTTCTCCTTAATGAGCATTTCATTAGCTGTCTGGTGCATTTCAATAGGCAGTTGAAAGTCTGTCTTAAAATAAGTATTTTGAAAAAGATTGCTGTGTTTCAGTATGGTCTATGTCTTCTAGTTGCATTTATTCCTTTTAGCTTTATAGTCATCTGATACAGTAAATTTCTATTTTTATTGTGGAAACAAATATGAAGCAGATTACTTCTTGGCTACTAATAGCTATCTTCCAGATTTTTACCTCCTTTTGGGATGAAGGCTGTATTGTTTGATCAGAATCACATGGAATATTATTCATTTAAACATCTGCTGAGTTGTCTTTTCTGACAAGTTTAAAGATCACTTCTCTTTGGTCTTTTAATTGTATGCAGAAATAATACTGCAGAAGTTAATAACAGCTTCCAAGATGACTTATTCTTCAATATTTTATTCACATGCACTGGATTGTATTTTTGCTTTTTTTTTAAACTTTGTCTCTTACTATTTTCTCATTTGTATAAAAGCCATGTGAAGACATTATAATTTGTAATTGCAATTAGTTAGAATTCCACAATGTTAAACTACCTGTCATATGCAAAGTTATCCTGTTTAATTTCCTATTTTACTTTTTTTTTTTCTTTTTTTTACTTATTCCGTGTGCATTCAAATANTTTTTTTTTTTTTTTTCTTTTCCTCAAGATCCACAGTAGGGGAAGCTCATTTACAACAGATTTATCTATCTGATTTGATTCCTACCCAGTACCTAGCTACTGCTCTCTCTATCCAGTTATTAAATTGTTGTCTGCAGTGTCCATTTGCTTTTGGAAGCCAGTGTCTCCAAAATGTTTGCCCATTCTTCTCTTCTCTTTGTTACATTACAGGTTAAAAATTGCAGACTGGCGTGCTTATAGTTTGAAGTATAACTCTCCAATTATGTGTATGGTTGTAATACCACTGGTTTTATTTTTAACAAAGACAACAAAGTCAAATGGAGAAAATCACATTGATGCAAGTCTTCATCTTGTTCATGTGTTTTTTTCTTTTGTGGGAAATTTGTGGGAAATCCACCTATGGAACAAATAAACATTTGCCCTCTAGTGTATACTTTTGTTCCTCTGAAAACGAGTTTTAATTCCTGAAATGTATTAAGCTTTTTCTCAAAAAAAGTTAAGTGGTAGGGGGAATACCAGCAACACATATACAGAGAAACTGCTTGGCCTGTCCAATTTTAGGCTAAGTATTTCAATCTTTCAAGTAGATAGTTTCTCTGAAAACTTCTTTTTGTGTGTTGTGTTTTATGTCACTGTTTATATGTTCTGTATCCATAAGCTCTGAAACCATTACTATACTATTCATGCAAAAGTTAGAGTGATTTCTTGCATATTGTCTTGGGTATTTATTCTTGGGTTTGAATTCAGCAAGTGAATCCATAAAGACAATGACTGCCTAAGAGAGGCCCTGTTGTTTTTTTTTCTTTGTTTGTTTTTGTTTGTTTGTTTGTTTGTTTGTTTGTTTTTTTTGCAAAAGAAAAAAAGTTCTGTGGAAACCCTTCCCTGAGAAGAGTTTTTGAGATTTATGTGGATTACAAAGCATTAAGAAGGGTCATTCCTTAATTTTCTTTACTAGCAAAAATGCTGAGATACAATTTTAGCAGGTATTAGTAAAAGTTGAAAAGCATGCTTTGTGTTCTGGGGCTGGTGCCAGCATCTGTGCTTGCACCACCCAAGACAGGTCTAAGAGTGAAGCTTTTCCTCATTGCCTTCGGAAGACTGCAACAACATGCCTGTGATATTTCTGTTCAGTTGCATCTATGATATTTACTTCCCCTTAAAAAACTTTCTTTTTTTGGAAGTTAATGGCCATTGCAAAGGAGTTTTTACTGTCTGGGGAGAGGGGAGGGAAGAGAGGGGGGAAGGAAAGAAAAAAGTCAGAATGCTTTGTTTTGATCACAGGTGCATTTTTCCAGCAGGAGGTCACATTTAATTTCTGTAGCATGTTTTGGTGGTTCTTTAGCAGATCCTCAGCCAGAGAGAATTATCATGGGAATTAATAGCTCTGATTTAGCACAAGGTGGGGTCTGTTTTCTAGCCCAGGTAAGTTTGTTCATCTTTTTATTGAAACAAATGTGACTTAATTGCAACATTTCTTAAAAGAAATTGCAGTTTTTAAAACAGAGTCAAAGTCTTGTCTCGTTTTCTGTGAACAATGTTATAACCTATGTTGGCTCTTAATTTTTTTTTTTTTGTATTTTTATCGTGGATCAAATGTAGGGGGCTAGGAATCTGTGCATATGTTGCTTTTTCAAAATAGAGTGTATATCAGGTGAAGGATAGATTAAATGATGCATTTGCAAATTCAGACTCCTCCAATCTCTGTTTCACGAGGCTTTTCTGTGCCTTTTTGAGGCACTTAATTTATTGTAGTTTTATTCTGGACAGTAAGGAACCCTCTTTAATCCTGTTCTATCTAGGACTGTTTCAGATGCTAATATTGAAAATAGGCCACTTTATTAGACCAACTAAATATGGCTTTCAATGTCTAAATTCTGGTTTGACAATATATGGGCTTCCAAAGAGTACACTTTTTACAAGAAGTAAGTTTCCCAGATTTTTGCCTCTCTCTTTTATTAACTTTTGCATTTTGTATGGAACAGGTTTGCTTTCAGTGGAAAAATGGATTGTTCCAGCAGAGTGCAGCAAAAGACAAATATTGTAAATCTGTTTGGCTTTCCTGTTAAGAGTTGGTATGTTGTAAAAAAAGAACTTAGATAAGGAGCTCATCATACATAAAATATCAAATTATGAAAGAAATGTATAAGAAGATTGCAGTCTGGTTAAATTCTTTCTGCTATTTTTTCCTTCTGAAACATTGATAGCATTTAATAAGAAAATAATCATTAAAGAAGTGTTAATATATAGTAAAGTAAAGTCTAAGATCTCTCAAACATTCCTGATAAGTAGAAGCAGAACTTTGAACAGTAGGAAGCTAAATGCCACTGGTTAATACTTTATTTGAGGCTGGACGGCAATCTGATGGAAAAGTTGAGACTACAATTCAGGATTCTTCCCTTCTTCATATTTAAGCTAGGAGCTTCCCCTGTCTTTTATAAGTTTAGCTACTAATATTTGTTTCTTTGGTGGCTTTTGGTGCTTGCTTTTTGTTTTTTTTACCTGCATAATTGCTTAGAAGTTTGCAAGTCTAATGTTTTTGGCCTTTGTTTCACTGTAACTATTTTCCTTTAGCCTTTTAAAGGCTTTCTTTGGTTGACTCCGTTAAGAAAAGATTGTATAGTTGCTGTGACCCTCCAAAATATAAATAAGAGTAGTATGCAAATAGAACTATCTGGATAATACATACAATTTGAGTCAGTCTTCTGGAAATCTTGAGGGAAATTCCCAATGGTGCCAAAAGATTCTTGCATGTTCCTTATGTGTCTGCATGTCTAAATTCACTTAAGGATGCTTTTTCTTCATATAAGCATAACTTTGCTGGATAGCAGCAATACAAAAGAAGTGAAGACATCTAAAAGGGTAGGTTTTTATAACACTGGACCCAGTAGTAGTTTTCAGAAACTGAAAAGAAGCTTAGACTGAAAATATGTTGATGAGTCTAAGAGCTGCATATATTCAGTATTTTCTTAGCTAAATATGTATATTCAGAAATAGAAAATTAAAATGGATGTATAAAATATTTTTAAAGAACTCTCAAAGGAATGTGGTTTTCCTTAACCCATCTGTTAAAATCCATATAATTTGAATCAAACTATAGTTTTTTACTAGTAGTTTCTAGTGTTGTTCCCATGTCAGAATCTGGATTTAGAGTCCTAAGTGGCCTTATATTGTCATTGTTTGGGTTGCAGCCTGATCCCCTGCTCCTCCTGATCCTGGGTTTCAAAATGCCTTGCACTGCCAAAGTTAGAGTAGGAACTGTTCCCAGAGCGTTCATTCTCAGCTCATTAATCAACATGAACAGGTCAAATGAGAGACTGAGGATGAGTGTGTCTGCTGGGATCCCCACCCAGCCGTTTGTGGGCACTGGTGACCCATCACCCGCACAGTCTGCGCTCCCCTCTGTCGGCAGGTCCCCTTCCCCTCTTGCCACCAGTGGCCCTTCCCTGTCACTTTTGCCCAGTAGAAGTGCAGAGTGTTGCTTGTTGCACCAGTCCCTTCCCTGTCCTCCTCATTGATCAGATGAGGACAATTCCCTCGGGCACAGTGGGAGAAGTAGCGTGTGGACAAACTAATGTTGCCATGCTGAAAGAGTAGGGATGTTTGTTTGGAGAGAAATCAGATCAGGCTTTTAGGAGGCTGTCCCAACATTTCAGTCTGCTACAACCAACAGTTCCCTAATTTTCCCATGTCCTCTGGCTCTAGCAGCTGTTGGTAACAGCTTCTGATACATGCTGAATGATTTTCTTCTACTATGACTTTGGATCTCTCTGATGCCAGTAAAAAAAAGTTTCTGTTAAATTTGAAAATTCTGGTGTTTGTTTCTGATCAGGTTGTTCAATACAGTGTGAAATTTTTGGAGTACCTCCAGACTACAGGTACTCTCAAGGCACCCAGTGTATTACATGCTCTGCAAACACAGAATTAAAGTTTTTTTTCCTTTTTTTTTTTTTTTTTTCCCCCTGAAGATCTTGCCACTTCAGTTCACCAAATCCTAACCAAGTTTTAAATTTAACAGATCTACCTTGGATAAGGATGAGAGTCAGAATAAGAGCATGGAGGTATTTAGGAAAGCTGTTACACAATAAGATGAATCTGGTTCATTTACTGGCTTTTAGTACTGTTTTTTGTTTAAATTTTTGGATCTGTCTCAGTCTGTAGTCTGAAGGGAATTAGTTGCTGACCTTTCCCATACCAAAAAAACTTAATAGAGCAAGAATGGTGCAAAGCTCATCTAGTATTTTTCTGGCCTTAGCTTTGTAAAGATTTTATTTACAAGAAGACAAAGGGGAATACGTTTAAGAATCACTCACTAAAGAGACAGTGTGATTGTTGGAATGGTCATTATTCCTTTGAAAGTAATACTTAATTTTACAAAACGCTTTCTTAGTTTTGGTAAACTAAAGAAGAAGTGGTCAACAAATACAGGCCATAGGGATCACAAAGAAAAGTTTAAAATTCTCTCTAAATAGTGTGGGACATGTGGCAATGACTAATTTTAGGCCTGCCCTACAGTATTCTTTTACTCTTAACATTTCTTTTGTGGTAGTGCACTGTGGCCACACTCAAGTTGGAACCCTTCTCTGCAGGCAGTCCAACCTTAAATTACCAATCATTGCCTCAAATATTGCACAGTCTAACACGGTATTTCCCTTTCCTTTTGTGGTGCAATGGGTACCTTCACATTGATGGATTTTTTTTTTTTTTTATTTTTTACTGAATGCGGACAAAAAACATCTCATTGTTCTACAGAAGCATTGCTTTAATATTATAAAAATGAATACTTTAAATTGATACTGACAGTGGTCAGGAGCTGGCCTCTGACTTTGCCTTCTGGCAGGCTCTTCTGCCAGCAGAGTGGATTTGGTGCAGGTAGTTTGTATTTTTATGTGCTAATTACTTCATGAATTCTGCTAGGAAGACCACTTTATATATGAAATCACAAGTTGAAAAACTTGCAGAGTTTACAGGTGGTTGATATAGATGTATCATTGAAAAGATGTAATAACAATAATAATAAAATGAACATGAAGATAGTAATAAAAGCCTTTTGTATTGGGAGTCTTTGGGATAATAATTATGCCTTGATAATTATCATGATGGAATTTGGTAGGTTGGTTCTGAAATTAATATATGATGAAGTCTTTAGTCTTTGAGAACCACTTTTTGTAAGTGAAATGAAGATTTTGAAAATTGAGCAAGTAGGAAGAATGTTCTAAGAAAGTGTCTACAAAGAGTATGCTCACTGTTTGGGTTTTTTTGAGGTAGGAAAAGAGAAGGTGGAATGATAACTTGAAGAAAATATGATGTGCTGGTTTTTTTTTATTCAATGATGATACAAATGATATGCCCCCAGAATGACTATAGCATATGAACTGCATGCAGGGAAAGAGGAGAGTTTCAAGGCCCTGGAATACAGAGATGTCTTTGTTATCGTGATATGAGAACCTTTGCAGCCTTCTTTTTACTTTTCTAGGCACTGCAACTAGTAGGGGGTATTTATGATCTGCACAAAGTCTGACTGTTCTTGGAGGTTATGGGGCAATTGAGAAGGAGATCTGAACCTTGCATGGATTTGTGAAGCACCCAGGAGAGGTGGATGCAGACAATTTTGAAGTAAGGTATTGTAGGAAAGCACTTTCTACCTATAGTTCTCAGTGCTAGTGAGACTAACAAAGATCGGTCTTAGCTCAAGGGAGTTACATATGTGTGAAAGGTTGTTAATTTTGGATAAGAAAATAAGAGTTTAGAAAGACTAAAAGCCTTAGAGATTGTAGTAGAGAAATGCAGTAGAGATTGTACTTGGGAGAAAAGATGGGTAGCAAGAAGAGAAGAGAGCAAGAGAATTTGGAACTTTCATACAAAATGAGGCAAATTATTTTTACACATACAACTTCATCTTGGTTTTTAAATGCAAATCATTTATAGAGACCTAGAAATTATTTAAAGCAGGATTAGGCATTTAGATTTTGTGTGCCCCAATTGGGAAGGAAAGCAGGGAGGAGGGGAAGAATTCCCAGCAAGTACAGAAGCTGGTCATGCTTCAAAGAAATAATAAATATTTGGTAAAGAGAGAGCAACATTTATGCTACTTTTACACTTTTGTCACTCGGTTGATTTTTTTTCATCTAGTAAAGATAATAAATGACTAATCATAAAATATTTGTGTTTGGAAGTTCTTCCTTGGTGTTCATGAAGAGTATTTATTTTCCATCAGCCCTTTACAGTGTAACATTGATTGGTGTGTGTAATGTATTATTCATACTGTTCTAGTTTCATCCCATTAGCAATGCCAACATTATGCTGAATTCTGCAGTGGTAATCTTGTATGAAGTCTTTGTACAGCAAATTCTGCTGTGGTTGAGATGCTGTTTCACATTTAGTGACAAGACAGAGTGAACTACAGCTCCTTATTGATACTACTCAGACTTTGTTCCACTTCCTTCCTCCAAAGAAATGAGAATTTTAAGTGTACTGTAGACCTATAAAACCAAATTGTGAAAGGCAGAAGGTATATCAGAACTGGTTTATATTTGGTTCTTGTATTATATCTTTGTTTTCCTGGTTGCTAATGCCTTTAGAAGAGCCAAATTACTAAACCCATCACATTAAAAAAATAGCAAGAGCAGAATTAAAAACAGCCTTCAGATAAAATATTCTGGCATTTCGGTACATATGTATGATCCTATGCGTACAATTTTGATTGTGTAAATTGTTCTGTGTAGATTAAATATGTGCCAAATCCAGCTGCTCGGCATGGTTAAGATTACTGAACGTCTGCCTAATGCTAGTACCCAAAAAGTAGTTTTTCATTTATATCTTTAATATTTGCTTCATTATCATTTAGTACAGGACCTTTTTTTCATGTGCAATAGACCCAGTCCAACATGCATCAGATTCAATGATAATCTGTTCATTGACTGACTGGTTTGGGCCTGGTGTGCATAGGTGAATACTTAAGGTTTGGGTTTTTTTGTTGTGAAAAAATGGACTTCTCCAGAGACTTTTCTGAGAATCTAGGTCATAATAAATTGGAAGCTTTAGACAGGTGAGTGAAGATTAATAAAAAATGATCTTAATTCCTAAATACTTATGATGTGGAATAAGAAGGAAATAAAATTAAAAGTTTGGAGAATTTTTTTACCAAATGTTTTAATTTTTTAAAACCGCTGCATAAAGAAGGAAACAGTCTCTTCTTGGCATGAATACTTTAAAAAAAAAGAATCCCATGCTTTAAGGTAGGTATGTCATGAAGGAGAAATGGTTGGCATCTGTGAAACTGTATTTCTTTGGATTTTTATTTTTGGACACAGGGAGAGCCTGAACAAAGGTGGGAGGTCTGTTGGAGAAACTGGAAGCTCACAAGTCAACCAGACCCACAGTTCTGAAAAAAATGAGATGAGGGTGGCAACGAGTCTCTAGACTTTAAGGAAAAAATAAGATGAAATGAGGAAGACAGCTTGAAGGACAAAAGGAATAGATTCAATAGTCAAGGAAGAGTATACCAAAGCAATAGAAACCAAAAGTTTTACTCTTAAACCAAAAATAATCACCCTCCCCGATCACCACTGTTTAAAATGTGTACTTATTCCAAGAGGCAGGTTTGTACTATGGTCTTTGTTGACGCTGGGGAAAGACTTGCTCAGCCTTTTGAAAAATAACTAGGCAAGCATTCTTTAACAGGCTCTAGATGTTCTGAAAGATACTTGACATACACACACACACACACACACATATATATATATGCAGACTTTTTTCTCTGAGAAGGAAATGTACATGCTGGAACTTATGTCAATAAAACACTGACCTTTCAGAGCTTAAATGAGTTATGAAGTAGAGAAAATTCAGTTATTTGCAGCAGTGTCATGTCTTAATTATAGTGAAACTGTGCGTGTGAGATGTTGAGTAGATTTAATATAGAAAATTGGTGTAAGTTAGTATTTCAGTAAAAGCTTATGTATTCAGGTTTTCTTTGATTTACCGTAGTTTTTACAGAATAGACTTTGATTCATTGCCTAACATGTTTATAGTCAGTTTTTAAGAAACATGCTTGAGTAGACTGCTTAAATTAATTCATTAACTGTAGCATGCTCATATATGATGTTAGACAATTATAACAACTTATTTTTAAAAAAATTAATCAAAATCCTAATTAAAACAGTATAGGATGAATCTATTTGCATGCAAAAACTGGAGGAGCTCAGTCTGGCTGGTTCAATAATCAGTGGAACCCCCTCCCCAGTGTATTTCTTCCCCCTCTATACCTGATACTTTCCAGCATATGAGGAAAAAAGATTTTTACAATACCTTGTGAGGTATTTGACCTTCATAATAGTAGTTACATCTGAATGCATTCCAGTGAATAGCACAGTTATGGGGAAAGAATTTAGTCTGGCCAGAGTAGGATATGCCATCGTCAAAGAGCTTCGCGGATTGTAAGATATTTCTTCTCACTGCCTTGCAGTTTATATTAATTTATTTTCTGGCATTATAAATTTTGCATTCCCTACTTCATTTGGGTCCAACTTTGGTGGGTGCCATTCCAGAGTCTTTTCATCCTGATGATGAGAGAGCTTACTTGGAATTAAGGAGGGTTGGGACCTGGAGTCACACTTCCTAGGGCAGTGCTTTAACCCCTCTGTAAAGGGTCCAGTGTAAAGATACAGAGCATCAATTAGATGCTTCCCTGGATTTGGCTTTCTGAGTCTTTAGTTGGTAGCAGGAGCTACTGTAAAGCCCCAAGCTACCATGGTCTTGCCAGCTGAGTGTGCTGAGCCAGCGATAGAGATACAGAGACGGTATAGACATGAGGTGGTGTTGTGTTCTGCAAAGTGCTCGTCCCAGAAAAAAAGGCACTTGGACTCTGTAAGGCATCATTCACAATGCTGTTCATTGGAGCTAACACTGTAATAAGCATCCCTTTAGACGCGGGGAACCCCAGCACCACTTCCAACCTATGTGGAGTGTGCTGGGCAGACACCACCTGTGGAAAAGCTTCTCCCTTTTGGTCACTCTGGCTGTTAAAGGATTTTCTAGGAAAAGAAGCCAACAACTCTTTTTCATTTCTACAATAGAAATGGGATGATGTTCTTGGGAGAACTTGGGGCACGTTCAGGTAAAGGCAGGGCCACGCAAGTGATGGAATTGCTGATACAAAGGAGGAGCTGCCGACAGGCTCCTCTCCACAAGGCATTTGTTACATGTGTCCTGTGGCCAAGGTATTTGTGCCACACAACGCAGGCCTGAAGACCATGCTGGGTGTGCAGCATAGCACTGGCCTGGGCCTCTGCAAATGAAATGTTGTGTGGGTCACAGACTGTTCGTGTGCCATGGTCTTCAGTCCAGATCGATGCAGATGTAAACATCAAATGAAGTTGAGTACATGAGATTTTTTAAGGTACTTCTCAATGAAAATTAGTGTTTAGCTTTTAAAGTAATTTTATATATTAGTGTATACCACAGCATTAGGCTAGACATAAACTTAGAAAAATGGCAGGTGGTAAATATCAATTATTCCTGTCTCCAGGTAGGTAAAACTTTTAGTAACACAAACTGATTGCATACAAACCTTAACAATCTGTTTTTAGCAGATATCAAATAACAGTCAGGGAATTTAACAGCATATAATTCTGCCTTTGTTCTGTAAACAGTTTTCCCTTTCTTTTCAAGTTTAATACATGTAGGGTGAGATTTTCCTTGCTTACTTCAAACTGATAACACAGAAGTTGAAAAAACCAAATAATTAGGTCCAGCAGGCAGTCTCTGTCACTTAGATGTTTACGATTTATATATCGCATGTAATTAGTTACATTGTGGGCAATGTGACCCAGTGAATATACTATTCGATCTGGGAGATCGGAATGTTTTTTCAGCTTTACTATGACACCTCTTACAATCTTAAGTTGCTACAGTTTAGTGTATAATTGCTACTACCATGCATGCACTAGAAGTGCAATAAAAGTGGTAAGTGCTATAGTGTAGTAAGAGGACATTGAGTCTCAATCTTTCTTTAACCATATTGAGTAAAACAAAGAATTTCTGTCATCTTAGGAAATTCTTTCTCAACTTACTTTTCTTTCTCTTTTCAGTTTTTCAAATATGTACTCTTATTTAAATTATTTTTGTGTAATTTTCACAAACTGTGCTCTGTATTAATGTTTGAAACAGTCTTATCTGCATTTTTAATGCTTTGATGAATTTGTTGGAGTTGATAATCCTCTGAGACCTTTGCCCAGATACTTGATTTTTCAATTGAGCATAAACTAACCATCTGACCAGTAATTAAAAAAATGTGTAAAAAATGCAGCAACAGGAACAAATACTGTTTTGGCATCAACATTTCACTGTGTATTTTAATATGCTTAAAAAGTAATATTGGTACCAGGATGGTTTGCTAAATTTTCATCCTTATGCTTTTCTGGTCAAAGGTACTCAAGTCAGAGGCTTGGAGTTGTGTACAACAGGAAAAAAACAGATTAGCAGATTAATTTGTGACATTCAACCTCTAGATGTAAAAAACCCTTGATGGTCAGTGTTAGATCTCTTTGCTCATGGGATGCTCTCTTTTAGCAGTGTTGATTATTCCTTCAAATGAGGCTTAGGATCCACATGTGGCTCCTGTTTTATCATCCTTTTAAATTGCTGATTGATTTTAGCCATGAAGTTGTAAACCTGGAGCCATAAGAAAATGGAATTTTCTATATCTTCACAAATTGCATATTATAAGCTTGTGGGGCATGTAAGAAGTAGTAGGAAGACTGATGAAGAATGATGTTCAATTAAACACAAACATCGGTTTTCCAGTTGTGGCAGAGGTGCAAAAATAGTCTTTGTCAGGACTCTTAGTAAATTATGAGGAAGCAGTAGAGCAATACTAGAAGAATTGAACTAAGGTGGACTATGAAGAAATTTGGGAGTACTTGAGCTTTGCTGAGGGTTTGTTATGGTTTATGTTTGTTGTTTTTTTTTTTTCTTGAAGCAAAAGGTATACTGAAGTGTACTGAGACTGTACTGATATGTACTGACCATAGAGAGCCTTATGGGTGAAACAGCAAGAGAAACTACTCCACAGTCACTGTTTTTAAAGTTAATTCTAATACCATAATAGATATGTTGTTCCACCTCAAGGTTACTGTGATACTGAAAGCATACTTAAGGCAGTGATTTCATAGCACAGGTTGTCATCTGAAAAGAATAATTACTAAAATATTTTGAGCTTAAGCTGGAAGTAATGTTACTGGTTTAATTATATTTTTCCTACAGTTTTATGATTTTGAGTGTAAATTGGAAGTAATGTTATTTACTTTCATTATATTTTCTTCCACAATTTAGTTTAATTTGATGTCTTTTAACTTCTACAAATCTAGATGTCCGGGAGCCACTTCTTTTTGGCATCCTGAATGTCTACTGCAGATATGTTTCTTTCTTGCTCTAATTTTTTTCTACTTTCCTTTTTCTGCCACATTAAACTCGGCTTTTTTATGCTTTTCATACACATACAGCATTATTCTGGACAACACTGTCTCTTCACTGGAGCTCTTTAGCTTTTTTTGACAGTGTATTTTTTCATCAGAAAATGCCAAATCACTAAAATTGGCCTGTTAATTGGTATCAGCCAGTTTCCAGGTTTTCAGAATTATTTGTAGTTGTCATAATATTCTATTCAAACTTTTCCTTTATGGGGCATATGTGAATATTTCTTGTTCATCTAGAAATCGAAAGTGATTTTTATTTCCTAAGACTAAAGGAAGAAATTGGAAAGGTAGCTTTTTGAAATTAAGAATTTGAAATGTTATATTCCACTTCTGATATTTTTGGGTTTAAAATGGTTTTGTACTGTTTATATTGATAGCACCAGTACCTCAAAGCTCAAACGCCACAAAGTTAAGTGACTCGAAAATGATTTCCTAAATTCAACTGGAAAGTTTTAATACTATGGGTTTGTATTGATATTTAAAATTGCCAAATATTCTGCAAAATGAAAATGTTAAAACTTGCACTTCTTGTCAATTACATTTTTTAAGCTGTTATTGAGGTATGTTTTTATATTCATTAGAGATAGAGGAACCATGTAACAATTTTTTGCATCAGAGCAATGTCTGAATCCTTGTTCTCAATTCACTACTCTCAGTATAGCATTCCCTGTCCAGTTAAATTCTAAAGGGAATCCAGATGTTTATTTAAATATTCATAACACAACTGCTGTTAGAACTGGGAGGATCATAGCTACCTGTGTTCATTTCACACTACATTCATCTTGCAGTTAAAAATATCGTATTCATTACAGTGCTAGCAGATGAGCTCTTTGACAGGAAAAGGCATTTTCCCCTCCTTTACAAGTGAGGCTTTATGAAAAGAAGGCAGTAGAGCTGTCTCAGAAAACATAATGTATTGAGTATTGACCCCAGCCTCACAGAAGAAGCTTTGTGTACTGTATTTAAATATTGTATTTTCAAAGAATTCAGAATTTATTTACGCTTGCCTTAGCACTGGACCTATCTAGAAAGGCCATAAAACATTTTAAGGAGCCATTAAGATGGAGCTGAATAACACATTTAAGATGGGGATTTTATTGCATTGTTTGTGTAAAAAGACAGTTTACTATCTTGCCTGACAATCAGTGAAGCGAGGAGGAAAAAAAAATTGAGACCTGCCAAATTTGTATTCATTTGTAAAGCATCTGAAAAAGACTATTTATTTGATGCTTGCTGACAAACTGTACTAAGAATTATGATTAAAATCTTAAACTTAAAACACATGCTAACTGATAAAAGTGATGAAATCCTTATTTGTGTTATATATTTATATCAGGCCTGTTTTATCTCTTCAGATATTTTTCCATGAGTATAAATGGTTATGGAGCTAAAAAGTGGTACGGTGGATATATGTTAATTCTGGAGTAGAAGGGAATGTGTGCAGTGAAAGGAAATTTATGCAGAGGAGTGTGAAAGCCACCAGACAGGGAATGTGGGGTATGTGTATAGAAAGTCATGGGAAGATGCAAGCAGCAGTGGGAATCTGTAAGGTAAAAGGGAGAAGAGGAATGTGCTTTCCAGCTATTCTGAGGAAATAAAGCATCTGTAAAACTTTCCAAACTGGTACTGCATGCTTCTGCTTTTCTTCTTATTACTGAAAATGGCTCAAAGTCACGGTCTCTCCTTAAAAGCTTTAAGGGAAAAGCAAGAGTAGAGATGTATGATTGATAATGCTAAAATATATAATAACTTATAGTCAGCAAAGATTATGTAGATTACTCTGTCAAATTACTAAGGTCCTGATACCACTTTATTCTTCACTTTTTTAAGGGTGTACTTGTACATGTTTCACCATGGGTTTAAATAATGTATTAAGAATCTAAAATGGAAAGTTTTAGCAAATGAGAGCAGGAGCATTACAGGAAAGCAAGAAGACAAGTGAGCACAGTTTTTATAGGACTGTTGGAACATCTTCCATGGAAGATTAGGTACAAATGCTGCTTTTTTCAGATGTTTTCTTTCATCTTTACTCATGCGTTCTTTTTCCAATATGGTATCTGTCTAGGTATCACTGTTAGCAGTTGTGACTTTTCCATCCAGATCCAGATGATGATGAATGATGATAAAACGTATCTGCACTCTATGATCATAGCAGTGACTTTTTATAAATGCTGTAATAATGCATTTTAGAAGTTGTTTGTGGTGTGTCCAGCTCTATTTGGAAGACAAATAAGTAATTCCTGTAGGCATGCAGTATGTGCCATTACTGTATGAAAGCGCTAGACAGGTATTTGAAAATACTCTTTTTTTTCATTCCTTTCAAACCACTGGGAAAATAGTTGAATGTATGTTGAATTTACCAGAGTGAATGATACTCACAGGAAGACTAATTGTGAGGGGGCAGAAATGAAGGCTTTAAATGCTATGTCAGGAATAGGGTTCCTGGGCCTGAAAGGAGTTTGGTTCCATTGGGTTACCCCATCAGAGAACTGGGTCTTGTGACAAAGCGCACTCACTCAGAAAACTGTGCAGCTCAGCAGCTGCAGTGCTACATACTGTATGATTCAAAGCTTACTTTCTTGTTTCCTACAGTGAACAATGATAGTGGGAAGTACTGGTCAGTAGGGATAAATTTTAAATCAGTCATTGGGCTTCCTGCCATGTTTCCTGATGCTTGGGCCACCTTATTTATAAACCCAGGAGAGTTTAGTAATTATTAGAAGAAAGTGTAATTAATTTATAGAGTCCTAGTTATTTTGCTTAGTACTGTCATTGGAAGTACAATGAAGCCTTTAAGAAACATCCAGTCACTGTATAAAGCTGTCTTATGGCTGCTAAACTTTCACATTATGCTGAAGTTGGATATAAACACTCCTTTTATAACTTGCATGTCACTGAAGTACGCAGATGTCTTGGCTCTGAAAGCACGTTTATGAAACGAGTGCAGTACTGGAGTTATGCCAGAACTGAAACTCGGTAGTTTGAGGAGGAGTCCTAATACCTCTCAGGATGGGAGGTCAGCTGAATAAGTGGGCCTCCCTTGCTCTGGAAGCAGAATACTAGTCCTGGGAGAGTGTGCTCTATGCATATCTGTTGTTTTATGCTTCAGTTCACTTCTGAAAAATCTGTGCTGTAACACTGCTTTGGTTCTCATTGAAAAAAGGCCAATTCTATTTAGTGCAGGCGTTTAATGTTAAATATGAAAATTAGAAGATTAAAGAAACAAAACAGGAAAACTGTATTAAATTTTGACCTAAATTCACAACAGTTTTGTGGAAAGTGAATAGGAAATGTATGGATTCCTTATGCTAAGTATATATAGCTGATATGTGAATGTATATTTATATTGTGTGTAGTATGTTATATATAGTGTGTGCAAATATGTATTTGTGTGTATAGATACATATGAATGTAAAAAGCAAAGTTTATAAAGGTAACTGTAGAATACCTCTAGCAGCATAAATTCTGTTTGATTTCTAGAATGTTTCACTTTTTTATATGTGAAGTGTTTGTAATAAAACAGGTGGGACAGCCTTGTCTTCATGGCTGGATTGAAACGCAGCTGTACATCATCCAAGTTGGATATTACACTTTCTCTTGCTTAGACCTAATGTATTAGATAATGTGACAGAAATTTGGTGGAACAGAGTTCTTTTTTGGATAATTTGCATTGTAGTTTTGATCTGTCATTTGAGACTGAGGTGTGAGATTTTATTCTAGTTAGTTGGCACATGAGGATTTAATGGCAGAGAGTTGAGCCAGGAGTTTAAGCACTTCTTTTTTACAGCACTCAGCCTCTTTTTTCCTCTGGTGATAATGATGAAATGTGAGCTAAAATTAAAGTTGCAATCATATATATTTTACATTTCAACATTACATCTATTTGGCAAAATCCTTGGCTCTGTGGCAATATCGAAAATGAACAAATGAACCCATGAGAGTTCTGCTTTTGGTAGGGTTTGTCTACATGTCTATAATAGGCAGATATGAGTTAATTCTGGCTGTGCTGCAATTCTGAACTTGTAGTGTGAACTGCTGTGCCTAAGATTGCTGGGTTAAAACAGTGCTAAAAGCACTTCAGTAAAATTTCTGAACTAGAGCTGTCTTGCACCTGACTGACTTGTTTATGTAGCGGCTAGAGAATCCTGTGCCATTTGTACTTACCTTCTCAGATTTGGGGCTTTTTAGATCCTTCTAGGAGGATATAGAAATACCAGTTACCCATGAGACCCCTATAAAGGGTCACGTTCGAGAACCCCTGAGGTTAGATAAATTGGGAATAGCTGCACAGTTCCTATGGCTGCAGTTAGCAAAATGGAAGTGGCTCAGTTCACTGCTGCTGAAAGACAGCATAATGCACCAGTTGCACGGAGCTCTGCCACACTGGAGAACCTGACCCCATATTTCTTTTGCATCATTCCTAGGTATTAGTGCTATCAAATCTATGTAGTAGTGCTATCAAATGTAGTAAGACACTTATGAAATTGTTACGCTCAAATGTACAGATCTTGTATAGTTAGATACTCAACCGTATAGATGATGTGTGAAGTTACTTTTAAATAAATACCAAGTTTTGGTGGAAAAAGTTATTGTTGCTTTTAAAAATTTTCTATATTTTTTGAAAAAAATGGTTGAGGTATTAGTGCTAGTTGCTAGCAGAGAGTGAGATAAAATATTTTGTTTTAAAATGTTTTTGTGCAATGTTCTTTTCAGGAATACCTACTGTAATCCTTGGGAACAGATAGTACACTTTTTCTATCTCCTGGCTACTTTAATACCCTGCACTTAAGCTGTAGAAGTAAAACATCTAGTCGTGTCCTCCCAGCTCATTAATCTAAATACATGTTCAACCTTTTTGCAAGTAACTTTTGCTTAATGAACAATATAACAAACTAGCCATAGATATGAGAAAAAAAATTGAGAGGGAAATGCTACATATGGTGTGACATGGAAGTGATTAATGTTAGTCAACAGAGTCTTTAATTTTAATATTTAAATCATAGAATGGCTTGGGTTGGAAGGGACTTTAAAAATCGCCTAGTTCCAGTCCCTGCTGCTATGGGCAGGGACAACTTCCTCTAGACCTCTACTGGCCTTAAAAGTTGCTACTCTAAGGCTGCTCTTTATATACCTTACTTCTGATTTCATATATTATAAATACTAACCTACTACATCAAAAAACTGTTTAAAAGACATGAAATTTTGGGCTAAAGAATTATATTTTGCTTTGAGATACTTTAGAAGGTCTTGCTTGATCAAATACAATGTCTCATTTGCAGGTGTTAACTTTCTGCTGAAGGGCAATAACTAAGAGAATTTAATCACTGTAGGTAGACCAGCCATCTGCACCCAGAATAAAGGAGACTTTCCTTACAATTCCTTGCACAGACATAATAATACTGCCTCAAAAAACTTCCCCAGCCTCAAAATATTTTAGCTTGCTTTTAAAAGCTCAGACTTAGACAGGTGGATCAACCATCAAATAAATGAATGTCAAGATGTTAATTTGATTCAGCTAGACATTACATCTTTTGAAACTTACCCATTTTACGTAGTGAAATTTGAGATTATCTGATTTGCAGTAGGCTATGTCAGCAATTGAACTTGTATATTGAGATTTCTAGAGTGATGGGATAATCCCAGCTGCCTGCGTAACTATAGTGCATTGATTATGTCAATTTTCCAGGTAAACTGATGATTGGAAATTTTCATGAAATAAAATGACTCTTGGAAATAATAAGCATGAAGAGTCTCAGTTACTGTAATTCTTTGATACAGTTTTCATAAATTTATTTCTTCTCCTTAACTTTTCAAAAAGACTGTGGAGGCAGCAGAACCAATCAGACAACCCTTACTTTATTTGGAAGAATAAATTTTCTGTTTGTCCGAGGTGGACAAGGGGATGTGAAGAATGGGGGTAATTTGAAACGTCTCATAATTACAGAAAAGTTTGTGAATAGAAATTTGTTGGAGTGGTTTCTACCATCTCAGAGAATCCGAGAAGTCCCAAGCCAGCAGAAGCACGCTGGTGAGACAGCTAAAACCCCTTGGATGTTTCTTCTGTCTCAAAACCATGGTAACCTTTGTATGTTAATCCCCATAGGTGGGTTGGTTTCAACATGATCCCTCGCTCCTCCCCTCCCTTCTCCCCATTGGATTGTTGTATCTCCCTGCCCTCTCTCCAACCCTACTGGCCCAAAAGGCTCTATCCCTGTGTCCTCAGTGTCCCCACTTCCTCTTTCGTCTCTGTACTTGTTCGAGAATACAACCATCAGAATTCTATGCGATTGAGCCCTCTGTGATTCGTTATCCTGAGGAAGCGTGAGCTATCTGGCTCTCGGGTGTGTGTGTTTGTGCTTTCCAACAACGCGGGTGAGAAAAAAGGTCTCCTTGCACAGTACCAGACTGTACTGGCCGAAGTGGTCCGATATCAGAGACCCGCTTGGAATACGCAGGGACTTATTCTACCTCCCCATTGCCTGTACACGGCAAAAATTTTCTTTGGTTGTCTCACAACTCAAGCAATATTTTTTTCATTACAAGTTTTATATATATGATAAATATTTTCCAAATATAACTATTATTATGTAGTATTTTTGATACATACAGGAAACTGTCATGTAAATACTATTGGAAACACACTGTAATAGGAATTCATCTTAATTCTTTAGATGATTTATTTTATCAAGTGCTTGGCAATAGTTTTCTCATTAAAAAACATTATTTTTAAATTAATATTTTCCTTAATAAAAAAGCTAAATGTAAGTGTTTGGGTTTAACTATTACATCACTGTAGTATCTTCATAGTTAATAATATTGCATGTGCGATCGTTAGACCTGTATGTCATAAAACTTGAGGAAAGCATTAGCTATCATGTTTATATCTTGCCTCTTAATATTTGACACCAGAAAAAGGACCTGTCTAGTCTGTTAGGGGAATTTTGGGAGGTCTGTACCTTCTGTTTGACTGTCATGGGCTTCAAATTAAATTTGTTTCAGTCAAAATTACTCAAAGATAGCTGTTCTTTTCATAGAGTATGGGAGCATGTTATAGACCCTGTAACCATATTGCTTTTAGAGAGAGGCTCCAGCATTCCCTTAAAAATAGTACATGGGGATGACATGCCAGCATGTCCCAGATGTCCTTAAGAGCACACCGAGATCTTGGCATCTAGGGCTGCTTGCGGGCTCCGTGTGCTGTGGAGCAGCTCCCAGGCTCTGTGTGGGGCACAGAGCTGGCAGGCACAGAGCTGGCTTTGCTGCTTTGAAGTTTCTGATACTGGAGGAAGCAATGTAGGAAGTGACCCCCATTTTGGCTTAGATGGTATGCATTTACTGTGTGTTAGCAGAAAGCAAGCATCTGCCGGGTAACCAGGATGTGGTCCACTACAACTAACACAATGTGTATTTATAATGTTACATCAATCTTTCTCATGTTATTTCTAACCACTGTTATCTGCAGTCCTACAGCACAGTCAAGAGATCCCTGATGGCAATAATAAAAATGAGAGTGTACGGTAATAAATGGCAGATGGGTGAATTTTTTTTAATATTCAAAATACCAGTCTTTACACTTTTGAATTTTATATAATCCACTTTACGTTCCTGTGCCTTATTTAGGTACCTCAAATAACAATGAACTATAAGCTGCTTAGAGTATTTGTATTCTCCAAAATTATTATAAGAGGTTTGGTGCATTTCAATATCAGTCTATGGTACTTGAGTAGCCTACACGTTATTGATTTAGGTTTCTGATTTTGCACACAGGACGCTTAGTGATATTGTTCAAAGAAAGAGATACATTGTCATTTTACTTTATTATTTCTTTTTTTATTTTCAGAAAACCTACAAAATATAAATATCTCCGTACTGGAATTTTGCAAAAATGCTGTGGATGACAAAAACCTTTTTTTTAGTCCTTTGAGTAATTTGCAAAGTAGAGTGTTTCTCCACTGTGTGTTGACATATTTGTTTTTGTATTTAAGAAAGGTTGCTCCATAAATTTGTATGACATCATCAATGAATGAAAAGTGTGCACTTTGTGGATTAATAATTTTCTTCATTCATTCAAAGTTTTCTAGGGTGTATTTGTGTTAACTGAACTAATGGCACTATTTCATTAAGTGGAAAATCTGAAAGCTGTTTCTGTTTCTTTCCCTGTTTTCAGGCACTGTTTTAAACACCTTAGATAAGTAGTCAAATTGAAGGTTGCAATTAATTGTCCAGAACATGGGAATGGAATGCTGGTCTGGCATAGCCCAAATGAGTTGTACTGAATTTAGCATGGAGCATAAAAGAAGGTGAAGTCACTTTTAATGGTATGTCCCAATTCGTAAACAGGTGTTTGCCCAAGGGGAACACACCAGTCTTACTTTGCAAGCATTGTGGCAGAGTGATTCACTGGAATATGTGAACATTTCTAACCCTTCCCTCCCCCAAAATATATTATGTCAATCCTTTTAGCAATTCATGTTCAGTGAGGTATTGCTTGCAGCAGTGAAAGAGACTGGATTCCAGAAATTGTGGCACTTTTTATCTATTAACCCATCTAATGAATGGTGTTTTAAAATTTGATTGGCAGCTTCTTTTCCCATCTTAATTAAATTACTCCTTCACCCCAGTGTCTTTGAAGGACAGAGCCTTTGTTAAAGGTGTCAAGTTAGTCTTTTTTTGTTTGTTTCCATGGGGAGCAGAGCTCACTGACAAGTTGAGATAAAGGTGTTGAATCAAGAATATACTTGTTAAAATGCTAATTTAAAGGGTCTTAATAGTACTAACTAGGACAAAGAAGAAAATGTGCCCAGTCACATTATTCTTCTCCACCTGAGATGCAAAGAGCTTGTAACATTCCTACTATACAGAATTCTTTAGTGAAGATAAAGATTAGAAAGAAGGTAAAAGGGCTTGTTCTGAAAGCATGAAAGCAGTTAAATGTGTAGAAGAAATAATTTGAGTAAAAATGTATTCTGTTTCTTTGGAAGAATCCTTGCTTAATTTCCATTGAAGGGAAAATATCATCAAATCAGCACTGCAGAAAAATAATATAGCTGTTAAGGGAGGAAATATTGATGGAGAAAGCAGCTGATAGAGAGTCTGTTTATTAAAATATTTGTTTTTAAATTAAGCGGGGATTAGAAGCAGATTATTTTAAAGTCGGCAATTGCGAATTATTAGGCTGATCTCCTACAATTTGTATTTTGATATGCACCAGTAGAAATTGCTTTCTTGAAGCCTTTCAGGGTTTTATTTGCATGTACATTTGACTTCAGGGGTCAAAGTGCAAAATGTACTGTTTGAAGTTCACTGACATTTCTCACGTGGATGTATTCCTGTTCATCAGAACCAGGTGGCTGTAAAAAGTTTGTCAGTTTAATGAGACAGAATTTTCCCTTGCTTGAAGAAGATACAGAAACCCAATTAGAAACAATAAAGGTCATCTTATGCTGTGAGGAATGTTTGCCATTCACATTAACCTCATGGGTGTGGAGGACTGTTGCTTGTAAAATTATCCTTTATGGTCACAACTTCTTCCAAGGACTTTTACAGATTCTGACGTATTTGCAAAACACTGCTGGACACTTAAAGAATCTGATGAGGAGATGTACTTTGGTATATAACCTATAGTGATGTACAGTTGTGCTTTATACCTAGGGTATGTTTTGTATTCCCGTTTTACATTAACTCATCCTTTGTTTGCCATCATGTTTTAATTAAGCCTGCATGTAAAATTTTTCATAAGAAGCTGATACCACTTGTGGAAATGAAGTCATAAAACTGCCCTTAAGTCTTGACACTATACTATATGATAATTAAGTGATTTTAGGCAAGACCAAAGCATACCTTTGTTAAAAGAAGTCAGAGTTAAGACTCGGAAAATATAGCAAACCAAGGTAAAAATTATCCAGATTAATAATTCAGATAAAAGACCATTTGACTAATGCTTTCTAAAGCAATTACAAATTGTGTTGGAATGAGAAAAAATTCAGGCTACCATGTTCTAGCAGCGATATGGAAAATGTGGTGGGACTTTGGTATCTTGCTTTTCTATTAGTTCTGGAATGAAAACACTCTATTACAGAAAAAGATTAGGGAGACCATTTTCTTTTTCAAGCAAAACTTTGCATTAAAATAATTTCATGGGCTGCCAAGCAGTCAGAATAAGGTTGGAAACAAAGTGGTGAATATGTAGTGAAAACATATACTTTTCTCGCTACCCACATAGTACATGGCACCATGGGTTAATGTATTAGCCTTTCAATTATAGGGATCTTATTCAGATAATACGTGGAATATATTTGTTTTGACAGGTATATTGGTACCTACTGTTACATCATCAATTATTGGAACATCAATAAAAGTAGCTGTAATAGGATATAGGAAAAAGCTCTTTTTTTGTTCAACTCCTAAAAAATACTAGGAATAAGACCAGACACAGAAATCTCGTGTTTTGCCTGACAATTACTTGAATTAAATCCTAATTGCTTTCTTGAGAGAATAGTTCGCAGCAGTGAAGATGTGTTCCTAAAAGTATCCGTACTATATTATATATAGAATATGTGTGTTCTCCATATATGGAGAAAATTACAAATTCTCTCTCTCTCTAAATATTTTATCCTGTATTCTCCCTAGCTGAGGAGAATAAAACCCAGGGATCTTCAGTGGTTGAATCCTGAAAATCTTAACTCTCCTGACAAATCCTGAGTACAACTACGGTCTCAGCCAATTTAGAGGGCTGTGCTTTATAAACAAAATGTGATCCTTACTGAAAAGCAAACACCTTTGAGTGATGCTGTTTTACTGTGGAGCATAACTGCTTCCGTGCTTCTACTTTATATGGAGCTTTCACAGTACAATCACAAGTTTAAAATATAGTCGAAATTTTAATTGCAACCACCCAAGACCTTATTTGATAGTATAATAATCTTGTAGCCAATTGGCAAGCACATCAATTTTGTAGTCATAAATGCCACTAAGGTTTTCCAACACATTTCACAATGCATTTAAATACTAAAAAATCTGTATACATAGTGAGATACTTTTCTCATCCTATGAAATCTAAGAACACACTGCCAATAAAATCTTAAGTTTATGTGTATAAAAACTGAACTCTTAAAAAAATGAGTTGTAAATTACTTTATTGGGTTAACTTAAAACAAATGAGCTGATATGTTGCTTACTGAACTTGTGGCATCAGATGTTTTTGAAACAGAGAGGAATGGGAGGAAATAGAAATTCAGTTGTTGTAGTTAAATTTGTGACAAAGCTTAAGGAAAAAGCTCTAAGAATACATTTCGTGCAGGTGTGAGTTTTCTTTCCTGCAGAGTTATTTGTGTGTTATGAAGCAGTATAAGTTGGGTTGAGAGCAGAAGATAGGGATAAAAGACCTCAGCACAACAGGAAAGAAATCTGCTTGATCCCCTGCCTATTTAAGTTTAATTAGTTAACAGCATATTTTTCCTCAAGCTTTCTTCTGATTGGTTCTGAAATGCATGTATAAGGGTCAGTATGAGGGAGCCATTCAGCAGACAAGAATGTTAGAATATTATTTTGAATTTAAATCTTTCAGAATCTGAAGAATTTCAGTTACCTGAGAGTGGAACATCCATACTTTTTGCCATTTAGAAGTGTTACTTTATTGTTTGGGGGTTTTTTCAGCTATGATGGGAATTAATAACTTAAAGAAGCAGAAATGTTTAATATATATTCTTCACTGATCTAAAGGTAGAAGTTTTTGCTCTGATCAAATTATGTAATAGTTTCCAGAACTTACTAAGGTGAATATGAAACATTACTGTAAACCTTTAAAAATCCTCAGTGAGAATTCAGCTCCTATTAAAGAAGGTTAAAAGTTTGGACAAACCCATGTACAAGTCAGGTCAAGAAGAAGTGACAGGGCAGTTCCAGAGAACTGGGTAAATCTGATATTCAAATAAATTAAACAAAGACTGAGATAAGTGTAAGGATGTTGGCCTGACATTACTGAGTAAAAGAATGGAATGGCTGAAACGGAATTGTGTTAGAAAGTTGTTTAGGAGTATCATATAAGCAGTAATGGTTGATACAACTGTATGTAAACATACAAGATTTTTATCTGTCTTCTTTTATTATATGTTTAGTTTAAACTATTAAAAAATTTTACTCCTTATTGAATTGAGCACCTTTTATTGTACTGTGGTTAAGGAAAAAACTGTATATTCAGGATTGTTATTATTCAATATAGTTTGTCTCCCATTTCTACTGTTTGTTATGGATATTACTTTGCAAAATCACCACAAAAGGAGAGGGAAAATTGCAAGTACCTGAAAATAAAGGAGAGGGGACAAAAATGATACTGCTTTTCAAAGACCTGTAGATGGATTGCAGATTCAGATAATGAATATATTTTTGTAAAATCTGTTTTTATGTCAGCTGTGAAACATCATCATCAAAGCTGAAAGAAAATAATGTCTTGATGTCCTGGCATCTGTCATAAGTAAGACATGTTCCTAACTCATCTACCAGTTATATAAGTGACCACAAAAAATCCTTTGCAATATTTTAATGGATTGATAATAAAGAAGTATATTGAGAAATATCCAGTTGAATCATGTTGTAAACTGGAAGATATTTGAAAAGAGAACATGTAATTATGGAGGGGTAAGACTGTTTAGTGGAGGAGCAGGTGAATTTAGAGAGGCACTGGCTGATATCACATGGAGAAAAACAGATAAGAGAAGCACTCACTAGAAAATACTAAATGAAAGAGGGCAATTTTCAATTAGCAATTAGTTTTCAATTACTGAAAGACGTACCCCTTATCATTTTGAAAGAGATTTTGTCCATCAGTACTCTGATAGTAACTCCTGATAATGGTAGTGGTCATCAAAAGTTGAAAATGCTGAATATTAACTTTGAGACAAAGATTTATTTTATTTAATAGAGAGCTACTTTTTATCAAGTGAATTATTGCATCAAGGTTACTCTTTGCTTCAGTTTGTTTCACTTTTCTGTTTCTGTGAATATTGTTATGACTGATAAGTAGCTGAACATGTTTTCTCCACACAGAAAACTACTTTTTAAGAATATAATTATGTATTAAGAATTATGGATATTTAATGTATTTGTATATAATTATATATTAAGAATTTAGGATTATCTATTGGAAGAAATCTATTTTTCTATCTTGCTTACATTCTGCATTTGATTTTTTTCCTCATGTAAAATCTCAGTTATGCTGAAGTCAGTGACAAAACTTTCTTTTCTGGTTTCATTATAGTAGAGTCAATTTTATTTTTTATAACTGGTCAATATTTAATTTTTTTTACAGAATTACTATAGAACAACTGCATAGCAAAAATCTATGTTTTTAGACTTGTTGACAAAAAAGAGAGACTAAGAAGTTTGACCTTTATACTGTATTCAATAAATTTATTTCAGTTAATTTTGAAGTGCCAGATCATACTAGAAAAGGTGGCTGCAGGATACAGTGATGTTTTTCCCCAAGTAAAGCTAACCACCTCAGTGAGATTTTCTGAAGCAATAACTTTCAATAAACATTTAGGCCTTCTGTATAACTTGGCTTGTAAGCACTGTGACACCCTAAATTACTAGAGGTATGTGAGGTATATTCTAAGCTGTAGTTTTTGAGTCTTCATTGTTAATACTAATGTTTTTTATAGTTCAGATGTGTAGTTAGATCTACAATATTTGATATTCTGTTTCAAAACCTGCTTGCTCTGTGAATTCAGTGTACAGTTGTCTATGATAAAGCTTCAGGTTCATACAGAGAATTACTATTTTACAGTGGTCTAAACATCACTTTCCTCCATCACAAAATACTGTTTACCTGTAGCTTTTTGTAATACTAGGAATACATCTTACCTGTAGCACAGAAGAAGGAAAATAATGGAGCCTCAAATAAAGGATACTTGTTTGCTTTGGTTGTTTTTAAGCTGTACTTTGACTTTTAAATAGAAGGACAGATTTATGTTGGAATGGTTTCTTTCAATGGAGAAAAATATTGTTAACAGTTTTCAGGTAAAGCTTTAGATATTTATAGCCAGAATTAATTAGATTTTGGGCTATATAGATCATGAATCAAAAACCAAATGTACTAAAATTTTCTTCCTAAGGGAACTAAAACATTTGTGGTTAATTTCTCTGTGGACCACTTTCCTGGCTGCTTTTGCAGGTTTAAAACATGTTACTATTCACAATAAAGGAAAGTATTGATAATTTTGTATCTTTAATATTGTGCTGCTATGTGGAAGAAAAAGTTGTGGTGAATACCAGTATGTAACATGATTTAAACTTATTCCTATTTTCCTTTTTTAATTTTGCTGTCATATGAAGACCTGACTCTCAGAATTCATACCTTGATGTGTATGCACCTCAAGACACCTGTTGTCCTTCAAGGGTATATTGAAGAGGAGTGGATAAAAGGAAGAAGGGTAGACTTCTGTAGCCATTTACAGGAGACTGGTTGTCCCAGTCAAACAGGAGTTGTGGAAAATGGAACCTAACAATATTGTGGATAGTTTTGTGTTTGAGCCTAAGGAATTATTGAGGTGTGTCTCCAATGTGCAGAACAGGAGGACTGATAAGTGGTATGATATAGTCATTACTCTATTCCCTTGTTTTAAGAAGGCTCAGAGCAGTGCCAAGCAACCTGATGGTCTTGCGGGTATCTTTATTTTTTACTCCAGCGTAAAGCAATGAAAGCTGCTTTCAGGACACATACCTTTCATAGGAGATCCTGAGTTGGGAGGGACCCATCAAGATCATCAAAATCCAGCTATTTTGAAGAGTAATATTTTCAGAAACAAATAACTTAGGGATGCAGGTTATTAGTGCATTTTTTAAAGTACTTCCCCTGCCATGGCTCTGTATGTTGGTAGTGTAGTCATTCTACTGAGATGTAGGATGCTAATCAGGTAAATGTCATGCAGACTGTAATGTATAGCAGTTCTGTCAAGTGGTAGTTAAAGCTTTGTCAACTAAGTGTATAGAGAGTCAAACTGATAGCTGAGGAGCTTCAGTGTGTGTTCAGTTATCCTTCTGTGTGCCATGAGAAAGAACATGTGCCTTTAACTTCTCTGTGGCAAGTAGTGAAAATAACTCCTGATGACAGTGAAATGCAGGAAATGCTTCTCCAATAGAATTAACAAACTCTGTGTGTGTAGGAAATTAGGAATATTTAACCTACAAAATTGGTTACTATACTTTTAAAGTTGGTAGATATAAAAAATTCA
The DNA here is from genome assembly GCA_013400915.1 of Pardalotus punctatus. Lineage (NCBI taxonomy): Eukaryota > Metazoa > Chordata > Aves > Passeriformes > Pardalotidae > Pardalotus > Pardalotus punctatus. The sequence goes on along the minus strand of VZTX01005232.1, from coordinate 630,970 downwards.
AACAAGATCCTTCAGTGCTCAGTGCAGTGTTAAGTTCCAGATGTTTCCCTGAATTTACTCCATCAGTTTTAATGAAATCTAAAAAATCATTATCATCAGGTGTTTTCTATATTTTGTTTTTGTTTTAGAATGTTGTGAACACTGGGGGAAAATGCTGTTTGTAAGCATGCGTTGCAAAAACACTGATCGTAGTTTATCTTGTTATCACTTAAGGGATGATCACTAACTCATGCCTATAAATGCTGTATTAAGGGTAGCTGGTATTGTAAAAATTAAAATTGGTAATCTCCTCCAACCTTTATGGATGTTTTTGGGGAAGAAGAAAGCCACCTCCTTTATGCAGTTTAAAGGGTCCTGATACAGTGTTGTGAGGCACGAGAATACATCTGTACTGAAATACTCAAACACAGCAACATCTTGCTTACAATCTATTGGTCATTTGAGTAAAGTTAAGGGAAAGACATTTATTGATAATGAATTGATTGGATCTGATGAGATGAAATTGTCCTTGAATTCTACTTCTCGTACATTTTGTTACAGACTTCATGGCTAAGGGTCATCTATGGATATCCCTTGAATAGATGGGATTGCTTTACTGTGATGTGGGTGGGTGAGACTCACAAAAGCAGAGTTCAGCTAGGGAAGTTAGATTTTCTCTGTAGTCAGTGTAAACAAAGAAGGGTCTTCTGGAGTCAAAGACACGGAATGTTAGATACCTTCTATGGTTTCACAAACAGGTAATGGTCTCTCCACTGTTTTATAAAGGACATTAAGGGAAACTAGCCGACTCATCTTAGAATTTGTCTTTGTGGATTTCACTCTCTTTTAAACAGCTGTGTTCTTGTATTTGCTCCAAAAGAAAGCAAGATTGCATAAGTTTCTGGTTCTTCGTAGTTTCTTTGCACTGTGAGGGTAGCAGGCACTTCTTCCTCCAGTTTCTTTAACAGTAAGCTCTGCAACAGAGTTATTTCCTTTGGGAAATTATTTTTGTTTTATATATTCCCCTAGGAATTTTCCATTTAGTAAAGAACGTCATGTTTGGTTCATACTCTCATTGCACAGCAGGTTCTCTTTAATAGTTCTTCCCACAGGAATGGTGCTCAGTAATTTTCTCCAGTCCCCTCATGTAACAACTTGCCAGCTGTGTGCATCCTTTACATGATTAATGGAGCTCAGGAAGTCTGTTCTACACCTGATGTGAGGTTTTATCTGTTTTTATATATTTTTACCATTAGTTTCTGACAGGTGGCTCAGCTTCATTCTACAGGGAATTGCTTACATGGAACCTGTCAATGCAGTCTGATTTCAGCTATGTGCACCTGCAGCGTGAGTCTCAAATGCCATCTTTCTTCATTGACTCCTAATCAGACTCCAAGGCATTTGTTGGTAACAGTGGATGCAAGCACTGGAGGTGGTCCTGTAAAAGACATTAACTATTCATGAATATGAGTGGAAGTGGACAAATGTTTTTCCTCAGGTTCCTGTCATTTTATCCATGTTGAATTTTGCCTTCATCCATAACAAATAATTCTTTCCCCCCACCTCTCCTACCCTGATAGATGCTAAAGGAAGAGAGGGTTGCTACTGTTTCAGGGGATGTAACTGTATAACTTAGGTCATGTTTCTGAACTCCACCAACTGAAAACATCAAAGTGAATTTGTTCTGATATTTGGCCATCTTCTTTAGTCATCCCTCTAGACAAAACATTTATGTGGATTTTTGGTCTGCAGTGTGGCTAGAATGTACGCTACCCAGATGTGTTTTCCTAACTTTGATGCAATAGAAGAAAGGAAACATAAATACCCTTTTGAATACATCTTGTTATGGCCAGTAATAGTTGAAGCTAAGTTAAAGCTACTAGATTTGACTGAAGCAGGGCATGAACTTCAGCTGTATTACATCAGAGGAACAAGAAAAGTGTTTAAATTAAGCTTTTTTTTTTTTTAAAGGAAAATATTTTCTTATCAGAAAGCCTATCTCAGCCAAAATCAGTAAGAGCATTTGTTACTAATTTACTGGGGTGTGTTTGCATATGGTTATATATTAGTGTTGAAAAGTGAGCTCTTTCCTGTTCCTCATAATTGAGGGTACGATTTGTTAATCCAAATATAATACAGTAGAATTATCCTTAAAATTCTGCTCAGACAATGAGGAAATTTTTCTAGATTTAAGCCAGAGAAAGTTACAAGGTTAATTATCACGTTTCAGACACTGAATTGTACCTGACACTTGCTATCTCTACCCTGTGCTCCCCTACCTCTAGCAGCCCCACTGAGAATCTTACTCTTAGTCAGCAGGACTTAAAAAAAGGCTGTACATCTTGTCCCATCTTCTCCATAAACTCAGCTGCTTGTTAGAATAAAGGAGAAGTTGAGGAATCATATGTTTGCTTGGAAGGTTATCTAAATGCATTAATCCTTGTGTATTTGATGGTAGGCTGTTTGTCACTTTTTCCTTCATGGATAAAATGGCTTTCTTCTAGGAAGTAATGTTGAATTGAACTGTGAATCTTTTTGAGTGTGCCTCCACAGACTTTTTGAAGGTGAGAGATTCTTCCCCTTAACTCCAGGTGGCCTGAACTGTCTTGCTTTTCTGTCTGCATGCTGGGGTAATAGATAGTGAGGCTAGGTCAAAAATGAGTATATCTCAAAACTGGAAAGTTTGCTACACAGATCTTCTTTCAGTAGAGAATTGGTGCTAAACATATTGGGAAGTGTTTCCTTATACTATTTACTAGCTCTTCCATATTTTCATTAGTTTTAAGGAGAAAACAAGAATGAGGGATATGAGTGGAGCTAGTAGTTGCCCTACTGAAAGTAGATAAAAAGTAATATTTCAAAAGACATAGGTGAAGAACTTTAGCCTATACTACCAATTGTGAATTGGTTTTTGTGACATTTCTCAAAGAATCATGTTATGATTAATAGTAAAGGCTCAGTAAGTACGTATGTGCACATATAACGGCGCACTTACTTTTTTGGAAAGTAACCTGTAGCCTATGGTGAGACAGTCATGATACTTCATTAGAATAATCCACAGATAAAATGACTTTTACACTCTAAAATAATTGCTAGTTTTGTGGCTCGTCTTATTTTGAACATAAAATGAACCAGTTTTTGGGATGACTGTTTTCTTATTTTGGTTCTATTTTTTCTTTTGGTATTTCTGCCTAAATTCTAAATTTTATGTTTAACTGGCAGAATGCACTGCCTTTATTGTGTGGCTAGGGCAGGTATGCATGTAAAGAAAACTGCACCTGGTTGTGTACCTGTGGGCTTTGTGCTTGTGAATTAGCAGAGTATTTCCGGTGGGAATTTTCTTAATTCATCAGTTTGAGAGAAGAGAGTTAGAAGGTGCAGTTCCAGGTGTGCAGAAGAGTGAGTATCATTGGCCATTATCTGCAGCACAACTAATTTAGTGACCTAAAAACATATGTTCTTTTCATTAACACCTGAAGAGTTGCTGTTGAACACACTATAATGTTACTTCAGGTGGTTCCTTTTTTTTCTTTCTTTCTGTAGATGGAGGGTTTCAGACAGGGATATGATAAGCTCTCTGCTACTTCATTATTAGGTTAAGACTGCCTGCTGGGTGACTTGGCAGTAGGATATTTTTGGTCTTTCAATACTTGTCTTGCCCCAGAAAATGAAACTCCATCACTGAAAATAGTCATACCTGTATGGCAGTATCTTGACTTAGAAATTTAGTATCATAGGAAGTAGGATGCAGTTCGTAAAGGTTATTTGCTGGGTATTGTGAAGCAAGCATTAATGTGATCTGTGCTGTACTTCCTCTGTGGAGAAACACAAGAATCTGCTTTGTCTGAAATTTATTGTTGTGGCACCTCACATGAACAATGAATTTTTGCTTTCCTAAATGATGCTTTTGAAGCCTTTTTTTTTTTTTTGCTAGTAAATCCAGTAAGACTGGAACTTCTGTCTCTTTGCTTAATTATCTTCAAGGTTTATAAATGGTGTTTTTTGACTACATTTTACAAAACCTGCATTTCGTCATGGTGTTCCTATGTTTTGAAATGCTTATGCCTCTTTCAGTAAAAAAAAGAAGACATTACAGAAAACTTGTAATTCAAAGACAAAGCATTCAAGCAAGCAATTCATGTTTTGTGACCTTGGCACTCTGACTTGAGAAGCTTGTTTTATTTCCAAATGTACTGGCATGTGTTCTCAAGATTTTAATAATAAGAGGGAAATTGTCACTATTTCTTAAAATGAAAGAATTAAAATAAATGATGCAATGTGATTCTCTGTGGCAACAATCCACTATCACTTTTGTGGAGGTAAGACACAGCTTCGATATGTGTGAAACTTCAAAAGAGGGTTCTAAATTTAAACAGTACATATATTTGGCTGTTGTAGAAAGTTTGAGTTGACTGTCGTCATAATGTTCAACCTTAATGTTCAACCATAATGTTCAATAGATAGTATTGCTTTGTGACAAAACCCAATTTAGAAAGGTGCAGTAGAGCTGTTAGTGTTAATTTTCTAATGGCAGTAACAGAAGAAAACAAACCCACACAGCTTCCCTGACAGCCCTAAGTATTTTCTTAATCTAAGTCTTCTTGTTTCCAGAGGCACAGATTTCAAGAGTAATTACTTGTGATAATTTCACATTCATCAAGTGAGGCAGTAGATTTTCAGGAGGTAGCTGTGTGCATCCAGATAAAGCATGGAGTGTTATGCTGCAGTGTCTTTTGTCTCTGCTGTCTTCTCTGATCAAGGCCATGTTGAGCTTCACTTGAAAATTGAGTATTTGGTGAATTGATGCTTTGTTGGCATCATGGTGGTCCTTTGGGACAATTAAAAAAACCGCAGCCATGGTTAGCACAAGCTGAGACATTCTCATAAGGGTCGGATAATTGCGGCCCAAGGTACTTAATCCCAATGTGTGCTCTTGCATCCCCACTGCCACGCTGTGGGAACGCCACGGCATTGCTCCCTTGTGAGAGGGACATGGTTATTCCTCCTGGTGCCGGACTGTTTGATAAAGATCGCTCTCTGACATGGATATCTCTGCCTGCATTCCATAAAGCTTTAGTCACCTGTCAAAAGCTCTGTGGACAATGGCTGTTGAGTAGTGAGATGGTCTGCCCAGGGAATCTGGCTGCTAATCACTATTTCTTTATCTTACAAACTACTTTGAAACTTGCCTGTTTAAAAAACCAAAAAGTTTACTCCTAGAATAAGGGCTATTAAGAATTTTATATATTAAGGTAAACAAAGATTAAGGTAAAAGATAAAACAAAGATATTAAGGTAAGAAAAAGCCTATTTGACTTCAAATGCTTACAAATCCTATGTGAATTAAGATATGTGATGGAGACTTCTTAAAACGATAAAAAAATTTCTTGATCTTGTTTTAGGTTTGGCAACTGAGTTGTATTTCCTTCTCTAAAATGGGGTAAAAGGTAAGACTAGTAGTAAATGACCGGTGGCAATAGCAATGAAGAAGCTGTAATCAGCATTTCTCAGGTCTCCATTTTTTCCTGCTTTATATTAATTAACATCTCACTTTATGAAGATCTAATTCTGCTTAAAAATAGTTGTAAGGGGTTGTTGGGACGATTAACTTCCTTGCAATAAATTATTCCGTAAGAATGATTGCTGGAAGAGACCTGTGAGCTTCATCGTTCCTGTGTTCATTTCAGAATAATTACATTTCTGATGTAATCTTTAATATTTGAACTAATTTTTCATAGAAGAGTTGCTCATAAGTGCTATGGATGACATGTAAAGAGACTCTCTGTTCCTTAAATACCAAAATTCTGTTTTCTTCAAACTTCATTTCTGCTAAAAATAGTTACTTCAAAATTACTAGAAGCTGAACCCAATGTATTAGAACAAGATGACCGTAAGACTAATTTTTTACCAGTGCTGAATAGCTTGGGTTTTTTTTCTTCTGTTTAAACAAATAAAAAGAAAACCAAATTGTCTGTCACTTTTCCTGTTCTCCATTTTAGGATATGGTATAAAATCTGGCAGGGTTTTCAGTCCCAATGGTGTTAGGGACTCCAAGGAAATATACTACCACCTCAAAAGAAAGCTCCCTGGAACTTCATGCTCATTTCTTGCAGTTTTCAAAGTTTTTCAAGGTTTTCTTCAACTTCCTATCCAGCTAGGAAGAAAGCATTTTGTGTTTTTGGAATTGTATTTGTACTTGTGTTTTTGTTTTTTTTTTTGTCATTAAAAAAAGCCTGGGAGAATCATTATTATGGTCATTATTGCCTCAAGAAATTTGTCTGCATGTACAAGAGTGGGATATGTTGCAAGCCTTTTTCAAGAGGCATCACTAATTTTGAAGTCATTGCTGGATGTTAAACAATAGCCTAAAAATACCTGACATAAGCACTAATGATGGGGAACTCTGGTTTTAAAACTTGCATCATCATTAGTTTACAGTTTTCAAATGCTTGACATCTTACAAGGCCTACTTAGCAATGAAATAAGCATGGAGAGACATCTTTCTGCTTAAACACTTAACACCGAAAACGTGAGGAATGCTCTATGCTTGGAAATTATTCAAGTCAAGTCCTTGTAATAGTGTTGAAGTATGAAGTTCTCAAGATTATAAAAAAAAAAATTGGAATTTCAGCTCTACCTTTACAACTGTGAATATGAAATTCAGTAAAAATCTTAAACATATTTTTTTAGAGTAGTTCCTTATTTTTTTACAATATGCTTTCATAATAACTTAACTGGCCTTTACTTTTCTGTACTTACATGTATTGGAACAGAGTAGGAATCTGTTCAGAAAAAATTAAAAAAGGGTATAAATTAAAAGCAAGTTTTGATCAGTTATAAAAATACATGTTCCATATTGTACTTCCAAACCATTTCAGTATCTCTTAAGTCTTGCCTGCATCAGATACTTCCCTTTCTTTCATAACTCTTAGAAAGAAAGTTTGGGAAATTTATTTTCAGTTTTCTTTGTTTAAAAGCTTTGTGATATTAAAGAAGGAAAAAGCAAAATGGTAAGTAAACTGTGATACGTCTTGTGCAATATAGATGGACTTTTTACTTAATAGTTTCCAGTTGGTCTAAAATCTTTCTATGTAAGCTACATTTGAGACTCCCAGTTGCAATGTATTTTCCTACCTATCCTGTGAAAAAGTGAGACAGGGAGAGGTTTTCTTTTTTTATAAAATGTTATATTTATTTAGAAAGATGATAAAATAGATATTAAACAGATTGAACAGCTACGACAAGAACTGAAAACAAAATTGGGAAATTATGGAGAAATCATGACTGAGTCTGAAGAGACTAGGATCTTAGATTGCAAAGGATACAGATCCTTTATCTTTCTCAACTATTAGAAAATATAAATTAAGATATTCAGGTGAAAATAAAATAATTAAAAATATGAATGCCATGTAGTTAGAACTTACTCATCCTTAAATTCTGCCAGTGTTTGAACAAAAAGCCCCAGAACACTTCTAAAATTTGTAGCTGATGTCCTGGGAGATTTTTAGAGTGACTTTACTCTGTGAGAAAAGATTTATTTTTTCTTTTTTTCCCCCCTTCCTATCAAGTGTTCACTGCATAACCATGTATTGTCAAGTATCTTTAGTTTTGAGGCTTTTTAAAAATTACTGTGCCTGTGTGTGCCTACATTATAGCATGGTAATTCGTATTGTATTGTCCTGGATATTCCACATCTCAGAAAGCTATATTGGGTCACTTAATCTGTTAACAAAATAATTAGTACTTAGAAATGTTTTTTTCCCCTCCTTGGTTTTTCTGCAAGTGTAAAGTAGAACTTGTACATATGCAGTTATCTAAATGTTTAATTGCTATATGTTTCAGTGACCTGCAGTGCTGAAAGACTGCACTCCTCCTTTAGAAACTTAGGTCTACCATTTGTATAATATTTGTCTTATATTATTATGCATGAGAACTGTAGCATATTGTGTAAAAGAAAAAAATTTAATAGTTGTTCTTAGGGTTTTTTATGAAACTGCTTTCAAAATAGGTTATGGGCTTGGTACATCAGGCATTGTTTGGGAGTACTGAGATGTTTATTTTACACCTATGGCCAGATGAGCACCTCCTTTGTTTATGGTTATAAATGGGGAAGAAAACCTATCCTAAAATGAAGGCTCCATAGGGTAAAAGACCATGTCAGTTATGTCTATGCTGTTTGTGTTTCTGAAGTACGTGTTGGAGTGTCAGTTGAAATATAGCACAGAGTGAGAGACTGCCTGGGAATTTTGAGTGACTCAGTCTAGAAAGCAGCCTTTGCCATTGCTATGTAACTGGGGTTCAGGTAGTTGTCACACAAGAGTAACTGTGTTTGCCTGCATCTTCAGCAAAATTAGTATCATCGGAGCATTATCCATAATAAGATACCGGTGGCTTGCCAGGAATTGTCCTATCCCAATCAGTGACTACATTATAGGAAGCATACTGGTGAATGAACACACCTCATCAGCATGTTAAATTCAATTTAATTCCTTGTTCTTCCCAAATTTTCAATTGTATATTGGACAGGAAAAGTGATTAGATATTTTGAGGGCTCCTGTTAGACTGAGGAAGATTATACTGTTGTTGCTTGTCTCTTCAGAAGGATGAAGCTGTATGTTGCACACAACTACTGGTTATGGTCAGAGACAGCTGATGTAGGTTACTGGGTAGTGTTGTGCATATCAGGTGGCTTTGTCACCCATGAGTCTTGGAAAGTGACTGTGATATGGAGCTTCACCTTGTGTAGAACATGAGGTGAGGAAAGCATCAGGGCTTTGGTCAGAGCAAATCGAATGCCAACACAAATGCATCAGGTGATTTGTTGGTGATATCATTACTCTTCTCTGACCCAAGTATGTAATGTTGGTTTTCACTGCTTGGGATTAATTTCTTGGTTCTCCTTCACGTGGTTAGCTGGGCTTTTTTGTTTGTTTATTTTGTTACTTGGCTCTGATTTTTGTACTGTTTGGACTCATGGGTGTCCTGTGGGTTCTCTGCTTTATTTGGGAAGATTACATTTTAAAATCGAAAACATAAGCTATCAACGCATTTTGTTTGAAATGTTTCATATTTATAGTTCCTTAAAATTCTGTTTTCTTTATCTTCCCAGTCACATGGGAGCTTGGAGGGAACACACACACATCTCTAATGCCAGCATTGCAGATTAAAAATAGTTATCCTCCACCAAATGCTAACAGCTGGTTGGCTCTCTTTCCCTGCTGAAGATGCATCATATAGTATTTTCGTTTTCCTGCTGTTGCCAAAATATTAATGGATCAGGCTCTGCAAGTTTTACTTTGTAAATTCTGTTGTAATACTAATTACACTTTAACTGCATTTCTGTGAGGCTTTTCACAACTCCAGTCAAGCACCTATTACCCCATCCCACAGAGAAATAAACAGAAAGTGGTTGAGGGAAGTGCTTTGTGTTGATTTAAATGAGAATAAGATAATCAATACTTCTGTAACTCAAGTGTTATTCGGGCAGCATGGAAATGCAGTGACACTCATGAGAACAGGTCTCCTAAGTTGTGATCCCCCAGGATAAATCCCTAACCTTTGTTCCTTTCCTTTATTTGAAGTACTTCAGTACAAATGCTGTGGAAAATCTCTTGTCATGTTGACATTATAGCAATTGCCTATTGAAATCACTTTCATCTTCTCTTTTCACCAGTGATGGAAAATGTCTAAACATTCTATTTCAAGAAAGAGGACATTCATAGCAATATTTTTCAAAATATAGGTTTTTTTTGTCATCCTGTAAGTGGACAGTATTATATACAATGACAAGTTATTTCTGAACCAAGTAGAATATCATATAATAGCTTTTCTGTTTTTCCCCATCTTGAAGTACTCAGCAAAAATGTCTCAGCATGTTAGAAGGAGTGAATCTGTTACTTTTATTGTATTTGAAAATTCGTTCATAATGTCTGGCACTTAAAGTGATACTGCCTTCATATGCATGATCCATAATGTTTACATTTTGGCATAAAAGCTAAAGAAACTAGTGCAAAACATGGAGAGACATGAGAGTTAATAAACGGCAGTGTTATTCCAGTGGAAATAATTATATGCTGCCTTTTAAATTATGTAAAATCAATGTATTACTTTTGATTAATACAGTAGACTTGCTGGTCATATGGAGATTACTGTGTGGTATAAACCTGAAAGCTAGTTTGTTGTCACATATTATGTGTTATGATGGGGAATAATTTCAGGAATGCCTTAAAAAGATGCTCTAAACAAAATCCTTTCTATACTGATTGTACTAGATAGATTATTCCTGTTGCCATATGGACTTGAAATTGCCTTGGGTATGCAAAAGAAAAATCTAGATAAATGATAACTCATTTAATACTCTGTGGTTTGTGTTTATGGAAAACAGAATTCCTCAGATCTTCTAAAGGAAAACAAGAGTGCGCCAAAGGTAATTTCAGTGTTGAGTGTTCACGGATAGTAAAATTATATTTAACAGATGTTTGTAATTTTTGCAGGTAATAGCTCTAGCAGATGCAGCAGAAGAAAATCAAGCCAACATGTTCCAGGCATTTGCAAAGTTGAAAAGTGCCACCCATCTGGTGATTATGCTGATTAGTTTGTGGCAGAAGCTCAGCACTGATCAAGTTGCTATTTTGGAAGCTACGTTTTTGCCATTAGCAGAAGATACACAAGAGCTGGTAAGAAGCCATAAGAGCTGCTTGAAAAATGCTAATTCACAGAGCTTTAAGCCCTTAAATTTCCATATTTCTCTTTGTACTTTGCTGAAGACTGTCCTTTGAAGTAATTTAAGTAGCCTTATTAAGTAGGTGTTTGATGCAAACTACATTGATTTCACACTAAAGTGGAAAAGTAGGAGTAGATTATAGAATTTTTCAATAGAAGATATGGGTGGTACCAGTTAAATTCTGCTTAACCTTTCCTTACTAAGCCAAGTAAGAGTGTCACATAAATATAGCTGATTTTTACCTTCTGTCCAATAGTTAGGACAAACAGAATACTACCCCCAGTTTTTTGAAGACTAATATAAATGCTCTATAACATACATATCCACATTTCAGTTGAGATATAAAATACAGGTGGGTACACACAGTAAATACAGTATAAATATTTAATCTATTAAGCATTTGCCATACTTTGTCCTCACTATATTTGCAATGGTTTATATAATGGATGAAAGTATCTAAACAAAATACTTTGAATAGATAATGTCCTTGTATTCCAAACCATGCTCTATATGGTTCTGCATTGTGTAGATGTCTTGCTGATTCTGCTCTGGTTTAATGAATGTGACCAGGTGAGATTGTGTATAAAATTTGGAGAATGGTCTGTGAAGAAGAATAATGCTTTTTTATATCCACACCTAAGGTCCACAGCTAAACACTGCTTTAGTTGAATTAAGGAATGTTCTGAACTTAATTAAGAGTTGATCCCCACTCAATTAAGAGTTGAGTTAGTTTCAAGAATTATCTTAAGTACACTCTAATTTTAATTTTCATGCTCTGCACAGGGTTTTTGCAGTGTACAGTGAATCCAGATTTTGGTGCATACCCGGAATACTTAGAATGGTTTGTGGTCTTTTAAAAAGCTTGTGCTGAGTTCCAAGTGAATCTAGGATCTTCTGCCATTTCTACCTGGGGGGCAAAAAGTGTTTTGGCATTTTACATGATATTGACTCATAGCAGGCAAAGCAAAACAGTTTTGTTGAGATTTGTCTTGGATTTAGTCCTCATTTAAACTTGGAAAATCAAGCTTCACAACTGAGGACCGTGCATTCCCATGAATTGAATTCAAAGAAAGTTCCTCATAAAAGCCCAATCAACCATTTTTTTGCATGACTACTTTTTATTTTACCATCAGGAATTGGGTTGCTTTGACACAAGTTTTGATAAAATATGGTAAAATTTGTTGTGTATCCTGTAACACAGGATGTTGCTTCAGCATATATATTGATGCAGTTTTAACATGGTGTTTAACAGTATTCTATGTTAAAGCTGTAAGACTTCACATAAATGTTGTAAGGATGTACATCCTGCGGAGCAGTCAGGATGAAAAATGTAAACCAACAATAACTGAAGGTGGAAATAGAAACAAAACCTTTACAAAATACTCAATTATGTGCCATATTGAAGTTGTTACGGTACCACAGAAATCTGAATGTAATTTAAGAAGCTTAGGCAGGGAATGGGGAAATCTTCTGACATACCAATGATATTTACAGACAGAAGCTCCTAGCTGGTGTTCAGGTTTCCTTGTAAGCAGTCGACTGGAACATTGCTGAAAGAAAATACTCTGAAGAATTTTTATTTACTCTTCAAACAAGTCTGCACAATGGTTTGTTGTGTTTTTATAGGGAGGGAATGTGTTAGAAGACAGTTTGGATGCAGTCTACATCTCCAGAATGTTTTCTGCCTTGTGAGCACTAAACTATGGAAGTGTTTCCTTAATAAAAGGGAAATGTTTGGAATACACTGTTAACATAAAAAGAAATGCCTCTTTTACCATAACATCAACATTATTCTCATACATGCCATTTCATTTAGAAAAGATTGTATCTTGTTTTCTCGACCTGGCAATCACTTCGGTTAGATATTTAGCAAATATGAAAGTGGCGTGCTGTGTTCCCATTGTGTCACCATTTTTTCTCAGACTGCTAAGTGGTTTCTGTTGCTGCAGACTTTTTTTTAAGAATATATAAAAATTGGGTTTTCTTGTCTACAAAGATATATGGAAGAAATGATGCAAACTTGCATATTTTCTGGGAATAACAGATATTTGGCATCATATTTTGTTTCTGGCAGTAAACTTCTAACTAGCACCTAAATATCATTGCTTTGATAAAACTGACAAAAATGGTTGCTCTTCAGTGTTGGAAATACAAGGACCTTCCCCTTTTTCAGTTATTCTTTCATGAATGCTGCACAGTTGTGGAAGTATAGTACCAGAAATTGAAGGAGATCTCTCAGGTATCAGTGGGATAAATGAGTTAATTCTTCTGCTAATGAAGCCACTAAGAAATTGATGCCAAAACTGAAGAAAATGTTTGCCTGTGGGACTAAAATAAAATCCATATTCAAAATATAGAAGTATATATTATTACTATTTCAGAGCATAGTGTTACAGCTGCATGCCAGCTATCTTTCAAATGTATACTGGTTTTGAGTTCTAAGTTTTTCTAACTGCTGAAATATATGGTAGAAAAATACTTTAGTGTGCTTTTGGAGACAAAAGAATCCATGATTTTTTAATAATGTACCAGAGATTTTGTTAAACAATTAATTTTTTTCAGGAGAGTTGGCCACTGTTCTGCAAGACCAACATATTTGCTCTTAGCTTGTAACAGGGACTGAGAGCAATCTGAAGTACTATAAAGTCTGAAATAATTTAAAAAATGCAAAAAATTTCTAAGGGATGTTTTTCAGCGATTATCCTTTACCAAGCTGGGTTTTCTGAATAGAAAAATATACTTGAAAAATGCTGAGTTTGTGAGAAAGCATATGTTTACAAGAGGAAATCCTTTTGGGAAAGGAGGGAATTTGTCCAGGCTAATTTAAAGGGTTCAAAGGGTTCATGCTATGTGGGGCAGTTTTGATATAATGGTTGCATGGCATCTGGATTGACTGATGGCTTGTATGCCTGATCATTAAGCTATTAATGCTTTCTTTGTTTAAGACATTACAAAGGGAAAATATGTCTGTCGATACGAACATTCTGACTTTAAGACTGATGGAGGGCCCTTGGTGGTACAGCCATCAAGAGCAACTTTACTGAAGAGTAAATATTTTCATAGTTCTCCTGATGTTACTAAATAATGACATACAGGTGCTTCATTGCTCAGAATCATCCCTTGCTTGTCATACTCACATTTGTGTTACCATAGTTTATACTAACAGCTATAAACCGGTGTTGAGGAAGTACATTTCCTTCTCTGTTTATGTTTGGAGTCATACCAACCAAGTAAATGTCTGTATTAGATCTTAAGTTTTTATTGAAATTGTAATTTGGAAGAAAAATATGCCTGAGGGTGAAATGCATATTTTAAGTGACTCTATGATATACAATAATTAACTTACATTAGGGACTATAAATTTACCACTTCACTGTGGTGTTTAGATATAGTTGAAAAATATACTTTAAGTCAATGATGAAAAAGAAATGGTGTCAGAAAAAACTCATGAAGTGCCTGTAAAAGTCACAGGAGTTACTATCAAAAGTGTCACTGCTTTCTGTAAGAAGATGATCTGAATGTAAGTCACAAGAAAAAGAAAGTGTCATTTGGGAAAGACAAGATAGCCTGCTAGGTTTTATGCATGATAGCAAATGGGTTTTACTATAGAGTTCTTGGGTAATGTAGAAAATACTGTTTTGTGGAAAGAATCCTTTACTGAGATTAAATTCTGAAAATCAAAGCTAAGGTTATTTTTGTAATTCCACCAGGATTAATTCTGTCATGACTGACAGCAGAAAAGATTTTGTCTCAATTGCCCATTGATGTCTAGTTCTTTTGAAGCTTTGAGCTAATAATTGCATCTTTGGCAAGAGTAATTTTTATGAACCCTAATTTTTAGAATTTATTGGCAATTGTCAATTTGATTCTTGTAATTAATCCAACCTAGCTCTTAATCACAATATAAAAATCTGGAATTAGTTTTTTGTGTCTTGTATTTTCTATATTCCACTTGTAATTGTAACCACTTCTTAAATGCAAAGCTCCAACTGTGTAACAGACTGAAATATTTAAAATTAGGCTGAAATATTTTATATTTTCCTGTTTGCCAGAGGCTAGTACAAATTATCTTTTAGTTAAAATTTCTTAAACGTAACAAAAAATCCCACCCCAAACTCAATAAACGAAAAAAATCCCACAACACCCTCACAAGGCAGTGGACAGTGATGATGGATAACTTGGAACCAGTTTTCCATATGGTCATATTCTTTATTTTTGTGAACAGACAAGTTTACAACAGATACATTATATTTATTCCCCTCCTTCTTTTTAGAAACAAGGTGGATAATACATCAGCAGATAAGTAGTTTTAAAGAGAAAAACACATGAAATTTGTTGCCTTTTTTCCATCTTGATAAATTACATTAAATGACATTGATTAAATTTTTTAATGATAAAAAATAATAAATAAGTCTTTCTCCTATTTGAATCAATGCCATAACAGAACCATTCAGAAAGACTCATCTGCTACAGTGAAGCATCTCACACTAAAAGAAATGGGGGGAAAAAGCTAGTAAGTTTTAAACCCTTCATCACAAAAATAAAAGGAAGGCACTTTCAGCTTTTCCCAGTAAACCCCATAATTTTTCAGTAAAAAAGGTCAGTCTCACCTGAAGTTTAATTTAGTTCAAGGTAACATAAGATTGTCAAGTGAGGGGAAGAAGGTGAAGAAATGAGATTCCCGCTCTTCCGTGGGCAGGGAAAGTCCTGTATTAGGGAGAAGGGTTAAAAATGGAGTAGTGATGCCTGGTTCCTGTCAATGTCCTTTGCTCACACATGCGTCTGTGACCCAGCTGGACAATAAGTAAAGTAAGAGCATGGTTCACGTATCTCGAACATTCTATGACAGTAGGTTTTGATATGAAAATTATCAGTGCTCTGCCTGCTAGCTTGCTTTCAAGAGGACCAGAGTACACCAGAGATAGCTACAATCACAGAAGCACCAAGGTTGGAAAAGACTTCCAAGATCATGGAGTCCAACCTTTGAACAACTTAGTGCCACATCCAGTTGTTTCCTGAACATCTCCATCCCCTCCCTGGGCAGCCCATTATTATTTCTAACCTGAGCCTCCCCTGGCGCATCTTGAGACTATGTTGTCTCTTATTGCCGATTGCCTGAGACAAGAGGCTACCACCCACCTGGCTACAACCTCTTCTCAGGGAGTTGGAGAGTGATAAGTTGTCCCCTGAACCTCCTTTTCTCCAGGTTAAACAACCCCAGCTCCCTCAGTTGCTCTTAATAGGAGGAGGTGGACAGAAGGATACATGGTTGTAAAGCCACTAAGTTACTGCAACTGTTAGTACTTTTATTTGTGACCCTTAAAAGCAGAGATTCAAACTGATGGCCTATTTGACAATATTGGAATGTCTAAAAACAAAAGATCAAATGTTAAATAACTTGGACGAAAGAGGGAATTTGAAGACCAAAGAGGTGGTCTCACCAGTACTGTAAGCACTATCACAGTTCCTTTAAGTGTCTGGCAAGAATTTTCTTTCTGCAGTTAATTTTGTTTGCTGAGAAGACAGTGGGTTATGGCAAAAATAGCAAGTTTAAGACAAATTGCACCACTGTCTAGTGTTCTTTGTAGCTTAATCCATGTGATTCCTCACAGTGAAGTCTCTGGGTAGAATAGAAAAGTGCCAATATTCTATTGGTCTGAGAATGAAAGGCTTAATGTAGTCTGTTTGAGACTTTTATGGATTAATGAAAATCTATAATATATCTTTAGCTGATGCTTTTCACTTCAAAAGACTACCAGAAGAAGCTATGGTCAATTGTATTTTCAATTTTTTATCATTTGCTGTTTTTGTGGTGTTTGATAAGAAGGGGCTGTGTGAGATTTTTATTTTTTTAACAGGCTTGCTTCTGGTGGTTGGCAATAGTAATGGTTTTCAAATAATAAAGCTTTCTCTATTTCTTCCAGATGACATAAAACTAATTTAAACAAAATTATGCACAACAAGATTTGGTGTGCATTACGAATTGTAAAAGTTCAAAGGACAGAAAGAATTGTTGTATTCTTGTCTTGTTTAATTGTATTCCCTGAAACTTGTATCAAGCTCAGAACAAGCATTCAACCTTGGTAAAAACCTTATGCTAATGGAGAATCTGACATACCTATTGGTTAGATGTATTTTAATTAAAAAGTTTTGAGAATTAATTTTAACTTGAGAATTCATCTTATTTTTTCTGCTAGTACTGGAGATCCTGAAGTTAATCTTCAGTGGGCTGTCTCTGTTGTAAGCTGCGGCCTACTTAGGGATCTTATTTCTTGGTGTGTATTAGTCAAGACAGAACTGTGTTCTGCTTTGATTAGTTTGCTTCCAACATATATCACCTCCTTTTAAAGTAGTTTGGATATCCTGCAAAGTACTGCAGTTGTCCCAAGAGACATACTCTTTGTTTGGTAAATTAAATAAGCTTCTGTTATCAGACATCTTTCTCTGTGTAATATTGTGCTGGGGACCTCTAAACTTTCTCTTTGTTAGGGTGATCTGTCTGGTTTAGGTACAAAGAGCTATTTTAGTGTAGTAGTAATTGCTGAGTATGTGCTGCATGCCAGGAGTTCTGATCAGTTGACATCTAAACTGCCTAATGACAAGAGTGAACCATTACAGTGACTACAGCAATGTTGTTTAGCAAAAGGTCTTAACACTCAATATACATCATCAGTGGCTCGCTCTTTTGCTTTTGTTTTCTTTTTTCTTTTAAAGAAGTTTATTGTCAGTGGAGAATTCCCTTGACATTGTGTCCTAATTGAAAGATCCTCAGACTCATGCCATGCAGCCTTCCAGTCAAAGGGTTCACAGGAAGGATGGAGAGGGATTTTTCACAAGGGCATGTAGTGTTAGGTCAAGGGGGAATGGCCTTAAATTGAAGGAGGGTAGGTTTAGATTAGATAATAGGAAAAAATTCTTTGCTATAAGGGTGGTGATGCACTGGAACAGGTTATGTACTCCCCATCCATGGAAGTTTTCAAGGCCATCTTGGATAGGCCTTTGAGCAATGTGGTCTAGAGGAAGGTGTCCCTGCCTATGGAACCGGAGTATCTTGAAAATTCCTTCCAACCCAAACCATTCTGTGGTTCTCTGTATTGATCATTTGTACTAGTATATTAGAAATGTACATGTGATTTGTGATTGATTTTAAAATTCTGCTGGAATTGCTTATATACTAAGACAACCTATCTGTTTCAGCCTCAGTAGATTATGACCTTTATATTACATAATAGGACAGGGTTTATAAAATTAAAAGTTGCATATTTATTGTTTGTTTTACCTTCTGATTATCTGGCATTAATTCAAAACTATAATACTTTTGTTATAAATACTGTAGTGCTACATTAGTAGCATTGTATCTAACGCTACTGGCATTTTCTGAGAAAATAAATTACTCCAAATAATTTTATGAAGCTCTCTGTTTATATTGAACATGTGGCAATGGTATGCAGCTAAATTCATCATTTCCCTTAGATTTCATGGCCAGAAATGTTTCTGAGAGAGTGTATCAAGATCTAATCACCAAGATAATCTTAGTTTTTTGGGGGAAGCAGGGGGGAACCAGGTGTGATGAGACTGCTTTTGGTTCTGAAGTTGCTGATGGCTGTTCTTGGTTCTAAGTTGCAATCATGTAGCATATTTTGGTCATTACAAGATAATCTATAACTATTGTTCACATATCGTGCTGTTGTACAATCTGTCTACTGGAAGTTACAATGACATCATGTCACATAGATCGATAAATGTAGATCAGTAGATAGAAATATCATACAGAAGATGTCATATGAATTTTCCATCTTACAACATCTCAGAAAAAAAACCTCACTTTTTGGCCATAATTTTCAGAGTAGTCATTTTTTCAGATGGA
This sequence comes from Pardalotus punctatus, assembly GCA_013400915.1. Lineage (NCBI taxonomy): Eukaryota > Metazoa > Chordata > Aves > Passeriformes > Pardalotidae > Pardalotus > Pardalotus punctatus. The sequence goes on along the minus strand of VZTX01005232.1, from coordinate 612,402 downwards.
ATTTTTTTCTTTTAGTTAATGGCAAGATGCTTTGTCTTAATCCTGAGATTAAGAATTGTATACCACTATTGTCTCACATTTACACAGCTAGTGAGAGACTTTCTTTACATTAAAATAGGCCAGATTAAAGGAACATAAAGATTGCATAATTTATGACCTTCATAATCTCCTGGCTTTTTCAATGAAGTGAAAGTTTGATAAAGGTGAAGTATGGTTTAGATATCTCTAAAGTAAAACAGGTCATAAGTCAAATCCATACAAACAATGGAGGAGTTAATGAACTTTGCTCAAGCTACTCTCTTAAGAGAAAAACAAAAAAAAATACTCTAGCATAAATTTTAAAGTTGACTATCTGAGTCCAGTTTGCCGTTATCCTCTTTGTCCTCACCTGTGCATTTTGGGAGAATAGAAATTCCACAATTTGAAGCAACAGAACTGAGTTTAAAGGTAAGTGGTGTAGATCTGAAGTAATGCAAGAATTTAAATAGGAAATAAACTTTATGTCCAGTTGTTTTTTTTCCCCCATATCTAAAGTATTTGAGTGGGTGTGGTTCCATATTTCACAGGTTTTGGAAACACAGACTCATTTGTCAGCATTTAATAGAATATTGTATTGGTAACCTAATAAAAGATATCATAGTAAAAGATGGAAAATTTCTCCCCAAGAATATCAGTGATATAGAAATGGATTATGGGCTGTGATGCAATGAGAAGTTTCAATAATCTTGTTTTAGCATAGTTTTTATCTACTTTTTTCCTTCAGACTGAGTATAACAAGGTCTGATTCCTTGTCCCCCTATCCAAAATTATCTTGATGGACCCAATTTTAGAGTTCACGTATGGTAGACCTGCTGTTGGATGTGTAGTATTCTCCAGCAAGATGCACAGCTCCTGGGGTGTTTTCTTGCCTGCAGACAGCTTTGACAACACCTGCAAGACCGAAACAGCGCCTCAGTTTTCCTAACTAAGTGGTAAAAAGTTATTGAGAAAAACAAAGATGAAGTGTTAGATGATTTCAGTGCTAAAAATCAAAACAACGGATCTCTGAAGCTGGCAACAAAAGAACTCAAGCCACTCCATTCATGTAGTGCATACAAGAGTTTCTTTCATGAGTTCCCAGAAGAGATCAATGGTCATAAGAAGTCAAGCTAAAAAGAAAATTAAGATGAAAAAAATCTCACAAAAATTCAGGATTCACAAATAGCTTCTACAGAAACCCGTGAAGTGTTTGCATTTCCACTATTCCAGACAGGATGCATTTATATTACAAAAAATAAGCATTAGTAGAGTAATAACTGTAGAATTATATAGTTAGAATTTATCTCTTGAAAAAATGTGCTCTTTTCTCTGCCTCTTACCAACTCTTAAAAGATCCCTGTTGTCCTGGAAAAACCAAAAATCCAGGTATTAAGACATGCTCTGTATTGCTCCAATTTTGAGATATGAGACAATTTGAAAGAAGAGTTGAGTAACACAGGCACATTACTTGTCAAGAAGAAGCCTACTAATCTAATTCTAGCCTAGTTTTAAACTAATTTTGAAAGTCTTTCTTGCAAATGAAGAACATCCAATGCAAAAGGATGCAGCCCATATGGAAATTTGGCTGCAGTATACAGAGGTTAAATTTTAATGGAGGAGGTAATGAAAACATTGTCTATATTAATCCTGGTATATAATTTCTTGGTGAAGCATGCACTTTCCTGAGAGTAAATCAGTAATCTCAAAAGTATGGAAGAGTTAAGCAGCTGTAGAAATACTATGACAGTGGTCCCTGCGCAGAGTTTTGCTTTCTTACAGGTGATACACTCTTTAATCATGTTACCAGGTGTTTCATTAATTCAGAAAACCCTACAACTGTAGCTAATCATAACTTGTTTCTGAGAGCAGAACTTTGCTGAGAATTTGACTTGAAAAATAAATTAAAATCTCAAAAGATAAAGATCATCCTGATGCATGCAGCTTTCAGAACATTTGTTTGGTAATGCTCACTTTGCTAGAGTTCTAAAACACCCACTGCTTTAATATTGCTTTTCTACATTTTGATTTTTCCAGGAGATTACCTTAGGAGCACCATACCTAAAAGAAAAGTATCACCTATTCTATAAGATAGTTTTAAAAACACTATTTTGATTACTAAACCATATGCATTTTTAACTTTCTTTCCATATCTGTAGACACAATGGAAGGAGAGTTTGGCAAATCTTGATCTAAAGTTAAATGTCCATAGAATAGAATCCTCCAAAAACTGTATTTATATTTAATGCAGAAGTGTTTGGTGGTTTGTGAATTGAACTTCAAGGACAAAAGTACCAGAGAAGCTTTTAAATGGTATATGTACTTTACAGGAAAGAATCTGTCATAGAGATTTTTCTCAGGTGAAGTTGCCATAGGCTATCAATATGTTTACCAAGTAGGACTCAAAATGAGAAGTTCTCATAGAGAGTTGTTCATGCTGCTGGAGTTCCTGTTAAATAAATATTTCTACATTGAACAGATAAAGTTGCTGTTTCTGTTATGACTGGCAATTACAGCACAGCTGTGCAGGAATTACAAGTGTGTCTGCGACAGACTTTAAAATGAACTCACTTTATTCACAAAGGATTTTTGCTAAAGCTGATTTTTGCAGTCTATTAACCTCAAAATGTGAGAGATTAATATTTGAATTACATGTTCTGAAGTAGCTTGAAAATAGTTGCTGGCATACATACTTACTTTTAAATAACTCTGCACAGATCTGTTTTGCTATACTCGGACCAGTTCAATAAATATTATAAAGAGATCTCATACACTTTCCTGTACAGGTCTTGATTCCTTTCTGTAGTCTTTTATTTGTTGTTCTTCACAGACTATTTAAGCTTTTACCTTAAATATCTGTGGTGTCAGGATCCCTACAGAACTCGATTCCTCATATTGTGGTCAGAGTTATTAAGATGTTACCTTGTGCTTCTCTAGATTTTGCATTTTATTTTGTCCTGTTTGGCTTTTTTTTCTTGTGTTTTAAGTTAATTTTAATTTGTTTGGAGTAGGTAAAGTAATTTGTTTTCTAAGTCCAAACCCTTAATAATGTTTAAATGTCTACAATGCCTATAATGTAGTTCTTCACAACAGGTTGACTTCAGAGTACCATCTCACAAATAAGGATGGTTTTCATGATTAAAAATTAAATTGATTCATCTACTGTTTTGAACTATTCTTCTAGAACTATGTATCATACTAATTTTCTTCATTTTGGTTGTTCTGTCTCTTACTTTGTCTGGGATGGTCAAATATATCCTGCTTTGATGATGTTTTCATCAGTCTGGAAATTTCCATTAGAACTGGATTTCTTTAAATAGCAGTAGAAATAAAAATCATCAGTTAATATTATGAACATTATGCATCATAAATGATTTAAAGAAAGATATGACTAGAGAGAGCAGGTTTATTATAAGAATTTCAGTTGTGCTTTTTCTATTGTGTGCTCAATACAAATGTCCTTCTTAGGCACTTAATGGATTTGGAATGTATTTAAGCTTGAGTAATTTGTCTGGATTTTCATCAGACTTGAATTCCACTAGTCTGTAGGATTTTGCCAGTTCCCTGTTTTTTAGTTATCCCAGTGGTAGGTTTTTGTTATTTATATATGTGGAGGTGCTTTTGCTTTGGTTTTTTTTGTTTTTTATACAAAAGTGAATTGTAGAAGATTCCAGATAATCTGTGACTGGTGTTTCTACTGCATTGTGTTAAAGAAAACTGGTTTTATATTGTTACAAGGATAATTCTTCAACCAAGAATAATTTTTTCTTAGAAAACCTTTTCTTAAAAATATAGTCTCTTGACACTGTTCAAATGTAGTACATTAAGACTTCAGTAATATGTTGCTGCTTTTTTTTCTTCAGTGCTAAATAGATATCAAGTCTATTGGGTTGCCTTTTTTTTTTCTTTTATTCCGATTATTTTCAAAAGGTCTCCTGAAGGCTTTATCAATTATTTTTTAGCAGTATTTTTTCAGGGACACTCACAAGGAAAGTTTGTAATTTCCATTTCTGATGGCACAGACAAATGTTGCCTGCCTACTTCATGGCTTCTGTAGCTGATACCACCTCTTTGAGATAAATAGATCAGTTGGAAATATAGAATATGCTTGAAGAATGTGCATTAGGAACACTGGTAGTGCAGTGAATTTCTGGTCAGATTTGCTGATGGTCTATGCCTGTGTTGGAGACTACCAGTTCTGTAGCCATGGATTAGTGGATTACTGGTTTGTATGTGTAACAATATGATAATTTAAAAAAATTGCTGTAAAAGCAGAGTACTGAGAGACATAAGGCTGGTGTTTCTTGTGAATTAGCATATACAATGCTTTCAGATATAGAAACCTCTTTTTTGGTGGTTGAGATAAGCATAAATGCCAAGATTGTCATTCATACTGTGAACTTTGAAGTATTCTGGCATTTTTGAAAGCTGATTAAATCACTATTGTGTCTATAATCCAGAAATAAGATATAGCCAGGCAAATTCCTGAGTTAACAGCTGTAAGAATTCCCATAATTTGACTGGCACCAATTTTGCATAGTTTATGCAGTGTATTTCACATTGCATTTGAATTCTTTCAGAACTGCCTTGATTGTCACTCCAAGATAAATTACATCATAGGCTGCTCGGAAAATGGCTGTTGCCTTAGGAATATTATTAATAAAGATAAAGGCTTTCAAAGTAAAAGATACACAATAAAATACCTGTCTAGCTTATCAACATGACTTAGGAATCTTGTTCAAGTTTGACTGATATGCTATTAGAATGATTTATTTGCACCTAAGACAAATAGTATTCATTTGTAGATCTCTGAATTATACTAACTGTATAAATGTGTTAAGAAGCTACACTATATGAGTAAACCTACCAAATCTGACAACAGCCCCTGTCTCAGACTTCTCCCTACATATATGTGCTCTATGCATCTTAACAACAGCAATATGGAAATTCTTCTCTTGGATCCTGCTCCTATCTATGTCTAGTTGACCTTGATTTTGACCAGCTAAACTCTTGGGGAGTGGAGTCTTGCAGCCAAGCATCAGGCTACAAACAAGGTACTCTGGATGAAGCCTTATGCCAAAGTGAGATTGCATGTATAATTATGGTCACACTCATATGCTATGACACCTGAGGATCCTTTGTGGTTATTTTTATGGAATACAAGTGATGTGTATGAATATACTAGCCATGCTAGTATCGCAAGTCAACATTGGGTCTTCAGACTCCTGCAGTGTATTTGATTTGGTTAAAAGAAAGTGCCAATCTCTACCTATTACCTAAAAGAGAAAAATAATAATGTATACATGCAAAACATGAAGCCCAGCCTTTCCCAGGTAAAAAGTAAAATGGATGAATTAAGTATTTCCATATCTATTTCAATTATATGAAGAACTTGGATGATTTAATAATGCCTTTTTCTGTGAGTCTTGACTGACCTTTATTGCAGTCACAGCAATGCTTGCTGGTCATAGAATGATGGATTACTGGCATCGCACTCCTGTTGAAGGTGTTCTTTTGAGTCCTCAAATATGCAGAATACTACACAGAAAACCTTTACTGACTATTACAACTGTGGTAGTAGAATCATTCTGCAGTGCGGGCTATAGAGGAGAATACTTCTAGTTTCAAACATATTTCAGCTTTTTTAGCATATGAAGAATTTTTCTTGTTCCTTCAATTCTCCCCTTGTACAAATAAAAAATGCTGACAAATGAAGTCTTATTTGCAGCCATTAATTCTTAGTTGTACAAAATCACCTCAAGTTTTCCATCAAGTTTTTTTTCATTTAAAGGTAGCTTTTGTGTACTCTTTCATTAATCACAAAGGCTGCATTGGATTTGACTGGACTTACTAGGTCAACAGACCTTGAATTGGAGAAGATAGTTTTATGGTCTACTGAGAAACCAGTTTTACATGGAAATGAAATAAAGGAACAAGGGTTGGAAAATGTTAAGGCTCTGGTACAAAGTAAAACATACCTGTGTGAGCCAAGGACAGAATACTAGCCACTTTTAATTTCCTGACTTTTGTTAGCTTGTAATTCAGTGCTTTATTTAAATGCTTTTGCCTGCATTTTTACAACTTATTTGGAGAGATGTGTTGGCGAGCTTCTCAGCTACTGTATGATGACAACAGTTAATCACATATTTCTTTGTCTTTTAGTGAAACTCAAGATTCTTATGTTTATGTTGTCTTATTTTTCATGATTTGTAGTATAATTAGGAGTGGCTGGCTTGGCTGTTTTTGATGTTTTGTACATATTAAATTTCATTGCCCAGTATATGGGAACATAGACAGCATTTGCCAGCTCATTAACCTCTTTAAATTGGCTGCAGAATGGATGATTTCCTGTCACCATCACAGGTCAGTGGATGCATTGCACTCTAATGGACTCTTTCTAGAATATTTGAAAAATGTTACCACAGCATTGATTGATTGATTGACAAGATTTTTCTAATTTGTGGGTCTTTTTGTGAGGGCCAAATCCAGATAAGATAACAGGTTAATGTTTCTGATCTGAAGTCAGAAAGGCAAATGTTGACTAAGAAAACCTCACTAGGTGATCCTGTTCCTCTGCAAAATGTAAGTATTTTTTACCTGCACATCACATTTTCAGGACACTCTGGACTAGGATGAAGTGCATATGACTGTGTGGTCTCACTGGTGTACTTGATCACTAGGAAGCATCTTCCCTAGATCTGCACTTAGAAATTTTAACAAGATCAGGAAGGGTGGCCTTTGATTCTCTGGGTTAAAAGTAGCGTTCTTTACAAAAGACATTAGGTATTTAGTTGAAGAAATCTATAAACCTCATTTGCTGAGTGGACTATGGCAGGGTTGACACCATCGTTCTTTCAAATGTTATACTTACGGAGTCGTGGAAATTTGTATAGGTAGGTGATTTTGCTGTTCAGCTGGGCATTTTCAATCAAGTAGAACACATAATGAGAAAGAGCTTAAAACCTAGAAGACTCTGGGTTTTTCTTAACTACAACTGGATACCTGAGTTTTCTGAGTATTTGCCAGTAAAAGAGCAAGCTTGGTGTTACCTTCTTTTAGTTTAGCAGCAGGTAGGGCTGGGTGATTCCAGACTGTCATGTCAAAACTTCTAAAGTCCCTAAAGACTATTGCCAAACTAAGACCCAACCAGGAGCATTGAGAGAACAGACTCTAATACTACAGTGATAGAATATACTTTCCTGTGTATGTAGGTAGCACATACATAGAACTTGCTTACAGGTGACTGAATAGTAAGAGATGTTATGAGTCATTAAGTTAGCAGACCACATAAGCCCTTTATATTAGTTGCTAACTCTATTCAAGCTCTGAGAGATTGTCATGGAAAGACATGAGAATGTTTGTGACTGTCTTGCAGGTTCATTAATTATGGATTCTTTGGATTAATCACATGGGCTCATCACAGAGTATAATTTAAGATTACAGAATGCATCAAAAGAAGTCAATCTGGGTGTCATACTGCAAAAATGAGATACATGTCATATATTAGATTTTATGCATTAAACTAATAACCTTGTCACCAATAGTAGGACCTCTGCTATCCAAGACTCTTAAAGTAACATCTTTGATTTTTTTTGTGTCACTAAAAACCACAGTACAGATTACAGACTCAAAGCTAACTTTAAAATATGCTATTCAAAGCATCTTGTGAAAAGAAACTTCCTCGCTTTTACTGGGTGTTATTTGTTTGTTTGAACTGAAGAGATTACTAAGCTGTAGTTTTCATAAATGTTTACAGCTTGACACAATGCTGAAATCAAAGTCCTTGTTCATCACAGCACTGACACCTGTGCTAATGCTGTGGGTATCATAACTTAAGGTTAATTGATCTGATAAATGGGTGCTGAATATTTGTAACTTTGGGTTGTAGTCATGATGTTTTCTGCTATTGGCATGTTATGAGAATCTTAAACTGTGGTTCCAAAGAATGTATAATTGGATACATATTCTTTTCCTGGCCTTGACATATCATCATCATAATGTTATATACTACATATTATGGTTTTATTTACATTTCCATTCTGTTCTTAATTTTAATTGTCACAACCAGGAACTTCTAGTTTTCAGTTACTAACGCAACAACTGAATTTAATTGTTCTGTCGCATACTGTCCGTAATTATTGAAATTAGATTTCTCTGTCAACCTCAATATTGGAACAAGTTTGTTTTTTCAACTTTTGCTTGTGCAAGTTGAGGTTGGGTGTTCATGATACTCATGAACCCCCAAATTATAGGTTATGTTATCAGTATCATTTGAAAATTCTCAACCATGATTTGTTACCTTACTTTTAATATGATATATTACAGTTAACCTAATTTTATTTTATTTCCTTTAATGCAGGGTTGGGAAGAAACTGTGGATGCTGCGGTCTCTTACTTGTTACGAACTTGTTTGTCAAAGAGCTCCAAGGAGCAGGCCCTGTCTCTCAGCAGCCAGTTGTGCATGCCCAAAGATACCAGCAGACTGAAGAAGAACATCACTGTCTTCTGTGATAGACTGGCCAAAGGCGGTCGCCTTTCATTAAGTACAGACTCGACCACTCAGCAAGCTGCTGTCATGCCAGGTAAGACATGAAGTGCATGTTCAGAATCCAAAATATTTATTTGTATATTAAAACAAAAAATTTTGCACATTTTGTTTTCTTGGCAGTTTGTTTTTCATTGGTTGTGGAAACCAAATACTGTGTTGCAGACAAGTAGAATGACTTAGGTAATAAGATAATTTTAAATCTGAGTTTTTTTTCTTATTTTATTTAGTGCTTACTGTTGCTTTTGCACAGTATGCACAGTAATGCAACAAATGAAACCCAGATGGTCATTGTTATCCTCTAAAATTCTTAACACTTATTTCTTTGCACTTTTCAATTGGATGGGTACATGTGTATGTTTCCAATGTGATGGAAAAAGGAGGAGTGGAAAGTCATGCTTTCTTGATAAAGAAATTAATATATTTACATTTGTGGCTTTATGGCATATCCATATGACAAATCATGAAGTAGTGATAACACTAAATAAAAAAACTTGCAACTTTAGAAAGTACTAGTTGGCTGGGTGATATCTCACAGAAAGCATGAAATTGAAGATGAAAATTATTTAAGTATGTGTTGAGTAATTTTTCCCATATAGAAAAAGAATGCAGGCAAGATTTCACAGTGCACAATGATTTACATGAATGTCATGGAATTACCATTTTTAAAGGCAATTTTATTAATGTTCTTTGCTATATTCCTACTTCTTAGTAGTAGCAGGACAAAAGCACTCTTTTTCTGTAGAGTCTGAAGTTTAGCATCTTTGTACTGTTGCAAGATATTTTCTTCCTTCATTTTTCTTCTAGATAGATAGATTGTCTCTTAGTAAACATCAGGTAATCCTGGTGACTTGGAAACAGGCATTTTTTTCTCAGCTTTCTGCTCTGAATTTGGATTGGCTGTTCATTCAGCTTCATACTCTCCTAAACCACAGTATCAATATGGTCTTTGACCTCAGTGCCTTCCTTCCCCTACAGCGGTCTTCACACCTGTAAGGAGAAGTTTGTATTTTATGTGTACTTTGTGCTTAAAATTGGAAGTTTATTGTTTTGGCTTCCTGGATATTGTTTTTCATAAAGATTGGAGTTGTGTTAGGGCAGTATCTTGATTATCAGTATTTTGCTTTCTTACCTTACAAAGAGTAATTAAATTCCTGTTTAATATAATATGAATGGTCTGTGCAATATTTCAGCAACTCACAAGTCCTTGTTATTACTATGTGCAGCCCTCCTTTGTATGTGCTACTATAAATGTGCTACTATAAATGATCTAGTGAAACACTTGCAGACTATGCAGTGGTAGAAATTCTATATGCATATATCATTTACTTTAGTGTTATACTGTTGCCATATCTGGAACCAGACTCATAATCATGTGAAGTAAGGAAGTGAGGCAGAATAAGTGTGATACTGGCTTTACAACTGTTTGTATTTCTTTGCAAGACTAAAATATGTGTGAAGGGCATTTCATTTGTTGAACTTTGATTATATAACCATCATTTTTCATTCTAAGAATTTTGAAAATAAATAGCTACAGTTCAACTTTTTCCACCTAAGCTGATAAGGTGAATTGATTTAATAAGGAAATTCACTTCTTCCTATTCAGTTGGCTAGTGTTATTGAGTTCAGGGAACTATGCAATTAGATTATGGTTCTATTAGGAAAAGAGTAAAATTTGTAAATATTGTAAACAAATTAGAAGAAATATTGCTCTTGATAGACTTTGCATTTACTCATAAACTGTTGAAAGAATGTAATTTTTAAAAGAGGTTGAAAATAAGAAATTTCATCTTAATTTATAGGACAAGCTCATTAGAGAGAAATACTTCAGTCAAATGCTCAAAATAGCATATTATTTAAGTAGTTACCCTCCAGCAGGATGTGCTGTGTGATTTGAAGCTGTGTGTGTTTGTCTTTGAACAGACTGGAGAAAACTTGAAACTTCTTTTTGAGAATAAAGGTTTTACTGGCACTTTTAAAACATGTTTGTTTTGTCGCCTGTTCAGGTTTTCTCTGGCCATCTCTACCTTGGCAAGTAATGTGGTCTGTTAGAAGCAGATCTGCAGGGAGAAGGAGTAGAGGCTGGCACTATGACTTGTATCATCTCTGTGTTTCAGAGCTAGCACTGTGCCTGTACTGGTTCTCCATTAGCAGTTGGAGTGCTCTAGGTACATTCCTGGAATTCATCTGCCTGGCTAGATTTACCTAAAATAAATGAGTTTCTGTGCTCAAGACCGTGTGAAAACTGTGTCATTTTAGGGACAACAAAAAAATTTGACTCTGAGTCTGACTAAAAGTGTCTGTTCTGTCATCATACAAGAATGATGCCTTATAAAAGGAAACCAGTCTACAAAATAACTGTGTGCTGTTGAGTCAAGAGCTCTTTGATAATGCCTAGAAATCAGAGGAACTCTTTCTCCCAGCCCTTAAAGGAGAGAACTGGAATGGGTAGAGGAGAAAAAGATGGAACTATATTTGGAGAGGGAGATTGAGAATTGTATTTGTATCTGAGGATTTATGGTTAAGCACTGGATGGCAATGTAGTTGAAAGTTCTTCGGGATGTTTAAGCTCCAAGCCAAGCCAAAGGTGGCTCCATAATTGTTCAGTAGGGTAGCTGTCATTAGCTTGAGGATTTTGTTCAATGTCACTTTTTTTTAATCCCATTCTTTTTCTAAATTATGAAAAGTCCTTTTTCCATAGCAACCAACTTTAAAAAATTTTGTTTAAAGTGTCTAGAACCCTTCTGGCTTTGCAGCAGTGTAACAGTAGGCTCAATTTCTAGGAGTTACATTTTATATGTTCAAGGTGGTGTACCCTTAAATCTAGAGAAATTGCCTGAAGCCACACTGAAAAGCTGATGATTATCTTGAAGTGTGCAACTATTTGAAAGATGCCTTCAAAAGTAGTTGTCAGTATTTGTAGTTAATCCAAGAGTATATGTTAGAGGTAGACCATGGTCCCTGCTGGGTCTGGTTTTGTTCACTATTTTCTTAATAGCTACAGTGGTGGAATATGGGAATGAATGTTGAAATTGTGGTTTTGCAACAAGCTTGAAGTAGTTTCAGGCATATTGAGAGAGCAATAATGCTGATCTTGATAAATTAGAAGAAGGATCTAAAGTTATTGAAATGATTTTCAGTTGAGACAAGTGCCAAGGACTTTAGCAAGTAAGAATCTGACAAACTAAAATTAGAGAAACAATTCCATAAGCACTGTTGCTATAGGATAGGCCCTTGGGTGTTATATTGGACCAGCAACTGAATAAAAGACAGCAATATGTTCCCATTAAAGGTGAATTTCCACTTTGGGTTGTAGTCATATGACTTTTAATGAGGAGATATGATTATTTCTTTCTATTGTTCATGAGCAGGATTCACAGGGGAGCACAATTTAAGGAAAACCTAGACAAATTGAATAGAGTTCAGTTTTGTTTCTTTTGAGGGCAAAATAAGGAGAAATTTCAGAAGGGACATGATAGTTTTCCTGTATGTAAGATGTTCTTATCTGAGTGATTAAAATTTAATCAGAATCATTGGCTAAATATGATTATAACTGTAAACCTCATCAGGCTATATCATGTGCTGTGTTGCCTTTGGCAATGCATAAATGGCTGGATGAGAGGAACGGTGAGGGGTTAAGGGAGTGGTGCCAACCCAAAGTGTGGGTCGGTGCCAGGGAAGTGCTTGGAAAGGTGCTGTAGGCCACCCACATTGTCATGTATTGAGTTTAATGGGTGTGAGAATTTATAGCATAAATCCTAATGACCTGCAGTGAGTTAATTCTGTAGCTTTTAATGGTTTCATTATAATATCTGTGTGTTTTGCAGGATTGCTTTTAAAACCTTGATGAGTATTAACTGTGGCTGTTTGAAGACTTGTTTAATGTCAATTGGATGGCAGTTCTGTTTACAATATTGCTTCACCCATATTTTGGGAAGCTCAGTTACTCTTCAGCTAGAATGTGATCCTGCTTTTCCTATGATAGTTCCTGTATAATAGTTCCTGATGTGATGAGAAATGGCACCTGTATCAGTTCAAGGCTTTGTTCAAGCAAGGATTTTTAAATTTAAATTAGGACTTTATTTTTCTTTCAACCATCCTCTTTCTTCTGCCTTGTTTTTTAACTCAACTTCAGTATTTTTTTTCTCTTTGCTTCATTAGGAGATCATTGTACTGTGCTTTAGCATGAGTACTTCCATAGTTTGATATAACTGGAACAGTAGAGAAAATATTATTTAGCCAGAAAGTCCATCATTGAAACTCCATGATTGGAATCTGTGGATTGTCGGAGTGTCATCTTCTCAGATGGATGAATCTTTAGGACTGAAATTATAAGGGAAAGGAGGATTATTTTGCATTCAGGAAATAGGACTTACAATACTTATGTGTAAGTGTAATATTTAAAAATTATATGAAGTTAGAGCTAGAAGTCAAGGCTACTGCCCATTTAGTTTTCCCCTTTGTGTTGCAGTGGGGTAATGGATCCAGAGCATCAGTGACAAAGTTGATCTGAACTCTTAAACACCTTATTGAACAATATCTCTTGATAGCTTTTATAGTAGCTTAGTGTCCTTGTTGGAAGGTTTTCCAAATGTCTCTTATCCATTGTTTTTCCTGCAAATCAGAGTGTTTTATTTGGAATATTGAAAATGGAGCTGGCAATTAATGATGTTCTTTAATTGTTTAAAATTTTGAAATATTTTTAGTACATTCCTTCAGTAACTTTTCTTTTATACTAATTGTGACTAAATTATTGCAGTCTTTTTATGATGATTTTCAATGTTACTCTTTGTTTTCCAAAACAGAATGCTTTTCCTTTAGTCTGTGCAGGGAGTATATTGTACTGTTCTCTGCCCTATCGCAATTTCAAGACCCTTTTCTACAAATTTGTTGCCTAACCATATGTTTCCCATTCTGTATTTATATAGAACCAGCATGGTAGTGTGTACCTGCCTGGATACTTTGTTTTCATAGTTTTTTTATTTATCAAGTTGATTATAATTCTACTTTGTATAATCATGTTTCTGTAATTTAGATTATGAATGGATAAATGCAAACTTTTAAGGCAATGTTCTTTACCACGTTAAGTATATATATGGACCCCGAATCCATATTTGTGCTTTAGAAGACAAAAGTTTTTCTAGGGTTTCTTTTCCTTGCATAAGCTTATAAAAACCTGTTTTCAAAATCCTGTGATGGTATTTGTGAGTGATTACTGCCCATTTGAAAACTGATTTCTTCACTGAAAAACTGGGATGCAACAGAATGTGTCATATTCCTTCAGGAACTCTCTGTTTACATGCTATTAAACTGGGGCAGAATGTTAGTATTAATTGGAAAAACATGTGGATCTGAGATTCTGGAAGAGCAATATTAATTGATATATGAGAATTAGACATAAACATTGCTGCAAGTTCTTAGCACACTGAGTGTATCAAAAGAAAGACTAGTAATTGTTTGATCTGAAGAAACCGGTTTTTTGTAGTTGCAGTTCTTCTTTTGCACCCTTAATTATGAATTCTTCATTGGTTATTATGGGAAGGGAACATGCAGTATAAGTCAGGTATTCTCCAACTTTATTAGACTTGAATGCAAAATATCTTGAAAAATGTAGTGGCTCCCAATTGTACTCACACAGGTCCAAGTCTGTGTTTGTAATGTTATCTCAGTAACAATTACAGTAACTTTTTTCCCTGGAGAAATTAGAATAATGTAATTTGAATTTCAAGTAGCCTGAATAAGGCACAGATATGGAAGTTAGCCGTGAAGCCCAGACAATGCTTTTGAACTGCCAGCAGATATTTATAAAAATCATATGAGGCTGACAGAGCATGGTTTGAGATCTTTTCCTGCAACTTAAATATTGTGAGCTTGAGATCATGATGCATTTTCAGCTTTGCGTAGCCCCTCATGATGGTGCAAAGAAATGTATAAAAATATGTAGTTTTTCTCATAGGTGTGACACAAGTCCAGTGTTGTTTATTTCTGCAGAAGACTGTGGTCCATTATGAAGTGGGATTTCACTTAAGATATTTTCCATGTATTTTCTGTAGGAAAAAAATATGGAACTACTTTTTTGTTTTTTCCTTTAGTAACCCTTAAAATAATGCATTTAGATTTCTTATTTTGGTTTCAGTATATTGGGTATTCATAAAGCTTTTTAGGACTGCTTATTAAATCTATGTAAGGAAGAGTATTCACAAAGCTTGCTGAGAGTGTTTGAAAGGATTTTGTAGACCTGAGCACTGTTCAGCACTGACTGATGAAAGTGGTGGTCATTGATTAAATTAGATTCAGCATTTAATCCATCTTTATCATAGTAGTCCTCACCTGTTTCCACTATTCCTTACCTGCTTTCATTCAAGCAGCGTTTACAAAAGTGTCTAAAGGACATTGGTAAGTATCTGTGAATTCAGGAAATCTAAACCTTAATAATAGTGCTTATTTCTCATTGAAAATCAGTTTACTAAGGACTTTTTTCTTAAATGTATCTGGAGGCTTTTACTGCTGGAAACACTGGGTCAGTTCATTCCTAGAGATTTCTTAAGCACAGGCCCTTAAATAGGAAATTGACATTAAATGACTAACTATTGTAAGGAAAACTCTAATTCATCTTTTCTAACTTCCTTAAAATCATGCAGGTTGATCAATTAAATAACTTTATGGATTCCCTTGGGAAGTGGGTTGTTTACTAATAGTGAAAAAGTATTGTTTTCATGTATAATATAAAACTGAACTCCTCATTTAAACAGAAAGAGATTTTTCTTACATTTGCTGGCTAAATTTATTTAATCTGTGTATATAAAGTATAGCTGTGTATCACTGAAGTATTAAATTCATTATTCAGTTTCTTTAGAGCTCAAAATTTGTATTTATCTGTTTTGAAAGTTAATGTGTATTTTCAGATTGTGTACTACTTGTATTGAAACCAAAACAGATCCATCATCACTGTATAATTATTTTTGAAATTCCCATGTTTTTCATACTGCCTTAAGGCAAACAGACATTTGGTAAAATACGTACTTTCTATCTTCTCCTTTTAGTTATTCCTTCTAGTAAGGCTACCAGTATGGTGCTGATTTTATTTTTTTTCTCCTCTGGTTTTCCTTAATTATTTTCTGTATTTCTCCATTCTACATTAGGCTTCGCTGGTTTCCTTCTCCATTCTGTGCCCTTTGATGTCCATGAAACTCCATGCACAGTCCCTTCACTGTGATAGCTGGAGCAAGTAACCCCATCACTAGCCAGCCACGGGAGTAAATGACTGACAGAGAGAGGTAGCAACAAAAGCATAGGAAAACCCTTTTCCTGGTAAGCTGTCAGTTGGGTCCCCCAAAGCAGTAACTGCAGGGAAAATCCTATAGTACCAGTCTGAGTCGATCAGGCCAAGGAGATTTTAACAAGGTTTGACAAAGGCATAATGGAGACCAAATCCATAAACAGTGTGATCATTGTGTACTTCTGAGTCCAATTTGTGCAGCTCTGCATGGCTGAGCTGTTGTGCCAGCTTAAACAAAGCTGTCTTCTCTCTGTCAAATTGCAGATGATAATCACATAAGAATGATAAGAGCAAAGATGTTGCTCTCTTACAGCCCTTAGCATTGTCATGCACTCCTGTTAAATTGTGTTGGGTCAGCTAAGAATGAGACATGATACAGTATATAATGGAACATGATGCAGTGCTGCAGGTTTAATTTGACTTCTGGTTCTTCATGTTTAAAATATTTTTTTCAGAAAATTATCAGCTGTTCACAGTGAACAGTTCTATCTTAAAATAAAAGCCTAGAAATAAGTGAATAGTAATGTATCAAACATTTAAAACTAATTGTTTGGGTTCTATTTTTGAGACTAAAATATGTCCCTTGCCCCATAAAGCTGATTTAGTGAAAAGGAAGGGGAGTAGCAAGTCATTAGGGAGAATTTTGGGAGCACTTACAGCAACAAGTTTTTGTGGTTGCTTAAGAAAAACTTAAGAACACTTTAGTGTAGCCAGAAACTTGATTGTTTGGCTCTCTGATGTGGATCTTTACTCTTTCTAATTTCTTTCCCTTGTTACTTCCTTAGCACTTTAAAACTTTTATTTCTATTGTTTTAGTAACTTTGGTCATTTATTTATATGGAAAGGAAAATAGAACCATGCAGAAAATAAATGACATTCCCAAGTTCATAGTGTAACACCTGTGTATAAACAGAGTTCAAATATGCCTTGCAGTCTTGTGTTGTAGCTCCTACATACAGTTGGTTTAGGTGTTTTTCTGTTAAAACACAGATTAATAGATTGTGGTGAGGCTAACATATTGCAGCCTGTTCTTACATCGTTCAGCTTGGTTGATGTGAGCACACTGAAAACTGGAAATCTTAATATCGGATGTGGGAAGAAAACAGGGAACAATGTCTGAGGTGGTCTTTAATTCAGTCAGTCAACTTTCATCACCCTTCAGGACTCAAATGATAGTTCTCCAAGTGGTCAATTTTCAGGGATTATATAAATAATGATAAAGAATTGGAGTTATTTTTTTAAAATTGAAATGGAGGCATTGATAGAAAATATATGCTTTTTTTTTCAGCACATTCCAAGTTTGAGTGTTGTGAAAAGGGGCAAAACAAGATGGAAGAGTAACGAGACACATTTTTGTATAGGGTTGTGAAAAGGTTTTTGTTATGTCGTTTAGAACATCTCCCCTCCTCAATTGATATTACAGCTGGCAAAAACCACAGGGGGAAGGAGTACAAAGGTTAAGAAGGCTAAAGCAATAACATTTTTTTAAAAATGAATAATTTAAAGAGGAAGATGTCATGCATAATGAATAAAAAAGAAATCCCTCTTGAGATTTGGGATTCATTCATTTGTGGTACTATAAAATTTAGTTGGCAGCATTGCAATTCCAACTTGCCTCAACTAAGTACAGTTCGGATCAACACATTAGTGCCTTGGTGTGCACGATTCTATTGCTGGCTCTTTGCATTGAAATCCATTAAATTTTAATATGTCCTACTTAGGTATAAGTGGTCACAAATGATTCATAATGTTGAGGTAAGCTTTTGGTGAAAATAATTGTCAGTTGAAAAAATTTTGCCTAATGATCCTGCTTGTCACTGGACTTTATTTTCTATGTTGTTTGTATGCTTTAGGGGCCACAACCAAAAATAAACTTCTAAAGTCTGTGTTAATAAGGTAATTATTCAAAACGATGGAAAAAGTATTGCTAATGGAGAAAGTGTAGAGTCTCTGACCTTCCATTTCAGAAGATTCCATAGTGGCAGGTAAAAAAAGGGAAGCTAAAACATGGATAGTTGTTTTAAGAGGTTGCAAAAATTATCTCCTTTTAAAAAAAGAAGTGCCAACCTTGAATAACTTTAATAATGTAGCATAATAATTTTAATTAAGGTATGATATTAACGAAGATTCAGTCTTGTATGTCTAGTCAGTCTTTGGATTTCCACTTACTAAATTTCTTGGTTTCTCTAAACTTTTGTTTCCTGTGATATTTGAAGAACAGCCTATATGATGAAGTGCACTGGTATTCCTACATGAGCTGTAGGCATTTGAACACCATAATTAGCTCTGCAGTTTGGATGACATTACTTTTGCTTTCCAGTCCCTATCTGGACAAGACCACCAAAAAATTACAGGGATTGTCTACTTTTCATAAGTACAACCATGGCTAGTTATCCATCCACAAATAGTTATCAGCAGAGAGATAGTACAGAGGGATGAAGCAGGATATGTCAAGTGTAATGATTTATTCAGTTTCTTCTGACTGGAAGTAGCATCCTTTAGTCAGCAGAGATGCAACTGTTCACACATCAGGAGGTGTTGTAGCCATTATTTCAGGTACCACAACCCATTTATTTTGCATTTGATGCTATTCTTGGTTTTCTGGCATGTTTAGGTTGAATAAACCTGACTATTCTCTTATGCTGCCATAAATTAGGTGTACCTTGGCTGAAATGGCTAGTGTTACATTATTATAAACTGTCCTGAGCAAGTGTGCTCAGAATGAGATAGTTGTTTGCATAATTTTTTTTTTGTATCTGTTATCACTGAATTTTTCTTGGTGCTTTTAAAGGTCTGATTGGTCTTCAGTTTAAAAAAAAAACGGAATGTTTGATCTTCAGTTAAAAAAAAAAACAAAAACCCAAACCACTTCAGCAATAAAGTTATTAATGTTCTTTTTTTCTTAATATTAAGGTCACTGTAAAGTGAAGGTTTTTGTGTATGTGGGATTGATTAATAATTTCTGTTATGTAGGCAGTGTAAGTAACATATACGAGTCTATGGAAGTCTGTGGTGAATTAACAGTGCAAAACTATATGTACATCACTAACACCATTTACAGTGTATTTGCTCTTCCACATTACCATAAAAGAGTCCAATAAATCTAAACCTAGTGAAAATTTCATATTTTGTACATGCAGAACTGATTTTTCAATTACTTCAGACTTTTTCAGAGCCTAATCCAAATCCTGATGAAATCTGTGGGAGTTTTTCCATAGACTTCAGTAAGCTTTGGCTCAGGCTCCCACTTTTCAATTTTTCAAACAGATTTGCCAAAAATCTGCAGAGAGCCAGGCACTTGGAAAGTTTTTACTTGCAAAGTACAGCTGGTTTTGAGTTGCATACAGGAAAGTTCCCAGTGCTTTTTTGAAACAAAAAAAAAAAGTTTTAAAGGTCTAATAACTTTAGTAGGTAAAAGAGTGGCTTTAACATTTGAAGCTGAAATTGCCTTGGGTCTTAGTCTAAGCATGATAAACTCTGTACTAGAACATTGTTTTTAAAATGCATAACTATATGATAACAAAGCTTTAAACTGAAGTTTTAATATAACTTTAGCTAAAATTTTCTTGGGTTATGAGTTTCAGAGTGCCAGGGATGTCTGTACTAATAAATGATTTCTCTTTTTGTTTTGTTTTTTTTAGTTTTAGCTTTTTAAAATTATTTTTCTTTTCTGCAGTGGAAAACTACACTGCAATTAAAGAGTTATTTCCTGAGGTTAATGACACTAATTTGAGGGAGAGGTCTTGAACTTCAGGGAACATATTATGCAGCCAGATCCATCTGGTGATGTAGGGCAGTTTTCACTGCCCCTGGGTGGTTGGATCCCAGACTTCAAGGTAGATGTGATTGGACGTGCTGGGTTTTAGACACAGCCAGTGCCTCAGCAAGCATCACTCATACCCTTGCATATTAGCCTAAGATTAAAATAGTGGCATTAATTTAAGGTAGTGTCTTGGGTTGCAGATGACAGTCAGTGAGGTGTGGAATCTCTCTCAATTTCACTTTTATTTTTTGTCACCTCTAGTGCAGATTGGATGCAGGTCTGGCTGCAGTTCTTCAGTAGCTACGTTGTGAATTGCACCCCCATGGTCTTGATGGATTTTTCTTAGGGAGAAAGAGGGTGACATCTTGCTGAATGTGAATGCCTGACATTGTTACGAAGCTGTGTATCATCAGTATTGAACTTGCAGATTTTTTTTTTTCCCCAGAATTTTTAAAGAATGAGAGCATATTTATGACTGTTCCACTTTTTTGTGATCAGTTAGCTGTAAGTCTATTCATGAGCCTGGTATCTATCAATGCTTCAGCTAATGTTCACATGGTAAGTGAAGGTCCATAAATTCGTGTTTCCCTTGCCCCTGTGTTTATTCAGACTCACTCATCCCTAAAATTTTGATCTGGTATTTGAGGTGGAAAATGTAATGAAATCAAACATATGAGGTGCTTCATGACTCTGGCAGATTTAAATTTTTTTAGAAAGTCATTCTTTTTTCCCTAATTGTGTCCTGGCTGAAACACGAAGAGTGGTGATAAGAAGGCATGCAAAAGCAAAGAGTTACATAAACTTGAATCCTTAAGGTTTTGTTTTGATTTAGTTACACTTTGAGGCAAAGATTTAACTCACCCTGTACTAATTAAAATACTGCTAAAGAACTAATAAAAAAGTGATGTGTAGTTAGCTACATAGTGCTAAAGTACTTTTTTTAGGATTGTAAAACCTTCAGCACACTGGTAAAAACCGCAGGCTTGATGAGTTTCATGCGATTATCATGGTAGGCTGCATATCTGGGGGTGTTTGCTGCGTGTTATAAGTGCAAATACCAAAGCAGAGTGCATTGCCAGGAGCTCTCTGTCTTTTGATGAAAGATGTACTTTATTAATTCTGACCCTAACCAAAGCTTGACTTACTCCACTTTAAGAAAACTAGTTAACTGTAAATTAGAGATATCACCAAAAAGGGTATTACTTCAAAGTTGGGATATAATTAGGGGGATGTTCCACTGTTTTAATTGAGTTTCAATTTTAATGACTTGCTGTCTTCTGTGTAACAATAAACAGCTGTGCCACACTCTGTGTTTCAAAGAACATTTATTCAGCCTTTAAATTTACCATTAGAGATCAAAGAAAAGTTCTGATGTATATGGACGGTGAGGGATGCCTCAATTCAAATGGATGGGTGAACAGAAATAGTGCAACTAGAAGTAATAAGTATCATGAACAACCTTTTTAATGTAAGTTATGTGGTGTTTAACTGTATTAAATTTTATAGAGAAATCTTTTATGATTCTCCTAAAACTGTATCAGAGTACTGATAATCATGTGTTTCTTCTAGCACTTTTTCCAAATAAACTTTTCAGTCAAAGCTGAGGGTTTTTTAAGTAAAAATAATTGCTGGTGACATTTTGGAAAGCGGCTTAGAAATAAATGGATGCTTGAATTACATATAGGAGTTTGTGAAGGACATTTCAGAGTAAAGTCTTGCTGAATGATCAGACTTTCCAATCTTAAAATCTATTAAAATATATATGAATTAGTTGGGTTTTATTTTCTCTAAAATGGAACAGGTTTCTTGTAACCAGAGTAGTCATTAGGGGTATTAGGTTGCTGTTCAGAGATGCTTAAATGAAGTTATGAACTGACACTCTCATTTGAATCAGGTTGTTAAGAAAACATGGAACAATGTGACAGGAGTTACACAGGAGATTAAAGTTAGCCCAATAAATTATGTTAGATATCCTGAGTCTAATTACTTTCTACTAGAATATATTGGGATGAAGGAGATTCTATAGAGTAATGTAAAATAGACTCCAGCCAGATATGATGAAGTAGTTAAAGAGGCTAAGATCTAGAAAGGGTCATTAATGTGTTATAGACAGGATTTTCTTATGCTCCTGTGATTAAAAGTCCTTCTGAAAGTAAGACAAGTTTTTATGATGCCTTTGGCAGTAAACAACTGCCATGTTTCCCTACAGAGGAACTGTATTGGCAGAATTAATACTTTGCAATAATTTCCCAATCTGAGGAGAAAAAATGAAGCAGTTGTGCTTGGTTATTTCATTTAATTAGTTATCAAGGGAAAAATGCTTGTTGTACAATTTTACAACAGATTTCTCAAATATTTCCAAATAAAAAATACTGGTGTCTATGTAAAAAAGAGCCTTGTTTTCGGTCATTTTTGCAGCACATTAAAACCAGTTTTCTTCTAGCTTAGTGTGAAATTGATTCTCATGTGGATAAGTTGATTCTCTCTGGCTATTGAATTGCATATACATGAGATCATTTTGGTTAGTGTAGTTACAGTGTATATTGTAAACCCCATGAAGAAATAGGATGGGTGTTCAGTTATACTATTCACAGTTAATCTACTCTGAATTTGGGTCCATGGTATCCAGAAAATATTCCTTTCAGTGCATACTTTGTGATTCACTGTAAAATAGGAAGCTTTTTTTGCAACACAACATTGCCAAACCAAGAAAGCACTATATTTTTTGGGTCAAATCATTCTTATTTAATGCGGATATGCCACTTCAGCAGACATGACCATCAGTGGTTGGGAATAGGTGCTGAGGGCATGATAGTAATTCATTTGCAGACCTGTGGTAAGGTTATGCCAAGGAGAGCTTTGTTACGTCTGGCACATTTGCTAATATGAAGGAAAGATCTTTGTTGTGAGTGTTATTTATGATGTTGTATTTTTGTCAATTCAAGAGTTTATCTTAGCAGAATTAAAAAGAAATAGTTAATAGAGGTATATACAATGAAGAATCACCATGGTAGGCTGCCTTAAGAAATTCTTGGCAAGTGCAGCAGTCTGGTCCTTCTGAACAGTGAAATAATTGCTTTGATCAACAAGATAAGGATGAAATCCTGGCCTCATTGAAGTCACTGGGAGTTTTGCCATTGACTTAATTTAGTCAGGATTTCTCCTGTTTACTTGACAGTTCTCTGTTACTGTTCTACTCAGATTCATGTAGCGGCTGGTAACCTGACTTAGCAGAATGCATGAGAGTGAACCATGAATTAGACTTCTTTTAAAAGTGCCTTCAGAGTCTGAATTCACATCAGGTGGGTCTTTTTTTCAGTGTTTGGACAAAAGGAAGGTACAGGATGTGCTTTTTAGCTTAATACAGATTTGATGTTAATAGAAAGGAAAACACAAATGCGGAATTCCGTTCTGGGAGGTAAAACCTAGAGGACTGCAGAAGCCTCTTTCCTTGTAACCTTGATGGCATGAGGCAGTGCTATACTCTTGTCTTCATGACAAGTACCGAGACAAAAGTATAAAGAAATTATGAAAATTGCATTGATTTATTTCTATTAATTCCTACTGAGAACCAGATAGGAAACACTCAGTATGTAGTATTAATAGCTGTCCCAAATGCTTTGCAAAGACTGACTTGAGCAAATCCCAAATATGTTGAAATCTTCAAATGAGAAGATGCTAAGGATCAATTGGGGAAGAGAAGGAATAGAATCTGAATGTAACTTTGTACTTTTGGTTATAATGATACATTGTGTTTGTTGCAATTCAAGGAATCTAATGATACATTATCATTTATACCATGGGCTATGACAGAGAGGGCTTTTTGCCTAATTGGTAGTTAACAAATTCAGCCATTTAGCTGGTGCACAAAAACCCCCGCAGGTGTTAGAGAGTTCACAGGATAAAAGGAACTGTTTGCTTTAAGTAGCATTTCATGTTAGAGAAAGTGCAGATGCTGCTGCAAGATGTATTATATTTCCATAATCAGTGATAGATAGCAAGAATTGTTTAACAATCCATATCCTATGTGTGCACTTAAACCATGAGCAGATCAATAAAAAAGCATTAAGCCTGGTGCCAGCTGAAGATATTATACCTGCAGGCTGTTTGGCTGCGTAACGGAAACTGGAGCTGGATTTCAATAACTCTATTTAGGTAAATCATTATCTAGACAATGATACTTTTTCCAATTTCTCTTTTAGTTCTGGGTCATTTGGAAAGGGAGAATCTATATGTAGCCAATGGAGTTTCTTGTTTAACATTTCTAACAAGTAATTTTTCTATATATGAACAAAGTATAGCTAGTGTTTTTATGTAAATGTTGTAGTGCTTCATAATAATATAATTGCTATCCCTTTTACTTGAAGTTATTCCTGAGTTCATCTGTTAAACAATTGTTAGTTATACATAATAGAAAACTTCATAATCATGTCTTGAAATGACTGCTTAATTAAAATAATCTTTCTCAAGGCTTTGAAAACCTCTAATTTAGTGTCATGTACTCAGAATGTTGAGGGATGTGTTGCACTCTAGATACTGGTCTGATTTCATAAGTTTTCAATGAGGAAGAAAGTATATTGGCCTGCAAGGAACTGTTTGTTGAATATGAAATCATGATGAAAAGTTGAACTTTCAGAAAAAAACAGAGTTAAAAAGCCTTTTAAACATGATCAGAGGGGACATTGAATCTTCAGTGTGAGTTCTTACACTCTCAAGATGGGCTACCATTGCTCTGCTTCACTTGGTATTGTAGACATGACCAAATTAAAACAAAGGGGCAGAGAACACTTTTTTTACCAATGAAATGTATCCTTGTCCTTTGGTTATTCTGTGTTTAAAGTCATTAAGCTTATTTTATGGAGAGGGAGCCAAGACTACCTAGTGTGTTTCAGTAATCTTGAGACAAGATTCCTTGAAGAGAATCATAATGCCACAGACATTCAGTGAGCTTGGCTATACAGCAAATTCTTTATATGAACACTGACTTTTAATGGAAGGAAATTAAGAATCATGTTTACATAGTGGGATTTCTTTTTGTGGGGTATGTGGTTTGTTTGGTTTATTTTTTTAATAGAAATTGTCCCCCATCAAGTTACTGTTTTTAATGAAGGAGTTCAGATCTTACTAAGGTCAGGAGGCATTTTGATGCTGTTGGAATAAAAATTGATACCAAGTCCAAAAAACCCCCAACCCATAAGTCAAAATGATGTAATTGTTTTTTCATATTAAATAATTCTTCTGTCTAATGACATGAAGAGGGCAATGTTTGATAATTGTGTTTGTGGTAAATTTGCTTCTAAAATATTTAGAATAACTTGAGACATTCCACAATTGTGGGGACTAAGAGATCGCTCATGCTGTTATTGAACTGTCAAAAGAAATTGATATCAAATATCATAGGTGTGAAGGCAACAAGCTACAGTGATGATCTTTGCATGCCATATTTTCAGGTGGTCTTTGGTTTGCTACTCAGATACAGGTATTCGGACTTGCTAGTTTCTTTCAAGTAATGTACAAATAGAGAAAGTATAGCTAGAATAGCTAGGGAGGAGGGTTTAAAGAAGGAAGAGGTGGAGAGTAAAAAGAAACTGGTAAAGGAAAAGTGACATTGCGGAAGTATAGGAGAAGCAGCAGGCATGGAGTTATTTTAATCAGTAGCTTCATAAATTCCACCAAATAGTTTAAAGCATCTCAACATTTGCAAAAGCCTAGCTTCGTTTGAGGATGGCTTTAGACAATGAAAACCAATCTAAAATAGTATTTAAACTTCCAGACCAAGTAGTGTTTATGGACTAGAAAAAGGGATACTAATATGTTCTTTTGCTCTAGTTCTGTAACATTGTGTACTGAGTATTACATGGCTGGGTTTAGTAGTAGGGGGCTGCAGGGGTGGCCTCTTTGATAGGTTGCCAGAAGCTTTTCCCATATCTGACAGAGCCAATGCCTGCCAGCTCCAGGACAGACCTACTGCTGGCCAAGACCCAGCCCATCAGGAATGGTGGCAGCACCTCTGGGATAATGTATTTAAGAAGGGGGAAAAAAGTCTGTTAAACTGCAGCTGGAGAGAGGAGTGAGAATGTGTGAGAAAAACAGCTCTGCAGATGGGAAGGTCAGTGGAGAAGGAGGTGGCGTGGGTGGGTATTGCAGGTGTAGGAGCAGATATTCCCCTCCAGCCTGCGGTGAAGACTTTGGTGAGGCAGGCTGTCCCTCTGCAGCCCATGAAAGTAGACGGTGGAGCAGATTATTCACCTGCAGCCCGTGGAGGTAGATGTGCCCAAAGGAGGCTGGGACCACACAGAGAGTCTAGCCTGGAGCAGGCTCCTGGCCGGACCTCTAAACTTGTTTCCTCTCTTTTTTTCTTGATTGGTGTGATGGTGCAAAGCAAGCCATAAGATCTCTCCAGTTTCATGTTATTTGTCCAATAATTTGTTGTATTTTGAATAGCATATTTGATAATTTAGTCTTTATCTTGCTTTGTATAGTTTCCTAGAAGATGAGCTAGACATTTCTAAATTATATTATTATATTTTACTTAAAATAAGCATTACAAAATGTATGTTTAAGTTGAAATAGACTTTTTTTTAGCATGTACTGGTGTTGTACAAAACAAAGAATAATGTGATTTAGAGCGGAAGGGTGGTAGGGGCTCCCCTTGTCATACAATTTGAGCTTTGTACTTTAGCAGATTTCAGGGTATCCAATCACACTTAGAAATACAGTGTTTTTTAAAAATGAGTAGGTCTTTGGCCTGGTCAAGCCACAAAATGATCCTTAAAAACTAGAGAGTTGATTGAGAGAATTAAACAAGCATAAGGCATAAAAGTAGCAGACTGAGAGCATCACTTCTCTGTCGCTTTATTTATTATCTTAGACAGTAGCAGCAATGTCAGCCCTTAAATAAAATGAAACAGAACAGTTAATCCTGTGCCTTCTCATATAAAAAGCCACTTTGTTTCAGACATAGCATTTTTATTGTAAAAACAGACCTTGCTTCTTACAAAAAAAATAAAAAGGGAAAAAAAAAAAAGCAGGCTGGATTTGAACAGAGTTTTCCCTAACTCTTCATTATCTTCTAGTGGATGTAATTCATTGTATGACATTAGCCAAATTGAATCTGTTCCCCCTCTCCGAAAAGTTCAGTGCCATGATTCTCCCCAGTTATTAGACTTTTGGAAGCATGGCTTTTTGGATCTTCAGATACCTTGTGTTTGATTAAAAGATACTTTGTAATTTTGTAAAGTCAATTCTATTTCAGATTTATCACATGGACCATATCGATCTCCTGTCTACTTCAAATGCTTGCAGGAGATATGATGCAAAGTGTTTATATATGCAAAATCGTTTATCCTTCAGTTATATAATTTTCATAACATTTGAATGGTATTGACTTTAGTAAAATTGCATTATTTACACGGGTGTAGGTGTGGTACTAGTGAAAGAATAGATTCAATGTCGTTTATAGAGTAAAATTTGCTGAATAGGTGTTGAGGTTTGACCCTGGCCAAATGCCAGGAACCTACGACATCTGCTCTCTATGCTCTCTCCTGCCAGATGAGTAGAGGAGAGGAATCAAACTAACACAAACACACTGGACTCATGAGTAGAGATGAGGCAGTGATGGGGAGGGGACGCGCGAGAACATGAGCAAACAGGAAAGAAACTTAAGTTGCAAAGTGATTTATTAACCTAACAGAGTCGGAGGATAAATGAGAGGTAAAAATAAGCTCTTAAGACACCATTTCTTTACTAACCCCCCTTCCCTCTTAAGACACCGTTCCTCAGCTCACCCCCTCCCCTCCTTCTCACAACCAACAGCTCTGGGTGGGGGGCAGGGTATGGGGTTTTTCCTTAGTCAGTCCATCACCACAATTCTGCTACAAACACTGTTTCTCTACTCACCCCTCTCCCTCTTGAGACACCATTTCTCAGCTCACCCCCCTCCCTCTTTCACACAAACCAACAGTTCCAGGGTGGGGCAGGGTATGGNACTCCATGGGCTGCAGGGGGACCACCTGCTCCCCCATGGTCTTCACCACGGCCAGCAGAGGGTTTTCAGCTCCGGCGCCTGGAGCACCTCCTCCCCCACCTTCTCCACTGACCTTGGTGTCTCCATGTTGTTTTCCCTCACATATTTTCACCTCCTCCTCCTCTGGCTACAAAGAAGTGCGTGCACACATTGTTTTGATTTCTTCTTAAATATGTTTTCACAGAGGCGTAACTAACATTTCTACTTGGCCCAGGTTTGGCCAGCAGCATGTCCATCATCTTCAGAGCCATCAGAGAGTGGCTCTGCTGGACAGGGTGAAAAACGTCCAGAACCTTCGCACAGGACACACAGGAGCCATCTTTGTGCCCCTCCCTACCCACTAGCAAAAACTGGGCCAAGTAAAACCACCACAATAGGAAGTTCTGTAAACAAAGGAAAAAATTCTATCTGTAGGATAAAATGTACAGTTCTGTGCTTATTTCCTCCAAATAAACTAAATTAATTAAATGGTATTATGATACTTAATGGAGCCAAAGTTGCCTTTTCTTGATTCCTCTTAAAGTCAGTCCCAGAGATTTTAATGCTGTAGGTTGAGCTAACACAAGATAATACTTGGATTTATTTGGTCAGTGGAGTATATAGTAAATGAAATATTAAATGCTAGTGAAAATAAAGTAAATAGAAGTAATATATGTTTCTTTTTGCAGTGTTGGAGCAAATCTAGGTTAGTATAATTTGATGGATTCTTAGGTCCCAGGGCAATTAATAAAAATCATAGATGACAATTAAGTAAAACCAACATTTTTAATGACTAAACAAATACAATGTTATTTGAATGTTCTACATCCTATGGAAAAATCTAATATTTGGGTACAACTGAGAAAATAGAAATTCTTAATTAAAGGAAACAGTGCTATCTTTGATATCATTAACAGAGAAGCAAGGATTTTCAGCAAAGGTTGCTTTCCAGCTGCAGAAGGGAACTTCAGTATTATTAGAAAAGAGAATTCTCTTTTTTCCATATGAATGTTTTGATTTTCTAAACTCTTAATACCCAAAGATCTGTATGCAGTTTGTCTTATAAATCCACTAGATAGTTTTTTTTTTAAATTGGTTTATTTCAATAACATTAAAAGAGGATGCTTTTATCTGTGTTTATTTCATTGCTTGATCTGCATATTTCTAGGCATTATCTGGAGATACAGAAAAAGGGATACTAGTTCGTTATCCTGTTAAAAATACAATGCCAGATTACTTGTATGAAATTTCAGCACTTAACATTTTATATTTTAGAATCCAGTGTCTCTCCAAATGTAAATTTTGGAAGTTTGTTTTCCAAATATTGTTGGGAATCAGAATTGTCAGAACCAGAATTTTTAAGCATGTACAATATCACTGCTGCTTTTTAAATGAATTATTTTCAATTATATTTGTTCCCAGAACCTTTATAATTCTTTTTTCCATTGTGAAGTGTTGGTTAATTTCCTACAGCTAGTTAAAGTAGCCATGTAGTGTATTTTTTTGGTGATCTTATGTTCATTTTTAATGCTGTGAAAATATTGTTAGATAAATGGAGAGTAGTAATTTATTTATCTTCTAAGAATTGGATAAGTACTCATAATTAGATAACAGATAATTGATTAATTTCAGAATACTAATAGATAAATATGTTTTGACCTCTATTCCCTATATTTTCTCTTTGGAGAGGATGGATGGGAAGGAAGAAAAGAAAGCCCTTGTTGAGAAATTCCATCTCTGTGTTAGAATAAGTCAGTTTAGTCCCATTCATAAACAGAATTATTTGCCTCCATGATTTCTGTTCAGGAGTGATTCAAAGCCCTTGCTCTTGTGGTAGTCAGCAATTTAATTTCTAGTAAAAATTAATTTGTGAACAATTTCTTCTTGTTCTAAAAGTGTCTTTTATTTTGCCAGACACTAAGGCTTTCTGGCCTAATTGCATTATTGATAAAGATCAGTCTGTTCCTTTTGTAGTTGTCTTAGCTCAGTAAGACTGGTCGTCTGTTCAATGTCAATAAGGTGCATGGTTCCTATATGATCTCAGTAATCTTCAGCTGAATTTTTCCAAGTTTATTTAACCTGTCATGAACATGGTAATAAGAATTGAACTCAGCATTCCACATGACTTACCAGTGTCTTGTTCAATAGTGTTATTCCTTTCTTGATCCTTACATGGAACATTGTCAGGTGGATTTCAAAATTGCCTTTGCCTTTTTCATAGTCATCACACTGGAACCTTTTTCTTCTGTCAACCTGTTATTATTTCTGTGGGTTTTGCATTTTCTTTCATTTCCATAATACCATCATTTCTGACTCTCATAATATTAAAGCAACTGCAATTGCTACTGAAATCTGATATTTGTGTTCTGTAGCTAAAATTTGACATTTTGTGTATTAAACTATTTTGCAATAATTTCCAAAGTGACCAGTTCTGTATACTACTCTTTCAGTAGCCCATCACAATAGTGCTATGAAGTATTACTCTATCAATTTATTTGTTTTTCTGAGCAACATGCATTCTTCAGTAGCAGCATTTTAATCCCAGTTACTAGTCCACTGTCTTCTCTTATCCATGCTCTGTCTGATATTACATCTGATGTCAGTAGGTTTTGTTCCTGTATTCTCTAGCCCCAAATAATGCATTAGTATACATCTCTAATGCTTTTCTTTGATTTCACTTGGTTTCTAATCTGGATTAGGCATAGGTCCCTCATCAACAGTTTCTGTTTTACTACTGTTTTATCAAGTCTGTCTCAAACATCCAAAGTACCCAGCATCACAAGGCCTCATGCAGCAAATTGCATTATCTCTTATTTCTTGTTCACAGCTAAGATAAAAATCCTATTTTCACTAACCTGCATTTTTTAACTTCCTCCTGTTGTTAAGTGTTTTGCTTAGTCAAATATACTGTAAACTCTCTGAAGGTAAATGGTTGTTTGTTTCCCTGAACCAGTCAAAGACTACTCACTGATAGTCTTTGCACTATCGTTGTGTGATGGAGCACTTTCGTAACTCACAGGTTACAGACTGCAAACCAGGCCACAAATATTTACTGTCTCTTCAATTTCTGAATGCAGGGAATGAGGACTTGCTCTTCCTTCACTAGTAAGTCCAAAATTTGTGTATGTATATGCATGCATCCAAGTATATAGTGTTTATATATGTGTCTGCGCGCTTGCGTCTTCAACTGAAAGAAAGTTTCATATGTGTGCTCCAGGGAATAGAAGGGTTTTAAATGGGAATAGGAGCAAGATATTTCTCTAATTTTTTTAGAATGATGAATACCAGGAGGGTTTGTTATCAAGATTATAACAAACGGTTTTAGTCTGTTTTCTTTCACTGTATGCTGAAGAAAGGTTAGAGACCACATAAAGACAATATTGTGAAATTTTTTTTGACAAGCATGCTCCAGAGATCCCAGCTGCTCCAAACATTGTCTTTGAGGTGTTCTCTGTTGTGTTTGCAGATGGAAACCAGAGGTGACAGTGGAAATTAATTTGAATATGCTTTTAGAAAAAATTATGAGCAAAGTGTTTATCAAGGGGACCATTACCTATTTAAGTTTTTAATGTAAATTAGTATAAAAGTCTAAAGGTCTAGTAGCCTCCTTACAACTATGTATTTAAAAAAAATGCAATACAGGCTCTACAGATTCAAAAAACTGTCTTACTAAAAAAACCCCAAACTTTGTATAAAGTTATTTATGCATTTAATATGTGTATGTATCCTAATACATACATATGTATATTTACATGCACAAGATGAATTTATCTGTGTAAACAAAAACAAAAGGCTTGCATATTCTTCTTGCTCCACAAAAGGGTAGCATGAAATTAGTTTGTTACTGTAGGGAGAATGTCCTGAAATAGGTTGATGACAGTATATTCTCTAACTTCTGCTACTGCTGTATTTAAGCATTTTGAAAGAAAGCCATGTCTACTTATGATCAGCAAAAGCTATACTTAGCAATACACTGAATATGGGGAAGAGGTTGTGAGACCCAGTCAACAGAAACTACCAGGTGGTTTGTGAGGCAGGGTGCTCTGAAAAATAGTGATTTTTTTATGGTTATGTTGTTTGTCAGGAGTTGATAATCCTCTTGAAAAATTCCTGTTGTAAGCTGATTTTTCTTTTCTGTTACACAAAAGGAGATGGAAATCCTCCAAGCACTACAAAATTCAGTAAGTTGCCTCTCCTAACACATATCAGAACACAGAGCATGTTTTTTGGCCAGTCTGTGCTCATCAGGTGAATAGGTGGTTGGATGGAGCAGAGCACCTATGTGGACGAAACACAGCTGTCATTGTTGATCCTTGTTCAGTGTGTAACAAGTATCCTTGGTAGATGTTGGGCGGCATTTCTGTAGTTCACTGTTGCTGCATTCTCAGTCCTGAGTTAGTGCGGGTACTACTGAGTGTTGATCTTGTGTTCTTGGCCGAATGTCCAATACTGCGTCTTTAATGAAAACAGCTGTTGGATCTGCTCTTAGCAGTGTGTTTCCCAATGCCATTCGTATGACTTGCATACCACATGTGCTGAACCTCATCCTGGAAGAATGGCCAACACTATTTGACAGTTTAAACACCATAGTTGCTCCCAAAAAGAGCTTCTGCTGCCAAACTACCCTGAACATTGTAGGTCAAGGTTTTATGAACTCAGGCGTGTTCAGAATATTTGAATGGGCTACAAGCTCAAACAGAAGCCACGCTATTGGTGTGAATTATCTCTGCATAGCTCTCTGTGCAAATAGTGACAACTTATCATGCTATGGAAGTTAAGAACTGGAAGTTTTGTTGAGAAACATTTCAGTAAGACATGAGTAAATCAGAACAAGTGTAGTATGTCTCTGTGTGCGCCCATTGAAAATATGTTTTGATTATTTTCTATGACCTTGGACTGCGTATTCTGTTGGTATAAATTTTTCCCCTAATTTATTATTCTACTGGAATGTAATATGGAAATATTTTCCATAATTTCATTGAGATTGGTTATGTCAAATCAGACAAAAAGCAATGGAATTGTGTGACTGCAGGGTTATAGCCACACTGTTAGACTTAAGTGATGTGTTCCAAAATCTCTAACTGATTGTTTAGTGACTCTACATTTTGCAGGTGACTATCTGAACTAAATTTGGACTGTTTTATGCTGTGAATTGTAACCGTGTTTGTTTTCAGACACTCATTTAGGAGGGGAAAAAAAAAAAATCTCCTTTTTCTCTGCCTCCCCCCTGTCTTCCCTTCTGCCTCACTGTCCTCCTGCTCCCACTTTCTCCCTCCCTCTTTCTCTCCCTTACTTTTTCCCTTCCTCATAATTCTTTTCCCTCTTTCTCCTCTCCCCTCTTTCTCCTCAAACTGTGCAATGGAAAAGTGTTTGCATTCCTGGAATGTGTCTATTCAAATGATAGACTCTAATCCAGGGCTGGTATGTGAATAAATGTTCCATGGATCTCATCATACACTCAATATATTTTTTCTATAGATTTTGTTGTTTTATCTTCCATTTAAAAAGCATCAGTAGCATTACTTATCTTCACAACCTGCATGCAGTGTTTATTTCAACAGTCAAGCTGCTTTCTGATGGGCAGATCCTAATAAAATGTACAGGACTTGAATAAAGGTAGCTAGCAGAATCAGTACAAGTAATTGATTAACTTCTAGGGAGAATAACCTCTAAAGCATTAGACTGCATTTTTGGTGTCTGCTTTCCTAAAACTGTCGACAGAACAGAAAACCCAAGTGAACATGGTTTCGGGTATAGCTTTTTGGAATTTCTATGAAATAATTTTACTGTTTAGATTATCTTGGTTTTATAATGGTATACATATGGATACAAAACCTGCTATTTACAGAGCTTCCTGCTCACATTTTGACTATCTTGCTGCCAAAGACTGCTCAGGAAGCTTTTTTCTTCTTTCTGGGGACTCTTGTAAGAATTAATTTCAGAGGAAAATGGAAACTTTATGCATAGTTTAGGTTGTGATTGAGTGGAAGAGAAAAAGGAAACTCAAATACTCTTTACCTCAAAGTGCCTTTTCATTTTTTATGATGTATACGACTTTTGTTTTCCTGATTTTCAACTTTTAAAGCCATATTAAAATGTGTAAAAACATGGTGATAGGAGCCGGTAGGAAAACTGTCAGTACTTAATTTTTATTCAATATGTGTTATATGTTTATGTTTCCTTTGGGTGTGGGTATCTTTTTCCAACTTAAGAACCAAAAGTGTTACAAAAACAGATGTAGGGAAAATAAGCAAGAGAAGTCTCATTTCCTTTGGTGAACAAAGTTCACAATTAGCTTGAGTGTAATTTTATGCATGTTTTACCCTATCAAACAGTTTTGCTGACAAAAGCTTGCTTTCTTGGATTTATCACAACTGATAAAAGATCTGTGATGCCAGACAAGAATTTAGCTACACAGAAAAGGGGGAAAGAGTAGGTCAGATGCAATAACATGTTCTAGATGTTATTCCTGCCAACAATTAATGGGGAAATTCATTTTATGAAGCACTGTTTACAGACTGACATCTGGAGGACTTCTCAGCTTGGATAATTTCCAGTGTGTAGATTTATGTACTACTATTCCTGCTTCTTTTACCCCTTTTTCCTTAAATATTTCACATTTCAGATCTGTACCATGCAGTTAATTGTGAATGAATGTGAATTATTTTGCTGCTGTGACTTCTTTGAGGATTCCAGGTGCATAAAAACTGAAAATGCTTGCTAAAACAGACATTCCTTGAATACTTACTGAAATGTATATGGAGATATACGAAACTTCAAATAGATTTTTTAACTTAAAGTAGAAGTTCTGACCAGAGAAGTTAGAATATAGACTGTCAGAGAACTTTTGAAATGTGAAAGGAAAAAGTTGGTAGTCCTAGCAGAAAAAGTATTTTTTTTTTCTTTTTTTCCAGGTAGCTGTCCTTCTGAGTTGTAAAATGTTTTTTAATAACAAATTCCTTGTCTGACTTAGTTTAAATATTATATTCAGTAGTGTGTATTTGTGCCTTATCCAGTTTATTTTTCAGTCTAGTGAAAGTTTGCAATTTACTTTGAATGTTTCCCTTCTTTCAGTGTGACAACAGTTTTAGTGTGGTCTCCACAACTTTCCTCCTGTGGGAAGTCATAGTGTGTTGTCAAGGGTATTCCCTGTTATCTTGAGGATCTGTATCTGTGCTGATTTGAGCAAGAAAATGGAATTCCCTGTTAGTTTCATTGGAATAAGTGGGTACCACTTTTGTTGAGGCAGGTTATGTGTGGATGAGGGTCCCATGCTACCCAGCCCCATGCATTTGAACAAGTTAAGGGACATGTTTAGCAGATTTGAGTAGTTCCTTCATTTGGAAGGGTAATACGGGTATTAGAAGAGCAAGATAGAAATGAAAGACACAAAGACCTTGATCCTGTAAGCCTTATTGTCTCAAAAAAAAGTGAAAATATAACCACTATCACATTGCCTTTTATTTGGTCACTCATTTAAATAATTATTGTCACAAGAATCCTGCCCCGCAGAGAACACTGCTTTTAGCACATGGGATGCCTTTATTAAACAATAGTATTTAAAAAATAGGTTATAGGAAACAGTTATTGGCATCCTTGCAGTAGTAACATGGAATTACTACTCTCAGTATTGATGCTGTGTGTTCTGTCTAAATTTTCTGTTTACATAAAATAGTATGTCACTGATAACATTTCAGTCCTCATTATTCTCAGTAAAATAAAGGTATGGAAGAAGTTAATTTTGCTTTTAATTGTAATAACTTCTGATGGTATCATGACAAGTAAATTTCAATTAATCTCGTGCATTAAAATCAAAATCAGGACATGCTGCTTCCTTTTAACAAGTAGTGTGTTGTAGCTAAAGGCAAATAGACCTTTCCCAACTCTTATTCAGTTACTGTCAGCATTGATAACTAATGAAATATTTTGGCGTCAAAGGCCATCTGTTGTCAAGGCTATGTAAGTTACTGAATTTCAGGTTTTAGAATGAATGTTAGAAAAGTTCTTTTATTTCCATGTAGAAATTCAATAAATAGTAATTGACTTGATGAGTTTTCACTCATGCTGTTACAAAATGTTGTAATATTAAAATGTATGATGCCATTCTTAATAGTTCTTTTGGGCAAGAAACCTTAATTTTGTTTCCTATATTTACAGATTATTATTTAAGAGCATAGATTTTATCTGAATAAGAAGAATGAAAAATATCTAAATTGACTTTTAAGGCACTGATTTTTATTTCCTCAAATCTTGTATTTTACATTTTAGACACCATTTTCAAATGGCAACACAAGTATTGGTTTACAGATATTTATTTTCATTTAGGCTATTGGTACATTTATATTTAATGCAATGTCAGCCATGACCCCACTGTTACAGGATTTTAACATGAAGAGATTTCTCTAATTTTCAATTTTCTCTTCCATTTTCATAGCAGGTATCCTAAGTATTTGAAGCTGACATGGGTTGCAAGTCTGCACATTGACACATTTACTCCTAACCTTCCTTTCTTACTGAGAAAATTTGCTTGCTGTAAATCAAACATAAATCCTGTGATCCACCTTATACTTTTTCTCAGGGTGTATTTGAATAAAGCAGCATGTGTCTTTTCCTTAGGAGCAAAAGATGTTGTATTACTTCTCCATCTTGTAGGACTGAATGTTTCTGTAGGGTTCACTGCAGGTGTTTTGCTTTACCCTGGCTAGTCAGGGTGGTACAGTTTCTGCAGGACGTTGGGCATTGGTTTGCCAGTGCTTCTGAAACCGCCAGGGAAAATGCAACTCTCCTACTTAGGAATGCAACCTTATTTTTAACTATTTACTCATTTAGTTTGTAAAGGGAGAATAGCCTATGTTGCTGCAAATTTGATGCACTTTCTGTGGGATTTGGAGTAGAACATATGTTTTCAAAATAGAGCAACTCTGACATGAAGGTGAAAAGTCTGTGCGCTCCATTGGGAGTTGATGTGCTGCTTATAAACATGTGCCTTCAGAGCACAATAGATGAGTACATGCATTTGTTTGCTTGCTATGGTGTTCCTGGGAGGGCTGTGAGAAAAAGATGCAGCTCAGCTGTGTACTGTATTGTTGGCAATGCACTTACTGCAAGGCCCTCTTTTCGCTGTGGAATAGTGACACATCCTTCAGTGTCCTGACCACAGCTGTTTGGAAATAAATTTACATCAACCTATTCCACTGCAAGCCACTACAGCTATCTTCAGCTGATAGTACTAGTACTACCACTAGATTATACCTCTCTTTGTATTTTAAACATAGGCATTTAAACATATTTGAAGAAAAAGCTGTAAGTGTGTTGTCTAATGTATGGCTTGTAATGAAGTGTTGAAAAATATGAAGAAGATATTATACATCCTATAAATCACTTGAGTAAGATGTTACCACTGTTACTGGACATTGAAAGTCTCCCTGAGTTTCTGTATCTTTAACACTAAGTAATAAAAATACTGTATTTAATAGCCCATCCAAAAAAATCATCATGTCATTCTCTGTGGCAAGCTAACAATCTTCTTAAGGTTTGTTGATTTTGTAAAGTTATTTCATTCACACTTAATTACTTTATTACCAAAATAGCTCCCAGTAATCTGATCTTTAACACAAATCATGTTTTTTTTCCATGTTTTATGTGGAACCAGTTTTACATATTCTGTGGTCTAAATTCATTCAAACTCCTTTTCAAAATGACATAAGTGGTAGAGAGAAGTCATTAAGGCATAATCAGCCTTCTAAACAATGGTAATAGTTTTCTTTAACAAATGTTTCTGTGAATTGAAAGTAAAGACTATTTCAGTTTTGTATGTTCCCGTCAGCTAATTTATCGTCTCTCTTCCTCAATTATGCACCAGTGAATTTTTTGGTTGCATAAGCACCACATTAAGTGTCTTTCATTTTCAACTAGGTGGCTGTGCTACAATCCCAGAGTCTGATTTAGAGGAAAGGACCGTTATACCAGGCTCCACAGCAATGTTTTCCAGTAATGGACAGATCACAAAGCAGAAATCCAAGCCTGGTAAGAAAAGAAAAATTATGTTATTTCACTTAGAGGTGTACAGCTCACCTTTTCAGAATGCTTGTGGACATACGAAACAAATGGCATATATTTCAGCCTTTGTTGACATAATTTCCAGTTTTTCTTGCTACAATAGTACAATGTGTAGGATTCTGAGCTTCTTCTGTCAAGAATGGTTCAACTATAAGGATCAGTTTTGGAATTAAATAACTTCCCAGTTGAAAGGTTTTGTGCTACATAATACTTGAATAAGATTCGCACAGATATTATTCATGATCTCTTCCTCAGAGGCAAAATGAATCTGAGGGCATTTTGGTGTAATAAAGTCTTTTTTCCCCCTGCAGCATGGTGGTTACACTTTGTGCCAGCTGATTAAAATATTGTCATTACTTATCTTTTGTGGAGAGACTTCCTAGAATTTCAGAAAAATATTATTGGATATAATAAAATGAAATTATACTGGCTATAAAATATGCTGCATACAGTGATGACACATTTTCTGGAAACACTTCGTGCTGCCGGGAACTGTGATATAGTGTTAACATATTTTAAAAGCAACCCTGTAAAGTACTGCCTTGCAGTTTAATAAAGTGTCTGGTAAGTTCTCAGGGTTTGACTATAGCAATTTCACATTTTGCTTACTAAGTTGTACCTTCACATTTCTTCCCCCTCTCCTTGTCTGATTTTATCCTATAGTATTTATAATAAAGTGTATTTGAATGTTGCTTGTAAATCAGAAGTGTTCATTATGGATGGATGTTGAAGTTAAGAAAAGCAGCTTATTAGAGGTTGCAACCAACAATAGTCAAAAATAGAAAGTCCCTGTACATCTGCAAAACCCAGTTAGCTGTGGGTTTAAAAAGCTTGTTTGACCAGCTAACTGTTTGCACAGACAGGCAGGGAGTTGGAATATATCGTTAATTTCAATAGCAGAATTTACATTAGCAAATTTTTAATAGTGGGCAGGAAAGAAGGATATCTAATGCAGCAATGTATAATAATGCTGCAGTGTAACTTGAAACTCAACAATTAGTACCTGCTTAAAAAAACAACCTGAAAAATCCCCCAAAGGCCTAAAGCTCTGACTTTTCTAGAGTGCTAATTACTTGCGGTCCTCATGGACTTCAGGTCATTAGAAGAAGAGAGCCTGTCAAAGTTGACATAAATATAGTTTAACCTTTGCCATCTGGATATATTAAGTACCCTCCTGGTAATGGAAAAGTATATAATCTCTCTGATGTAGGATACAATCCTGATAAAATGCCAACTTCAGGCAACCAGACTAATAAATCACAAACATATGGCAGATTATTTCTCTTCTTTATCTGATGCTTCAGTCTTCTAATCAGGCACATATTTGTTCTTCAATAGATAGTGTTCGCCTATATTTGAACAACCTTATTACTGAAAAGACTAGCATGAGTGGAAAAGTGTAAAATATATTAATGCAGTCCAGAAACAACAGCATGGGGACCTGCATATCCTAGTGTAAGTCTTAGCCCATGATAAAAATTGAGACTTACGTCACATAGCTGGCTGTTGTTGCTTTGTAACTATAAAGGGCAGAATGAAAACTTTGAAAGCTTTAAAATAGTCTTTAGGTTTACAGCCATGTGTTACATGAGAGAGTTTAATTCATTCATGGTAAGAATTGACTGCCATCTGCCAGTTAGTGCTGCAATATAGAGAACACCTAGAATATCTGCCACTCAGCTGTCTGGAAATTCTAATTGCTACAAGTGTAAGAGCCAAGGGGGCTACTTAAACCTGAAGCTAACAGTAGGCATGAAATCACAGCCTTTCAATGTTTTTCTGTTCATGATATTTTTTGACTGAGTTCTTGCTCAGGTACCACAGACTGCAGCAAGACCATGGTGATTATGAAGATCCCTCAAAGAATATTTTCTATGTGTTATGTATCTTTTTTTTTTTTTTGTGTTTGCATTTAATTATGTGCAGTAAATAAGAAAGAAAAAAGGACAAAGTAGAGTAAAAATATTTTTTCTTGATACAACTTTCTTAATTTCCTAATGGAGTTCAAGGTAGATTCTGATTACAAGTTGAGAGTTGGTTGTTCGATGACCCTGGTGGGTGGCTTCCAACTCAGCATATTCTGTGATTATGTGATAATATATTGTATGAGCTATGCAAAGAACTGAGGGAAGTGAGGGACTGAGACCTGGAAGGCTGTTCTGTGAGAAAGTGTGCTGTAGGGCATCATCCTGTCACAGACTTGCAAATTATCTCATGCAAAGTATTATACTGAGACTTTCCAGGCGGCTGCTAAGTGTGTGAGTGAGACTTTTGGCTTTACTTGGAATAGTTACTTAGAAGAGCAGAAAACGACATCTACTAGTCATGCTACAAGTCCGTGCAAGGACAGAAGGAATGGTTTTAGCCCAATCACAGGGTCTCTTTGGAAGGGGAATTACTGGTTGTATGAAGTTTTAATTGCTGAAACAGTTCTCACTGGTTTTTTTTCCTTATTAATTTTTTCTAATCCACGTATTTTGTGATTTCATAGTAGAGAATGGGATCACATTCATGATATTTGGAAGTTAGTGGCATTATTGCAGTTGTAGGAGTAGATTCTTTTAGATGGCTTTTGCTTTGAGTGGTTACAAAATACTCCCTTGAGCATTCTCTGTCATGGTGAATGGAAAATAATTCTTCCTGCTTACCACCTCAAGACATGGTGTCTGTGCGTGCTGCATTGGGAGGAGTAATGTTAGCATGATAAATCCCTGCTAATTTTGT
This sequence comes from Pardalotus punctatus, assembly GCA_013400915.1. Taxonomy (NCBI): domain Eukaryota; kingdom Metazoa; phylum Chordata; class Aves; order Passeriformes; family Pardalotidae; genus Pardalotus; species Pardalotus punctatus. Next base: position 572,012 of record VZTX01005232.1, on the reverse strand, counting down.
TCTTGCTGTTTTGGTTAGAAGGAGGACAGAGCAGCATATATTGCATTGTGGACTGCATAAGCCTGGTTTGAATGTAATTCGAAGTTGGGTTGACTTGTTGTATCTTTACTTTTTCCATGAGCTCACAGCTACAATACCAATGCTGACCTCTGCTGCAATCACAAGTACAAATGTAGTGATTGTAGCCTCCAGGTAAGGATTGTGGAGCTCCTTTTTTGGTGTACTGTTCCTTTCTTTGGTGTACTATTCCTGCTGTCTTCCATTTTCTTCTTTACAAGTTATGAATTTCTAACTAGAGTTGCAGTCTGCTTGAGTGGTTTGGTTTTATGGAGAAGTTTTCATATGTTCTAGAAGGTAACAATTAACAGAGATTTGCAGAGCTCCACTTCTCAAGTTCTCACTTGTGCTAAAATATTTCTGATGAAATGGATTGAAAATACGGTTTGCCACAAAGGGATATAAAGAAGTTCTTGTACATGCTGGCTTTTTAGAGAAATCTCTAACGAATATGGGAAACAACCTTAAAATGAGAATGATGCTGTGTTGGTGGTGAGCATTAGGATGTAATAACAACATATGCATTTATTGGAATATACCCTTAAACTAAGTATTCTGAGTTCTTTGTATGCTATGTGCTGCATGCTACTTACTAGGAAAGAGAATTTCCTAAGACCTTTTTTTCCAAACAGTATTCCTACTGAATATTTTACATAGAAGAGGTCTGGTTGTTATGAGTAAAGTGTTTTATGCTGGTAAATAATGACTTCACTAAATTGATTGAAAAGCAGATGAAAAGTTAGTGTGAATAGAAGAATGATTGGGCTGAAAACTGTATCTTTGTTTTTTTTTGTTAGTTTTGGGTTTTTTTTAGGTTTTTTTTGTGTGTGTATGTGTAACAATGGTACTGATTACTTTGTAATTTGCTTACTCATTCAGGATTTTAGAACACTGCGAGTCAGATCTGTCAAGTGTCATGTCATGCATGTATTGGAATTTTCAGAGCTTGTAAGACTTGATTTTCCTGGCAAAATTTTTCATCTAAGAGCCTTTAAATGATCTATATAAACAAAAAATATCTTCAGTGTTTAAGGAAAATGTTTGCCTGACTTTGCAATGATAATTCTGAATAATTGTCTCTTCCTGAGAGAGTAGCATGGCTCAGTATTTACATTTATTGCTTAAACACAAATATTTCTAAGAAGCTATTCATGAGACAAAAGATGTAGCATTTGGATTTGCTACTGTGCTTCCACTATTTTAGTTAAATTCATTGTATGTTGCTGTCAGGCAAATATTTAGATGACTTAAAGATTAAATTTCAAAGTTCTCATTTTCTATGATTATATTCAGTAAAGTAAATAAACTTCCATAGTTTAATACTCAAAGCATCTAAGATGAAAAACTGTCTCAGCATTTATATTTATGATTGGAATAGATTTTTAACTGTCTTTAATTTGAATGTGGCTTATTATTTTTGATTAAATAGACAGGCATCTATACATAGATGGCTGAGAGGTTGAGCTATAAACTCCAGTAAATCAAGACATTCTGAGTCAGATTTTCAAAACACCCTCCAAGGTTGCACCCAGACATTGTACAGCTGCATATCTTTAGTGTATTTTATTTATTTTGTTACTCTTTCTTCAGCATTGAATGGCAATGTTCATGTAGATGTTGTAGGTGCCATTTAAGAGTACCTTGCACTTTAACTTTCTAATCAAAGATTGCTTTTTTTTAGTAGCTTAGACAATTTTAGGAGCTGTCCCATGATTTCCAGCCCACAAAGATGCTTTCTTGGCCTAACTTGTTAATAAACAAGATTGAAATTATTTTTCTTTTAAGGGTCTAGTGACACATTTAAATTTAGCTATGTGCTTAATTTTTCTTATGAATCCACAGCTGTGTGAAACTGCAAACTACATTTGCTAAGTAGCTTATCAAACAGTGATGTAATGTGAGATGAAATTTTGTGATAGTGTTTCATGTATTTGATTTTAGAAAGGAGTAGTCTTAAACACTTGGCTTTGTACAAAGAGTTAGGTAGTAAAGAGCTTTTGGATATAAATTGCTGCCAGCTCTCCACTGAGTCTTTTTTTGTGCTGTAGTGTTCTTAATATTACCTCTTGCCTACACATATGAGGAAAGGCATATGCTTAAATTTGTTTTGAAGGGTGCCTAAATATGCTGTAAAACTCTAAAACAGGCCTGTGAAAAACTTCTGTTTTCTCTCAGACACCTATTGTTTATATATTGGACTAATAACTGCCCTACATTTTCAACACGTGTAAGACACAGATGGCCTTACCATTGTTACTGTAATTATCATTTGCTGCACTAGGAATCATTTGGATACTGATGTTTTTGCCAATTAGAGCAAAAGTATTTGCAATGTACATAGCAAAGCAATTCCCATCTTCAGGTTAGACAGCATAATAGGACAGAAACCAATTGTAATACTAACTGTATTGTACCTGAGATTAAATAAAAGGGAAATGTTTAAGTTAAGCTAAAGATAATTTTGGAAAAATGTGCGTACTGTCTGGAGAGGGATTTCATGCCCATGGTGAACCTTCTAAACAACCAGCTGAATGAATCAGTATTGTTGAAAACACAGCCTTTTCAGCTGTTCATGGCTATAGTCTTGAACCTGAACTTCTGTCTGAAGTTTGGTTACTTCACTCATGGCAAAAGTAAGAACCAACAGACTTATATTTTAAATCATTGAAGGCCCAAATAACGAAGCTCATCCGAAGGGGTAAGTGTGTTGCTGGCAGTTTGAGTACAGTTTCAAGCATTTTGACAAGTGAGTTGCAACACACTATTTTGTCATTGGCTAAAGAAGAATCCTGAATTAGAAACAAATCTGCCAAAAATGCGGAAACTTGTGATCGCCTCAGGTAAGTGAAAGCTCCTTCAAGACCTAACCTCATTAGTTGCTTACTTAGGTATTTCCCACTGATGTATTGTGTTATTATGAGACTAGATCCTTGTTTCTTTCTGTATGGACATTGCTATGCAATAGGAAAGATACCAGGAGCCTGCAGCTGGGCCCACCTGATACTTTAAAATTGCTAAGCTAATTGTTTCCACAAGAAAAGGTGCAAAGAAAATCACTGGGCTACAAAAAGCCTATTTTTCTGGAGAGAGTTGAAGAGATTTATGGAGGTTTTCTTTTCCACAGAGTCTGTTTTTCTAAAGGGCAGTACAGCTTAAGAGATTAATGTGAGAATTCCTTCATTAAGTCAATACCAAATGAAGTGCAGTTTCTCTTTTAGCAGGAGCTTGTATATACATCTCCTCTGAAATGTAATATAGGACATGAGAGCACAGGAAGTCTTATATATGTTCTATTATTTGCAGATTGTAATATATTATAATGTATATTAGCAACTGCAGTGAGTAAAGAGATCAGTCTCTGTGTTTGCCCCATACCAACAGTTGTTATAGTGTTTTACAAAATGTTTTCATTCAGAGGTTAAAAAAGTCTCTGATTAATTCCACTTTGTTTCATGACTGTCAATGTAACAAAGAACTGAGGGCTGCCTTACACTCTGCTTTATGAGTTGTCTCAGAATTTGCTGTGAGATCATAAGAAAGAGGTAGGAAATTAACAAGTCATGGTATAAAGAGCCTGACCCTTTTCCTTCAAATTTGGTGGCTTTAATGGAAAGAATTTTTTGTGTAAAGTATTTTGTTTTATTTTGTTTTTTAAAGAAAAGAGAATTCAAAGGCCCTCTTAAAATTATTAGGAAAAGGTTGCTATTGTTGCATTTAGGGAACAATGAAGAGTCACACAAGGCATACTCATGATACTCATGGCCGTACCCAAAACTTTCTGGAATCTATCAAAAAGCCTTTCCTTATTTTTACCAATACCTGAACATGAGAAATCCTGATGGATAACGGAAGATGAGTAGCACATAAAAGATAGGTTGAGAAGAGAGGGCATGCTAAATATGGAACAAACCCAAAAATCAAATCTAAACACATTTTTAGGAATTATGAGTAGATCTTGAGGGCAAGAAAGGGGAATTGTAGCACAGTGGAAGGAATTAAAAAAAGAAAAGAAAAAGAAAAATAAAATCAAAAGATTTTTTTTTTACTAAATGTTGGTTTTCATATTTCCTTGGCAGTTTTCTTGCCTAACTACGAGCTTAAGAGAAGTAGATGATTGTCTGTCACTAGGATTCATTCATGTACTTGTCTTCTGCCAGTAATGATGGGCAGGAAAGAAACTAGTCTGACTTTTCTGTTATTTGCTGATGCTTTTCATCTGTGTTGGTGAAGGTTAATACTGTATTTTCCTTATGAGTGTTTGTAAGATTTCTTGTGTTGCTTTTGTTTCCTCACACCACTTATTTCCTCCATTGCATCAAGTGTTGCCATCTGAAATGCACACTGAAAACATGCCCAGCATTTTGTATTGTTTCTCATAGATGTGAACTGCTGGCTACTGTTTTCTTTAGCTCAGGTGAAATCTTTCCACTTAATACTCAGTAAAACTTGTTTCTCAAGACATTTTCCCCCTAATGCATTACTGACTCTCCAGTTCTGCTACACAAATTTATGTACCCAGTTTTTTGTTTAACTGGGAAATCAAAATTTTTGTTCAGAACATGGATATTTTTGAATTTCATATGTTTCTTGGATTAGTGTATTATTCCTGACTTCACTTCTTTTGTCAGATCTTTGTTGGTTTGTGAGATAGTACACAGGTATCTGTGCTACTTTCTTGACATTATAGAATGGTGTCTGTAAAATTTACATTCTGCTGTTGATTCTTCATGTTTGTGTTAGGTATTAATGGTTCCTATATGTTTGTGACAGTCTTTGAGAACTAAAAAAAAAGAAAAAAAAGTGAGAGAGAATAAATGGACAGAGAAACTCATCAATACATTATTTGAATGCCCGCTCAATATTCCAAACCAAGAAGAATTTAGATGCTGCCGGGCATATTGAATCCTGCTCAGTTTTTCATAGCCTGGACAACACAGTTGGCAGACAGACACTTTTGGCTTCTACCATCTATCTTTGTGTAAAAGAAGTAATTAAATAGGATGCATTCAATAGCACAAAACAGTGTCAAGCACTCCACTTTAAGATCTCCTCTACTGCTGAAAACCAGTACTGCAAGTTTCAGGAAATCCCAAAAACTCATTGAGCACTCCAATGAAGAGTATTTCTGATGCAGAAACTCAGAATTGTATAGCTTATGTTTTATATAAAAGATTACAATTAATAAAGGTTCTGTCCTAAAACTGTTTCACTACTGTTTTAGAACCCAAAAGTTAATATTGCTGTGATTGCTTGATATATCAGATGAGTATTAGTTATTTGTTAAGTCCAGGATGAGCCTTTAAAATGGTTTTCCAGGTCTTTTTTTCCAGGTTACACAAAATGCCAATACTCACTTTATAGCTTGTCAACATTGGCCACCAAATGGAGATTAGCTCTAGATCTTTAGGAACTGTTTGCTGGAAAAAAATGACATTGTGGAGGTGTTAGAGGTTATTTGCCAAAATATCTTCTTTTAGAAATAATTTTAGTGTCTTGCACCCCTTTCTCCCCTCACTGTTCCAGAAGGCAGCCATCCATATTATGAGCTAATGGCTTAAACGTTCTTTAGAGAAAAGAAAAAAGGACTGTTTTTGAGATACAGGATTGCATGAAAGCACCTGAAACTGCTAGGATCAGTTCTCTCTCCCTGAGGGCTGACTCTGCAACCCTCTGAAAAAGAAGGGATTTGAATGGAAACAGTGACTCTCATTTAAAGAACTGCTGACACGCCTCAAAAGAGGGAGCGCATTCCCACATGCTCTTTGTTGGAGAGCGTTACTGGAACGGCAAATAGGTTTTCCATGTCATTTTGTGGAAATTATCAGTGCCATTATAAGCCACTTCGGAGCTTTGCTGGAGTTCTGAATTGTCACAGAATGGATATTGTTGGTAATATGGATATGCCAGAACATATCATCTTAGTTAAATAATATTGTGAATAGTATTGAAACATTTTTGGGGTGGGAATCATAATTTTTTTCTCTTAATTTTTCTTCTCAAAATGCTCCTGCACTCTGAAGATTCTACAACTCACAGCTTTTCTATAGAGGCAATGTGATTGCCATGCTTGTACAGGTGGGTGATACTGTGATGTTTATATATCTCAGAAGAGGCTCGTACCCCAAATCCTAGTGATCTATTGTAGATAAAAATTTTTCTCACTCTGGTCTGCTGGAGCAGTACATATTTTGGTCATGCTGGATGTAGTTCTTAAAACTGGTTACTTAAAATGGACACTAAAATTCCTATTTTGCATTTGTATGCCATAGTATTAAGAGCTCTTCCATAGTTTTTGAATGGTGACATAGTTCTCCAGAGTGAACATATGCCTAATTCACAGAAGCCCACATTCTGCTTTTAAAAGTAGTATCTTTTGGGGCCCCATCCCTGTGTGCTGTCATGACCATCACAGCTGATGGACAGCCATGAACTCCTTGGTTCTTGAATTGGTTCTCGTTGCCTGTGGCTGTGAGATGCAGCACATGTGACTATGTTGTACCTAATACTCTAATCTGTCATATTTCTAACTTCACTGGAGAATTAAATGTAGCAGTTATTGACACTTTGTCTGTAGTTAATGCAGGTCTTCTGATGTTCACTGATCAAGGGACAGATGTATTGTAACAGAATTCAAAAAGTCAGGCTTCCAGAACTGATTCAAACTCACCACACAGATGAGGTTGATTGGATGAATTTGTTAAAGAATTATTTAGTACCTTGGGACCAAACAATGTTACACTTAGGAGGATTTCTGTGAAAGGGACACGCAACAGCAGAGCAGTAGCCTTTGTTATTAAAATCAACAGTTTCAACAATGCAGTGCTTATAACTTACTCTGAGGTAAGTAGTTATTTTGTCAGCCTCATCAAATATTTATCACCCATCTTTGCTAAGCACATTCTGATTCTGAGTTATTTTGTATCATACTCCACAGAGTATCCTCTCAGATATTTCACCTGCTACAGTAATTATGTCTTCCTGTGGTTGGGTGTCACCCTCACCGATGTAGTATTAAGGCTACTGAAGTGTTCCCAAAAGTAGGATATGAGGCTGAAGTAGGAATGAATGAAAAACAGTGTAAGTGCTGAATTTTGTAATAGTTACTGGAACATACAACCAGATGTATTCCTGCTGCACGAAGCAGTGCGTGAAGCAAGTGTGTCTTCCCAGTCTGTGTTACTGTGTATCTATACCCATGCATCAGGGTTACTAAGCAGTAGGTCAGTGCACAAGGTTAAATAAATTTAGGACTTTGGAAACATAGGGTGGATGCAAAAATAGTTTGCATTTCCTTGGACAGATTTTGATTTCAAAGTTTGGTTCTATTTTAAAGGGAAAAATAGAAAGACGTCCCAAAATGTTCATCAGAACAGGATATATTTGGAGTGGTGTTAGAGCTGGGTCTTGTTTCTTTCATGGTACCCCCAAAACAAATGTCTTGTATCACTTAATGAAGACACATTTGCTTTTATCAGTATCATGTTATTTTACAGCCCACGTTTCCTCCCTGGACAAGGTGTACCAAAGGACACACCCTGTAGTTCCTTAGCTAAGTAGAGTAAAAAATTTTGTGGCACTGGTTAGGCTGCATAGCTTTTCAGGTCCTGTGTAGTTCCTATCTAGAAAATGAGATACTGCTCAATAAAACCTGAACTCTTAATTTAGTTGTCTTTAAAATTTCTCTGTAGGGCCCTTGACCTATAGAAGGCCCTTGCCTTCATGTTCATAATTGGATTGAATCAGTGATTTATTTTTTCTAAAGGTATTTTGGCTCATAGATGTCATAGCTGTCTTCAGCTCTAATACCGTGTGTGTCACGGACAGAGTGATGGTCTGTGTAGCACTGTGCAATAACCCAGCTATGTATTAGCACCCTGGAGAATACTACTTTAAAAGTTAGAAGCTGAGTTTGTTTTCTGAAAAGTAGCCTTAGCAAAATGTAACTGGGGTTTTGATCTGATCTCAATACCATTCAAGAAAACATTAAATGGAAAAGTTAAGAGTAAGAAATAGTAAAATTATATGCAGTTAGGCAGAGTCGGAGGTCTTCTGTGTCTCTATTTATCAAGAAAATTTTTTGCTTTTCTGGCTTTATTCTGTGCTATATATTCCAGTAAATGTTATTTTTTTCATGTTTATGAGTGCTAACAATTTGTCACTTTGAGCTTGGCAATTGCTGTCATTGCTGGTGCGAAAGATGAAAAAGGAGCAAGGTAGGAACAGGGGAGAGAAGAATATAGCACAGTAAAAAACAGTAAAAATAGAAAATACATTAAATGTACCACATCACATGGGTATTAGTTCTCTAGCCTGCAGTCATAATTCAGTAAAGCTTTTAATTATAAAAAGCATGATAAAAAACATGTGCATGCTTTCCTCTGGGCTGCACTGCTAGCAGCATTAAACAAGTAATCACTGCAACTATTTCTCAGGCCTATTGCAAAACATGCCTGAAAAGATAACTTTTGCAGAGCTAGGCTGCCAGCAGTACCCCAGGCAGCTAACTCAAAACTAGACTGGTTGCATCCAAATGAAATACAGCCTAGAGTGGGGAAGTTGCCATGGCTTTCTCTTCTCATCCTCTCAGCCACCAAGGCCAAGGGTTTCTCCATTCACTGGTGCCATCACGATTTATAATGACCAGGTGGTAAGGCAGCTTTAGGGAGCTGAATGGATTGAAATTTCAAAATGTGGTTAAAACTGCTTTTTTTTAACCTTAATTTTTATCCATAGAGTTAGACCATCAAAAGGAAAGGTTACCGTCTTGTGGGGTCAGTGAACTGTAACTGTGTCCACAGCTGCAAAGCTGCTGGTTCTGCTGTGGGGGAGGTTGGTGTGTGTATCGTGATGCAGGGAGGAGAGCGTGACCATCCCTATGGCAGTGGGCCATGGCTCTGTCAAATTAAGTATAATGTGATTGCCTTCTTGCTTTTGACTTGATCAGATGAATCATTCACCTCATAATTGCAGGAACATAAGTGCTGGATCAAGGAATGAGAAGGGAATGGTGAAGCCACAGCTGCCCCAGCTTATGTTAGTTTATGCTGCTGCGGTAGGTAAAGCACAATCAGACCCTCAAATAGGAGCATTGAGAAAAGAACCCAGAATGCTAATAGGATATTCTAAATTGTGTGCTATGCCTTATTAAGTGTAATTGTAAAGTTATTCTGAGTTCTCTTACCTAATGAAGCAGTGCTGGAAATAATACTTCATTTTTATGCCATGGAAGGTGGTTTGTGTATGATGGGGAGCCTCTTCATTCTTGTGTTCACAGTCCATTGTGCCAGAAGTCATTTATGCTTTTTCCTGGCAGTTTTCTCACAGCTCTAAAATTGTGGACACAGGACCTAATCCAACAAAGTTTTTAAGCACATGCACTGCCAAGTATACGTAGTCTCACTGGACTCACAAGGGAGTATAGTAGGCAAAGTGAAAACGCCCTCTGGTCTTTATATCAGCTGTATTTGGTCCTTCTTGGAGTAAAATGCATTGTAAGCCTGAAAGAAATGTCATATTAGGACAGCTGCTTCTCCTATTCTCCTTAGCATTTCCTTGGTTTTGTCAAATGGAGAATAGGTCAAGACTTCATCATGAACATGAAGTTAAGCCAACACATAAATACCCTTGAGCAGAAGTTTTAACATTTTGGAATATTTATAGCTAACAGCTAAATTTTAGGAAAACAAACTGTTCAAGGCCTATGCTAGTTCATTTTCTCTAAAATACAATTTTTATTCTGGATGAATTCCAGATGTCTGAACATGGACTAAAGATCAATCTGGAACTGTCTAAACTTAAATACCATCTTTCCCTTTCCCTTTCCCTTTCCCCTCTCCCCTCTCCCCTCTCTTAATAGGACTTTTCAGAGAGGCTATCTGATTAGCACAGTAAAATAATATGTAATAACAATAAATGTGACTAAACAAAAAAATTGCATTTAGTTTGCTTTCTGAATTACTGTTCTGACAATTACGCACTGACTAAAAGTCATGTGTCATATACTATATTTCACAGTTACTTTTCTGGATCCTCAATATTTGATATTTACAGTCATGTTATATACCATGGCCTATATTCTGTATGCTAATGCAAAGACAAAGTAGAAAACAGACTGTGTAGCCAAAACTGATTTCTTTCCCCATTAAGTGCATTCCCCTCTCCTGTGACAACCCTTAAGATCTGTATTTCAGATCTGTTTTTTCTTTTGATCAGCTTTGTTTTGAAGTAATGCCACTTATACTCTCACTTTCTTTTTTTTATTCCCCAGTCTTGGAGTAATTTTTCTTGCTGGAGAATATTCAGTTCTTTTCAGTGCTCAGCTTTTAATATTCAGTAGAGATGCCAAAGGTTCAAGCAATTATTTGTAGTTATGAAGGTGAAGGTGATCAGGACTGCTGGATTTTCTGTCCTGATATGTAGTTCTGTGATTTTGTAGTCTGGGTTTCACTCAGAAGAATTAGGTAATGGTTTCTCAGTGTGCTGTGTGTTCCTGAATTTTGAAGAACAATCATAGGTGGCAGGTAAAGCTTACTATACTATATTTAGAGAAAGATAGTTGAAATAAATGCCAGATTTCATTCGTTTCCTCAGCGACTGGAGTATGCATTCCCCAAACTACATTTTGTCTTATCTGTATTTACTATCCTTTTGTTTCTTCTTTCAAATTCAGGATAATTTCTTAAGCAGTTTAGGTCAACGGCTATCAAGGTTTCTTCCAGAGCTGAGCATTACCTCTCAGTTCCTATTGCTCAAAAGAATTATTCTCTGCCAGGTTACATTCCTGAACTTCTCCAGAAGTGTGAATGAGTATTAATGTCGTTACAAGCAAGAATTTACACATAAGTAGTTACAAATAAGGCAACAAAGGCATCAGCTCAAACTGTTCCAGAAGCACCCCTCACAGGCTTGTGTGTGAAGCTGATTTTGTTTCCTCCTAAAATCAGATTCTTGGTTATTTATGGAATCACAGAAGAGAGGTGAGAGTAATATATAATTCAACTGTAATAAATAATCAAAAAGTTGCTAACTGAAATAAAAAGTATCCAAGCAGCTCAGTCTAGAAAACTGGAAAGAGTTTCTAGACTTATTTCTGTAACACAGTAAGAATGCATTTGTGGAAAAGTTTGTAACAATTGAAGTTTATATAGGAATTAAAAATTAATATAAGATAAACTAAGTATTGCGAGCCATTTTCTAATTCTCAAAATCATCTACCTAAATCACTGTTTTAAACACAAATTATTTTTTTCTCCACAGTTATTTGGTCTCTGAATTGTCTATGGTTTCAGTACTTTTCAAAGTAGTCATCTTTCATGGTTTACCTGCTGAGTGCCCTGTAGTTGTATCTGAACAAGCTACAGCCTAGAGTGGGGAAGTTGCAGTTATAGGGTGAGACAACCTACAACATTTTTTCTCTTTTTTTTTAATAGTTACAGAAAACTACCAGTGTGATAAGGTGTCTAATTTCCAGTGTAGCAGCTTTGAGATGTACTTGGTTCTTATGTGCTAAAAGAAGGTGGAGTGGGCTCTTTCTTTAGTCCCAGTGAAATATTCTGCTAACTCTCTGAAAGTGGGTGTTTCATTTTTGTTTGTTCACCATTATCTGCTTGCACAGAAAAGTAGAAGTTGGATTGGGGTACTTGAGGTAGGTTTTAAAAGCCATTTTAGGTCTTTGGAATGTGATTTTGCTAGATATGTATTGTTGTCCCTATTGCATATCCATGGTGATGTGCTTTGGTCTCTATTTTTACAGCAAATGGGATGAGTTTTAAAATCTGCAATGTACATTAAACAATGCTTGTTGCCTGATTTTGTCATAAGTAACAGTTTCAGGGGAGACTATTCTTGGCAGGCACTACTTGAAGTAGAATTAACAGGCTCATCATGATAGAGATCCCAAGAGACCTGCTCTCTTTGTACAGGTATAAAATAACTGACAAAACTTTCCATAAGAATCTCTGTATAGACATTCCTTTGTTTGGTGAACCTCTTTTCTCTTAGAAAAATATCTTGTCTCTCTCTCCGACCTGTTCATATCCATTTACCCTGTGATATAGCACCTCTTTCCACCTGCCATTCCAATAGAAGCTGGAATAATTTTTTTTTAATTGTTCTGGCAAGAGGAAATTTGTCTCACGTTGAGATGAATTTAAGAAATTTTTAAAAAATTTACTTCAATTTCCAGCATAGAAGGATAGTCAATAGAAAAAGGAAAAAAGAATGTCTTGGTAATCGATTCACCTTTGCTGAAGTGGCAAAAGAATTCTGGTACTGGGCCAGTGATAAGAAAACTGATTTAACAGGTATCTTGGTGATACAAACATTGGCACTGGGCAAGTAATTTTGGCATAGACTCAACTCTTTTCTCTTGCCAAACTTAGGTTAGGTATATTAATTTCATTTAAGGGTAGTATACATTTAGTCTCAGAAACAATCTATCATATTTTGACCAAAGGAGCCTTAGTACAGATCAATGTGCTGCATAGTGATGCCTTAAAATGATTTGATCATTAATTTATACAGAGATAAAATATATTGAACAGTTATGAATTCCAGTTTTTTAAAGACTGAACAAACTCTGAATCCATTTTCAGTATGCTTAAATCTTGTCCTGTATAACAGACACCTGGCAGAAACTCTTGGTTTATCTTGGGCCGGTGAGGGACACCAACATTATATGGAAATATTCTTCAAAACCTAAAGAGCAATTCAGTTAAAATTTTAATTTTAAATAACAAAATGGGGAAAAATATCTTCAAGTGCCTGCTCCCCCACACTCCCATGAGGAAGGTGTTAAGACACAGCTACATTACAAATTTGGTATCCTGCTCTTTATTTCTTCCATGCTGTCTCGTATTGCTGCCATACTTTTAGATGATGTGTTAATGACTAGATATTTAATAGAAAGGGAAAAATGGTAGCCAAGTACCTGCAGTGGGGTTTGACAGGAGTGAAAATACAGGATCACCAACACTGGCAATGCAGTATCAAGCACAAGTAGTAAAGTTTTGTTTGAATAAAACTGATTAGATTGATCCAACACAAAAGGGTGTGAATAGGAAAGTATAAACTTTTCCACCTTTAGAGGATATGCAGAGATCGGTAGTATGCTTAAATGGTGCATTTGGAACCTGAAAGTATGTTTAGCCAAGTGCATTACTAAGCATGTGGTATAATAAAGAAAACAATACTAACCACATTTGTAAGACACTCCTATTTCTTATGCTTATGTGACTTGAAATACATGTCCCCGCAGTTATGTCCCTTAAATTCTACTGAGCTCACAGCAGTGGAATGAGGCAAAGCTGCCAGTGAAATATAAGAATGAAATGCCAATGAAATACACGAATATTTTATTCATTAAAACTTTAAACAAAAACATCTTACTAAATTATAAACATTTTAAATCTCCTCTGGAATGAACTTCTGATTTATTTTAGATATAAATTATTATTTGAAGGTTTGTGCCTGAGTAGTTTTGAATTCAGCATCAAGATCTGTATAAGATTTACGTAGAACTACTCATAATTAATTGGATTGTTTATCCAAATATTCAGGTTATTTACTTAATCTATTAGATCTGGAAAGAAGCAGACTTTTGCCTTTTCCAAAGGTCAACTCTACTAGATGCCTTCCCTTTTTCTCTTTTTAAAATGCTAGGTAAGTTTCTACTGTCTCCAGTGAAGCCAGAGGTCAGAGTTTTGTTCCACTAACCTCACTATTCGGTATAGAGAAAGTAGATGGCATAATATTTTCTTAAATTATTTTTAATATTGCTATTGGTTATTATATCTTAACACCATATATAGATATATATCTCCAATATATTCAAATCATTCATACCACTGATAGGTTGTCTTTTAAATAAAATGCACTTTGCATGAAGCATGAAGAGCTGTATTTTGACTGCTCACTTCGGGCCCCATAGAAAGCATTTCAATATCTGAAAACACAAGCTGAGCTTTGGTTCAAACTTGGTCATTCATTCCACCTACATTAGTAGCTTCTGAACAGTTCGTGAAGAAAACAGTTTCCTCTGAAGAACTAGTGAAGATACTCATATCTACCCATATCTTTCCAGGGATTGTTTTGGAGCTTACCCTGGCACCTGAATGCTGTGCAGGGGGCCACATGGTGCTGGGGGAAGCTCTGCTAGGTTCAGACATTCATGTCTGACAGTACCCTTAGTTTGGAACTTCTCATGCCATGCTTGCACATTTTGCTAGTCCCAGTTCAAGGAGTTCTGTCGGCCACTTCTTCATACAGCTGCAAAAATGTTTGAGTCAGTTCTGGAAAGTTAAATGGTGATGACTGGGAGAGTGCCATTGCCTATTTCAGAATCAGTATTGTTTGTGCTCTTTTACTACGTTTGTAGAAGTGTAGCATCAGCAGGTTATCTGTCTGCCTGGGGCTGTGGAGACCAAGAGTTCTTTAAGTTCAGATTTCAAAGAGCAGGAATGAGTAACAGGTTCAGTGCAGTTTGTACAGTTTACACTGCAATACTTAAAAGCGAGTGCATGTGACAGTAGGCATAATTTGTGGTCTAAATAGTGATTGTAATGGCTGTGCTGAACAGTGCAAGGCAAAAACTGCTCAACATTTGTGGAAGGAAACAGTTTGTGTGGAGAGCTTGGTGTTCACACTATCTATATTTCAGTGTTTCACTTCCGACTCTCTAATCTGGTCCAGTGGACTCCACCACAACCATTAGTGGTTGGAGTACATTTTCTAGCATTGCTCCATCTAAAAGGACTCTCATCTGTGTTCTTTTATTTCCATGATATATGAACCACAGTACTGAAAGTGGGGATGACTTAAAAAGCTCACTTCTGTTCCAAATTTAAATTGCAATGTAGATGCCTCCAGTATCCACTGATAGTGGCAACAGAATTAATTGAACATGCTATTCAATTTTTACTCATATTTGAGTAAAGCATTTCAGGAATTAGTTTTTCCTTCTTAAATATTCAAATTCTACCTATGGTATTTTAGCTGTAAATGAAGTATTTTCTTATGGTAATTGGAATTGTTTGCATCTAGATTATTTTGTCTTCCTGTTCTCTTTTTACCTGAGTATTTCCTGTTATGGATCACTCAAGTATTGATTGTTTTAAGTGTATTCCTACATTCAAGTAAAAGTTAAAAAGTATATTTTAATCTCAAATCTCACTGTTCTTACCTACATACCTACAGCTTTTCCCCCCACTTGAAATAGGAAATGTTGCTACATTGTGATACTTCATTTAAAGGAAATTTTTTTTAGTGCATTTGTCACTGGTTTATACTGTTTTATGTTGATTTTGTATGGAAATTTAGAGCAATATGAGTTAAAAAAAAATTGGATATCCTTGTCTGGTAAGGGTTATCTTACTGTGTGAAGATCCAGCCAAATGTGTGGAATGAAACGTAAACTGAAATTTTGAGTATCTGAGAGATACCTGCTGTATGATCCGTGATCAACTTTTATAAAACTAAAAATGTGTCTTTTTGATAAAAATTTATTCTGACTGTCTTAGATACTGGTTTAGTTTGCCTTTTACTGCTTTCCAGGACTTCTCTCTTCTAAGGCTATGAAACAGACTTTGCAAAACTGATCAGCTTTTCATTGTATTTTGTGGATGCCCAGTTAAGTTGGTCTTCATGTAGCAGTCACATTTACATTTGGCAATCAGTGGGTACATCTTCCGTATAAGCAGAATAAAAGTTAAGTGGGTAGTGGGCTGTGCCATCTTTTTAATCTGCAAACCTTTTTATAAATCCATAAATTACAATAATCAGGAGATGATGAAATTTTAGAATTCTTCTTGTCTGAGAGTTTAACTCTAGTCAGACATTATGGGAAGTTTTGGAAGTCTCATTACCATTTTGAAACTAGGTCTTTATTTTATTGCTCAGGTGCAAAATTTTGCAATCTGTTTACATTTATCCATCAATGAAGTGAACCTTTAATAACATGCTCAGGGCACTTCGGGATCCATGTCCTATTTAAGAAAGAATGGCTTGCTCTATAGTTGCCAAATATCTAGACAATTAGATTTTCATGTGGTTGGGATTTTTTCAAGGATTCTTATTGGAAAATACTTTTTTTTCCCCCTTCACATTAGATTGCTTTAAAAGGTTGTTGTTTTTCTGACTAGCTTGAACTTTGATATGACTTGATTGCCTTTCTCCTCTAAAAGTCTTAAAGTGCTTGCCATAACGACTTTTCTTATCCTTTGTGCCTCTTTAGACTATTAACTGTATTTTTCTCAGTCTGATTTAAACTTATTTTTATGGAGAAAGAAAAAATACCACTGTATCTTACTAGGCTTATGTATCCAACCCCCTCTGATTCAAACACATTTCCTTTAAACAGAAATTGTCTTGGTAAAAAGTGCTTCTTTAAGGGCACTCTCCCTTAGGCATTGCTATTCTGAGAAGTAAAACCTTTTCTCAGAAGAATGATGCACAAGGGAGAAATATCTTTTAAATCACTTTTTTCTTAACTGAAGTTTTGCTTAATTTTATTTTCTCTCATCTTGTTCTGCAGGATAAAAAAAGAGGCATACTTAAAAAAAGAGAAAAAACTTTGAAGATTCATTATAATAGCTTTAGGAGCAATTATATATTTGTAGTCACTGCTAGTTTGACCATTTCTCTGCACATTTTTGATATTACAGATAGGATATTCAAACTTTGTAGTAAAATTCTGTGCTTATTTTGGGCCCTGTTCATAAAGCTATGACAATAAGCTAGTGTATAAGCAGTGTTTCTATTCATAGGCAGGTGGTTTGCAAAACTGAGCCCTGAGCTAGTTCTGATCTTCTTAGTTTGTCCAGTTAATATTTATCTCTGCTTTTTGGTTTAAATATAGAAGTATTTTGAAGCCAAAGCACTTCACTGCCACTAGAGAACTGTGCTCTTAAGGTATTTTGTTGTAACTATTTTGAATTGCACCATTCATAGTTGTTCTTATGCAATGTACCATGAATTTGTGGTGTTCTATTATGTTTTAGTGAAGTATATAAAACTATTTTTTTTAAATGAAGAATAAGACAAACTCTTTTTTTAAGTGTTCTCTTAGTTTAATTTTTCAGAAAGTCAATATGTGGAAAACATCCTAAGGTGATCTATTGTGTACTGCTTAATTAATACAAATTACCCTCTCTACATAAAGTACTGTATCTCTTGTCTATGCTTCCTTTTTCCCCATGTTCAGTTATCTTAAGTAGTGCTGTAAATTGCACTGATTCACAGGCTTAACAGTGGCAGGAGTTTAGAGACCTACATCAGGAAAAGACTCAGAAAGGAAAAAGCAACCAAATCGACCTGATAATTGGTCCCACCATAAAACTTCATCATTTTGATTCAGGATAAATATGGGGGTAGTTACAGAGAGAGAGGTTCTTTGCTCTATCTCCACTTCACATTGTTGAGGTTGGATGGCTTCATATGTTTGAACTTGTCCACAGACTTCTGAATTAAAAAAAAAAAAAAGATATTGTGGCTTTATAAACCTGGTGACTTTAAAGAAGAGCACATTATGTCTGTGCTGGTGTGGGCCAAAGTGATTTAATAACTTGATCCACAGAGCAGGGAGTAGAAACCTCAATTAGATTTATGGTTTAATCAAGTTTGTAGATTAATTTGGCTCACTTGTATCAGATCTGTCTAATCATAAAGCTATATGGGAGATTAAAAGCATGGCTGTTACTGATGAACCTCCTACAATTCCCTTTAATTTTAAATTATTTTGTTTGTTTGCTCCAAATTTCGTTCTAACAGAAAAGCCTTCGGGCACTGAAGTATAAGGATCAGTTGCTTTGCAAATCTCAGAGAAAGCTTAAGGAATACCCTTTTTTATCTCTTCCTCTTCTTACCCTAAGGATTTGTTTTTGAAGGATGACCTGTAATTTTGTAAGCATAAATTTATGGTTGCTACTTAATTGCACAGCTGTATTTCGGGATTTAGTCACCTACTCACTTGATTGCACCTGCCTACTAGGTAGTTAGATGACTAACCCCCTTGATTTGATTCTCCAGTTAATTGCAAAAAAAACTCTATTAGCGTGAAATAGTGATTGAAATGAAAATAAAAAATGGTGCTAGATTTTCTTTCTCTGGTATTTTTCTAAAACATAGTGCATGGTTGTTTACCAAGATTTTATTGCTTCTTCTTCTGGCTGCAGCCTTGATGAAATTTAATTTTACTAGTAGATTTCACTGATATTATGTTTTCTGACAATTCTTACTTTGACTGATAATGTTGTATGAAAAGGTCTCTCTGTGTGGTATATTTAACTGTGGTGGAATTTTACTTTCCATTTGTATTCGCATATTTTTGTTTTCTGTCATACAGGTGGTATGTTAAGTGGAATAAATGGTTGCAGTGATATTTTAAAAGTTGCAGTCACTGTTTTACTGGTGTATTTAATACATGTTGGAAACGTCTTTTTTAAAAAAAAGAGACCAGCTTGTCTTCAGTGCTCCTGATTCATAACCCATTATGTCCCACACTAAACATAGCCCTGCTCATTTATGCTGATCTCATTCCAGGAATGTGTTGTGTAACAGCTGGCAGTGCACAACCAGAGGCATCATCCCAAGTCCCTGCAAATTATTTCAGCAGAGGCTGTAGTCTCTTACTACCTTGCATGCAGTGTTTGGCACTTCCCAACATATGGCACCGACTGGCTGTCCTTATACCCTCGTGCTATTATATCATCTATTAGCATGGTGCCGAGCCAAAATTTTAAATGCTTTGTTCTCTTGCTGTTTATGTGTGTTTGTTGCTGTTATTTAAGTAGGCAGGGAGGGAGGTTACTCCTGGGCTATGGAAACTGCCACAAAGCCTGTATCTTCAACTTTCTGCTGGAATTACTTTTCCTCTATTGTCTTTCTCAATTTTCTTCCTCTGATACTGTATATGTGTATATGAATGTATATATCTCAGGTTATTGTTCACTGGGCTGTGTGGTTGACAATTGCTGTCTGTTTTTACGTAGGCAATACCATGCATAGGGAAGGTGGGGGCTGCAATTACAAAATTTCTTCCTGAGGAAAGTTGTTGATTTCTCATTTTTCTTTTTCCTTTTTTATTTTTCTTTTTTTTTGTGTGTTTGTTGTTTTTTCAAGTCTTTTTACTGAACTGTGTATATTTTTTGATGAAACCACCATAAAATGATACATTTGACAATAATTATTTTTCAAGAACATCTTAGATCTTTATTTTTGAATGAAGATATAAAGTAGTTTATCTGTCTATTATATTACATAGTGTTGTAATATATTTTTATGGTGGTGTATTGTACTGAAATTGATTTAATAGTGTCTGTTTTCCAATGGCAAGATTGGAAACACCTGTTTGGTGTTTAAAATAGGACTTTAGGACTTAGAAGAAGTGGACAAAATTCTTAAGAAAACAGTAGTGAGCTCATGCTCTACTTTAGCCTTAGTGCCTTAAATGCACTAAGAAAGTCTGTTGGACTAAAAATTCCCCTCATTTCACAACTCTCTCATGTAAGGGGGGGGACATGCCTGAATATTCCTGGAGTTGCATTCTTCAGGTATTATTAAAATACACCCACAATGTCCATTTTGGAGCAAAACTTGGTGTAACAGCTATACATATTCAAAATCAAGAAAGGTTTTTGATAAAGAGACAATGGCTGTCTTCAGTGGAGACTTCTGCCCTTGATCAATTCCAACTGGAGTATCTTGGTAGACAGTCGTGCTTTTGATGAAGAAGAGAGATGAGGTCCCAACACATATAACTACAATATTTCCTGCTTGCTGTCCTTATTGGCTCTAAACACAGCTTTTTGGGGTTTTGGACCCTTTACTTTAAAGATATTTTGCTGTGTCCACAGACTGTGTTAGGCAAGTGACCAGGACTGCCGTCTGGAATCAGAAGTCCACTTCTTAGGTATTTCAACCCTTAATTTAGAAGTTCTTGAGAAGGTCCTTCTGGATCTCTCCCATAATTCCAATTCAACTTTTGTCACATTGGCCGTCCAGTCTGCAGAATCAAATGTAGAATAAATTGAACTGCTATCTGTTGCCTCTTGTTTTTCCAGTGTGATTTTCAGCTCCAGGTTTGCAAGTACACTTGGGGACCTAATTTGCCCTGGATTTGAGTTTGTCAAATGTTTGTACATATGAGTGCATATGCCTAGAGAACTTCTGGAAAGGTTCTGAATGCCAAGCAGGTAATTAGTTCTAAGGAAGGGAAGGAGAGAGACAAGCAACTCTGAGATCTTTATTAAAGGTGTCAAGAACACAAGAAAGGTAGTTGAATACAATTGGGGGCACTGAAAAGAACAGTGAGGGCAAGAGGATTCCTTGGGGGGTGGGGGATGTGAAAAAATGAAGCCCATATGGATTTCTTTTAGCTGCTTTTCCATTACCGAGTTCTGCCTTGTTTTGGTTTATAATGATTTTCCAAGTACAACATATTTAAAAATAAATCAGTGTTTTCATCAGAGTTTATGCACTTGCAGTCCTGATTCTGTTTTTACAGTGCAGCTGTTGAGAATCACTCAAGATAGCTTACATTTCTTTGTGTTTTCCCTGATAAGTTATAGTTAGCTTTTTTGCCTGCTATTTCTCACAGTGTCAGAATTAGACTTGTAAAAACTATTAAAATGGAGTTGACAAGAAGAACTAATAATTCTTGTGGGTTTTAATGCATTAAAAAAAATGTTGGTCTTATTTCAGACTCAGTTTTTAGGCTGACTAATTTGCTCTCTGAAATGTAGGCCTATAGACTTTTTAAAGAGCTGTTTGTGAAGCAGCACGAATTAACTTGAATATAATAGTCCTGCTTGTGCAATTCAATTGAAGGGCTTGTTTGAATTTTTCTAGCAGCTAAAACTATGCTTTTGATGTGTTAAACACGCAATAAAAAACTTTTCTGTAACTCTCAATACATATGTGATACATTACTGAATGGATGCTCTAAGTAGAATTTTAAAACAAAAAAAACTCCAACCAAATAAACAACAAACTAATTAATCCTCTACTTCCATTTTTTTTTCTTAAATTGTACTATAATCAACATTATGTATTTGCATATTTATTGTTTTAGATCACTAAAAAGGTCTTATGTTCCCATTCATTCAGGAAATGCTATCTAGTCAAAACATTTCTTGATCCTCAAGCATTTTGCACGAAGCCATGTGCTTGAGGTTAGATTATAAGATCTGTATGTTCCTTGACAATTATATTACTACGAGTACCAACAATCTCTATGACAAAATTTACAAATTTATAATTTGTTCTTAAATTTTCTCTGTGTAAGTTAGATACGCTCAGATAGATTTTAAAATTGTTTGTGCATGGCTTGGATTGTGCTTTCAGTGTGAAGAACTGATTATATCCTTCTGTCTAAACAAAAGTGAGTTAGGCTGATACAATTTTAGCTCATCTCATTATTATAGGTGCCTTCTCTGATTTTATGTATATGTGTTTAACCAACCATCCTGCATTTTCTGTATGTCGAAGGAGGTTAAAAGGAAGACTATATTGCAGACTGTGGAATTCTGTGTTTAAGCAAAAGATGGTTGGAAGAAATTGAAGTGAATTGAGAGGTGAACTGGGGCTTCAAGTTACTTGAATAGATTCAGAGACTACTGCTTTCTCTACCTGCTGATCTTTTGCTGATCTCCTTTTGGTTGGCTATGTTGTCTTCACTTTGGTTAGAAGACTTTATTTTTTAGGGGTTCACAGTCACACTGAGAAAAGGGAAGTACTTGGCAAAGGCATCAGAGCTCAGGTTTAGCATCTTGTGACACACTTTATATGTCAGATGATGGAGAATTACAGTACTGCTTCTTAGCTGTATTCCTTTTATGTGACTGTGGCTATGGCTCTCCTATAAATTAAAGAGGTTAAAAAGCTCCCCAAAGTTCTCCAGGGGCTGTATTTGTTTTTAATAGCAAGGGAAGAATGGATGCATCAGACTGCTGGTTTCCTCAAAAAGATCTGTCCCTTCCCTGTACCTCCCAGAGATATTGGCTGCATCTCTAGATTTTCTAAAACAGCTTATGCTTTCCTTCATGTTTGATAATGATGTCATTTGAGTGACACATGAACTAGAAACCAAAAGAGTTCCCTCTATGTATGAAAAATGCCAGGACTTTTGCCTCTTGCCTCAAAATTTGTTTATTTTTGTAACAAAATGTTACAAAAATAGTGTGTTTTTGATGAAGTGGAATGCAGTAGAAGAAACTTGCTTAAAGTCTCATTTAATTCTTATGTCATCGCATTTCATAAAATTAAGTACAGATTTTGGTCAGGTTGAATAATTTTTTACTAGTTCATATATTTTATCAAATGTCAATATATTGGATATTCTTCATCCCAGCCAGAGGAAATATTCCCAAATTGTCTGCATTTTGTCATTGGTATGATTCTGTAAGCCTTACAGAGAGTTTTTCTTAAAATTATTATATTCATCTAATAATTCCTCCTGCAGTTGAAAATTTTTGAATTTATTTTCAACTGTTACTCCAGATGTTGAAAACAGTGGCGACCACATAAAAAGAGAACAAGTACCTTTTTACTGGCTAATAATTATGAGAAAATAACATTTTATATTCTAATACTTACTATGCAAATGAATGGGGTTCAGATTTTTCAACTATCTCTCTTCATAATGGCATTTAAATCACTGGAGCTATTAGGATACATTTTATGATGGAGTAGCCACATGTGTACCCAATTCATTAGTCACTTATTTTAATGTGATAATTGTGATGTTCAGACTGTTGAAGTGAATGGCTTCCAGAATGTGTTTTAATATCAGTGGACAGTTACACTGAGTAGGAATGGATTTAGGCATGTGATTATTTCATGCACCATGCTGGAATTTAAGGCTGTAACAGTCCTTTTGTAGGTGCAGGCTCTCTTGTTTCTACTGCAATTGCAGTATTATTATTAAGGATATTCTCACATGATTGCAGGATGCATTATACCTGGAATTATTTGCTCTAATACAGATAAAATTAACAGTTGTTTGACACTAATCTTTGTGTTCCATTGCTTTTCTGGGGTCTGGAATTTTCAGAGTTGTTTGGTTCTTCTGAACCCCAGTATTAACTATTTGAAAAAAGGACTATGCCACAATCAGCAGGAATTCATACAGACTGGAAAGATGAGTCTTTAAATATGATGAGTTTTCTTCTGTTGATGAGTAACCTCCAGATACCATCTGATAGTGAGTTCTTCACTGTGCCCAGTGACAGCTTTGTGATAGAGTTCCAGCCTATTTGCCTGCTTATGATGGGTTGTTTTTTGTGTTAGTGTCAACTTTCATTGAAAAAATAATTTAAGCAGGGAAGTATTTAATGGAAATTTAACCTGAATCATACTGTTCATGACAACGCAGTCTGTTTAAATGTCATGAGTGACGGATTAAGAGATTTACACTGTCTGTTGCTTTTCACTCAATGGTCAAAATAGAACCAGCTCAAGAAGGGTAGCAGGAAAACCAATTAAGCTCCTGCTAAAGTAATTGGTTGAACCGAGACTTGCGAGGCAGCTTCTCAGAATTTACCGCATACTTTCATAAATGATACTGTGTTGACATTCAGTTTCTCAGAAGTTCCAAGTGTTCCTTGGCTTTACTTTAGGCCTCACTGCTATTTGCAGCTCCTGCAGAGCTTTTAAAGCTTTCCATAGGGACTGTGTGTATCTACACTTTATGCATACTGGCTTCAGATGGTGAACTCCTTGCATATACTTTTATCACACTGCAAATTTAATTTCTATTGAAAGAGTACTTGCATCCTTGCCTCTTTTTTCTGAGACTTTTTCTGAGTAGAATTCCAGACTCATGGCACAATGCTAGCAATAAAAAAATTTTGCATTCTAAGAGAAAAGATGGGTAGGTCTAGAGAACATATCCATCCAGTTATATTGTGAAACTTACAACTGTTTCAAAGATAAACACCTTTGTTGAAAAAATGGCTTAAAGTTCACTCTGAATAATTTTTTCCCAGTGTTGAATTCTAAACAACCCACTGCTCTTTATTTTAAATGTTTCTGTTGATTACAATTTTCATTGATGTTGAACAGCTCATAAAGTGAAGATGATCAAGGGTCATCTACTTGATGAACAGCAACTTTAAAAAAGGTTACTTCTCTACCAAGTAGTTTAGAGAGAAGGGAAAACTCAGAGCAACTTGATATTGGAGGAAAAGAAGAGGGATCATGGATATGCAATAGAGACCTCATTTGTACCCACTGAACTCCCAGGAAGGGGAAGGAGACAGAGGCTGTAAAGGTCATACAGAAAATTCATTGATTACTTTGGTATATAAAACTCTTTGGTAGTTGTTTCTATAGATCTTCTTGATTTTTTTTTTTTTTTTCTTCATTTAAACACTGAAGCTCTTGAAGACTGTCAGGTCTGTGGATGCTGAATTTTAGACCTCTGGTTCTTTAGAAAGGTAACAATTATCTATGCTAGGGAAACGTACTGGGAGCAAGGAAGAAAATGGAGCATAAAGGAAAGCTAAAAGCTGATGGGTCCAGTGGTGGGACTTCTTGAAAATTAATGAGTGAGGTACCAGCGTGCTTACATCAGCATAGGCTATCTTTCTTGTCTACAAGTTTTCACACATCTGACTTACCCATGCAATGCCCTGGCAGCACTGCCTATGATATCCATTGCATAGAAATGTTTTTTATATCTGCCAAAATGTAGGATATTAGATGCAGAAATGTATTTGATTAAAACCTATCAATTTTCCTGATTTCAGGCTAGGCTGGGTTTTTAAAGCAATGATTCACTTCCTTTTTGGGGATCTTCCTGTGTATGACTAGATAGTATATTTGACACTGTCAATTTCTAAATAAAGCAGATACTGATGCATTCAAAGTGCAATATACAGTGAAAGTACACTCCACTGTACCTTAAAGCTTTAGTTTTCCTTGAGGCTTCATGGCATTTAGAAGTTCTTTTTAGACCTAGATTCACAATTAGGGGGTGTCTTGCATCTTTTTTTTTGTTTTAGGATGACCTTTACAGCTGTTAGAAAAAGAAATAATGCTGCTTTTCTACAAAAACTGCTACAGGGAGTTGCAGGTGTGTGGGGTTTTTGTGTTTGGTTATGATAGGGTTTTTTGTTGCTGTTCATAGGTTGTTTTGTTTGTTTAATTCCTAATAATCTAGAGAAGAGTTTATTAATTGGCAAGTGGAGAGGAGTTGTATTTTGTATTGGTTATTTTTTATTCCAGCATCCTAGAAACTGCTTCTGACATTCTTAAATGCATGGGTTTTCATGGTATTTCAACTTCAATGTGTAGTCAGTTCCTGTTTGTAACAAATTTTTGTTGTGAGGGATGAAAAGGTCCATTTGTGTGCATTCTTCCTTAGTTATGCTTTATTGTCACGTTGAAAAGCTGTCCTAATCTTTGGGATGCAACAGTTTGCTCCTGTCATATTTTGACAGTCTGCTTATTTCAGTCAGTTTATCTATGGCTAGTGTAATATTTTTCAGTCACCAAGCACTTATCATTCTTACAGAGTTTTTACTCTCCCACTGTGCTAATTTTAATAAGAAATTTTAGCAGGGGATGGTGTGTTTTAGCAGACCTATACTTGATTATTAAAGATACCAACTCTTGGATAAATATAACCTGCTCCAGGTATATGGTTACTTTCTAGCCGAATGCCTTGCTTTTTATTACTTCTTACCAAGATAAAATAATTGTTAAGTAAGTCACGTCTGCCACCTGCAAAGCAGAGTGATGCTCTTAAACAGATTACTAGTAAGATTCATTCAGACCAAGCGTAGTTTTAAGATGAGTTTTGGTAACTTATGAAATTGTTGCCAGCAACACCACATAACTGGTGTCTATAATAACTGGGAAATTTCTTTCAGTAATGCACTCCAAAACCAGAGTCTTTATGTGCCTTATTCACTTACTAGTAAGTATTTTCTATTTTTTCACTCCTTCCTATTTGAAGGTACCTATTATTTCCGAGCAATAAAATGCATTCAGTACTAAGAACTACAGCAATCCCAACAGCACATCATTCATGGTATGGTGTCTTTGAATTCATTATGATTTTTTCCCCCCCAGGATTTAACTGGCCAGTATTGCCCTGGATAGTGCAGATTCCTATAAAGTTTAATAGGATAGCTTCAATTATAAGTAGTATACTTATAGTGCTAAATATTAAGTATGAAGTATTTTGTAGGTTATGACAATATTTTATTATTTATTATAAATATTAATCTATTTTTAGTCCCACCTGTTGGGTTGGAAGTTTGAATTCTGTGTTTGCAATGAGCTGAAAAACCTGACTGTGAGGAAGACGGAACTCATCTGTAGAAGAGCCTCTGAGTAGCTCATAAACTAAAGCTGAGCACTAGTCCCAACACACCTCCCACAGGAACTAGGATTGGCTAATGTAAGTGTATCCACTTAAGAGTACTGGAAACTACTAAAGTGGGGGTGCATTAGGCTAAATAGATAAAATTAGACAAGGCACTGTTAAAGACAGCTGACCTGTCAGGCAAAGGTATGTTTATATTGCTTTTATATTTCTGACAGAGGTGATGTGGTCATTAATCAATAAGTGTCTTGCTAGATTTAAAGGTAAAGGGTGGCCCTAACAACGTTAAGTGAAAGGCTGTGGTAGAAGCCTCCTCTAATAAATAACAGGATTTTGCACTTACATTGCAAAATGCCTTTCATTTGCAGGATAGAGATTTATAGAGGTGGGTAAGTTATGGTGCATTCATTTTAGTACAGGAGAAGCTGAAGTATATTAAGTTTGAAATTTATCCAAGGTCGTGTAGAAAGTCAGGATCAGAAGTAAGTTTTAGGGTTCAAAATATTTTCTTAAAAATCACAGTTCAAGCCAAATAAACATAGCTATTCATTGAGAATTGAAAAAAGCTGTATGACTCGTAATTCTACCATGTCTTGCTGCTCTTGCATAATTGCTGACCAGTGGAACTGCTTATGGAGTAATACTTCATCCCAGGGCTCAGAGCTTCCTTCTCTGAAGTAGGTTGGAGTACTTTCCCTTTGACTGTGGTATGTCCGGGATCTCACCCCAATATGAATATGGTTAGGATAATCTACCTGCTCTGTGATCTTTGGAAGCTGCTGCTAAATTTTTAATTGAGCAAAAGCTGTAGATATAGTTAGAAACCTTATCCCTTGATAAGAAGGTTGTTTATAGAACCCTGACATTCTATTGTTTTCCATGGTACTGGGGATGCTTTCGCTGCAGAATGCATTCAGGTGGACAGTGATTTTGAGTGCTGTTCTAATGGACTTTTCTCCTAAGTTACAAATTTTTTGGAAAAGAAGATTCAAATTAACAGTGTGTGCAATAAATTACCCCCATTTATTGACATGCAAGAGCATGTCAGTACTATATCTTAGAATGGTTTTGCAAATAATCAGTTACTTTAAACTGGATTGTGCCAAGAATTGGATGTGTGTTGCAAGATCACTTAAATTTGGGGGAAGAGATTTTGAAGGCACCAGCTTAATTTTGTTTTCAAGCTCTTGTTGCTTTTACTTGCTCAAAATCATGTTGTACCTTAGGGATCTTAGCAGCTGAAAATATGGTACAATAAAAGTTGAATCTTTTTAACGTAAAAAGCCTGCACACATGAGAAAGTAATGAAATATGGAATGTTTGGCATGACTTTCATACTAGAAGATCACATCGTACCACAAATAGCATATTCTCTTAAGTCATATTCTTATCAGCTATGTAAAATGAGATTTAATTTAAAATACTTCCAGAAGCTGAATTCCAGATATTTGAGGTTTTTCTGACCTCATGGATGCTTTGTAATCAAAGACATTTGCATTATAATGGCTAGTGATTCTGTTCAGTTGGCAGTTTCCAGAGCAAGTACAATGCAGATTATAAAGTCCAAGAACCAAAAGTTTCAAATGTTTTTCTACATTTGGTATTAGGCTCACTTGCCAAACACCTTGCTAAGGGCACGGGTTTTGGTCTCATGGTCTGCCACTGATCTTTTCTTATGAGAATCTTGGGTCCTGCCATTCTAAGCAACCAAGGGAGCTGAATGATGTTGCAGGAGATTTCAGAAGCATCCTTTCTGTCATGTATAGCAGTTCACAATGATATGGTTTGTTTTATAAAAATTCACATTTTTCTTGTGGCTAAGACTTGCTAACACTGGGGGTGTTTTCAGAACCATGGAGCATGGGCGTAAGGGAATATTTGGTTTTCTTTGTCAAGGAAACTTTGGAAATACACACCTTTTCAAATTATAACCTAAAATATTCGTGTGTCTCTGCTGTCCCGCATCACTGCACTTCAGAGCTAGAAATGGTAATGCGTCCTGAGGCAGTTAAAAGACTTTTAAAACAGGCATTCACTGAAGCTTGAGTCTTTATTTACCTGGTTTGTCTAATTGTAATACCAGGAAGTTGAATGTAGTTCAGTTATATTACTCATCTCCATTATAATTCCATTCAGTTTCCTCTTCTTGGGTGCTGTCTTCCTTACATGAGCTCTGATTCAAAAAAACCCATGCATCTTTATGCCATGGGCGAGGAGGGGTGAAACAAGCCTCTGCTTTTACCGAGAGTGTCTCATGCTTATTCAGAGATCACTCCAGCCAGCACTGCTCTGGTGCTGTACAGAACGGCTTTCCTCACACCCGTGCCGGTGTCAGGCACAATTCTCACTCACCCACTGAGCCGGATTAGCCCTGGCATCTCCAGAGACAAAGAATTCAGAGGCCCTCTCTCCTGGAAGTTCCAGACATTTATTTCTGAAGGGGTCCAAGGTAGAAAGAGGACAAGATGGCCCCGAGAGCCCCCAGTTATAGGGACGATCTGGGGCCAGATAACAGGAGGCGGGGAGAAATCCCCTTAACCAACGGGGAGTAGGGAAGGGTAGGATTTAGGGTTAGGTTACAAAAATAGGGGATTACACAGTTCTGGGGAAAGACCATTGTGTTTTCCAGGGGGTGCTTAGTTTAGGAGGTTTTCCTGCAGTGAGGTCCTGCTGGGTTGGTTTGATCCACCGCCACATCTTTATTCTTTTTATATGTACACGCAAGATGTTTGTTTCCAGAAAGACTTTTCAGT
This sequence comes from Pardalotus punctatus, assembly GCA_013400915.1. Taxonomy (NCBI): domain Eukaryota; kingdom Metazoa; phylum Chordata; class Aves; order Passeriformes; family Pardalotidae; genus Pardalotus; species Pardalotus punctatus. The sequence goes on along the minus strand of VZTX01005232.1, from coordinate 542,879 downwards.
ATATGCTTACATCAATTCAGTAATTATCTCTGATTGAGAGACCTGAGAGAATTTTATTGTACTTCCTGAAAAGCTTGATCCTATATATATTTTAGCTAATAGGAGCTTTGCGTTTGGTTATTGTTGTGAGTGAGATAGTGGTCATACTTTCTCTTTTTCCATACCCAGTTTTATCTGTCTTGAGCCATTGCTTCCCCTTCTCTTTCACCAGTTTTCCATATGCCATCACAGACTATAAAGCTACTTCCTAGGTTTTGCTTTATATTAGTTGCACAATTCAGCTGTTGACTGTTCACTCCATGTTATCCGTGTGCTTGTGGAAACATATTTTAACATACATGTTAAAATTATTTCCTAACACTAATAAGCACCAGGATAGAAGGGGCCTTTGTATGAACTTAGGCTAGTTGCAAAGAACATGCCACAAGGAAAGGTTTAAAAGCCTTACAGGAATCTATAGATGAGAGAGGATAATTAAATGTATGTTTTGGAGTAGAGCTTTCCTTGGGGAGTAAGACCAAGGACCAATTCCATCGAGTTACCACTAGGGATTAATTCAGCCTGCTGTCTTTGATGTTAAAAAACTGGGGACAAACTAATTTCTTTGGTATCTGCTTTGAAGAAGAAAATGTATAAGGGTGAGGCAGTGAGTTTACATATTGCCAGAGAGTGTGTGGATGTAGTCCTGAAACAGTCTGTCTGCTGACACAGTATTAGATTTCTGGTCCTGTTCTGTGCATGAAAGCAGTGAATATTTTAACTACTTTTTTTTTTTCCTTTTTTTTCACATACATGTCTCTAAGTGTTACAGAATGGGCAATATTTCAAAATGTGCAGTATTAAGACAGCAGTACTATTTTTAACAAGTAAATTAACAGAAATCTAAAATTAAAGTCGGCAACACGGGCCAGATTTCTGAGGAGAAGTGAAGCTATTGGAACAGGCAAGGGGAAAATTCTCTGAAACTGGAAACTTGCTATATTCCTGAGACAAAGCCTTACTGATAAAGGGCTAAATCAAACTGACCCCTTGGTGACAGTGAAAGTCCTTGTAAAATTTGGTTGTTGATCTGTAACCTTACTCCCTTTACAGACAACAGCTCTCCACATAATCTTATATGTTCCTTGTGACATCTATAAAATAGACATTGTAAAACAATTACATAATCCTGCACTATTTTCCTTCACGAGGAAAAAAAGGATGGTGCTTGTAAATAGGTTAACTCTTAAAAATTTTCTGCTGCTTTGGACTATGACTGACAAGGTGTATGTACAGTGACAGCTTAAGTAGGTATAAAATCATCTGTGTATTAGAATAAAATTGGAGATATAGAAAGCAAAGCTTTTTCAATGATAAAGTGAAAAGTGCTTCTCTTTGTGCTGTGTCTCTATTGAGTCTTAAATATTTTGTCCAAAATCAGTCTCCCCTGTAGGTGGGATAAATAGAAAATCAGTTTAATGGAGATGTAATATTTTCAATCATCATTGTGCAAACTGGAAATTTTTCAGCAAATGTCTTTGTACTAAATTGCCATGTGCACTAACAATCAGCCTGGGATGGAGCTTTTATGGGAAGATTTATATTTTTTGTATGGGTTGTGTTTTTCTTCTTGCTGTTAAAAAGTCAAAATGGGGAAAGTAGTTAAGTAGAAACAGGCTCTCTAGGGTTACTTGTTTGTTGGTTTTGTTTTGGGTGTTTTTTTCACTGAAATGCTGTGCAATTAAGGTTGCACCATGTGAAGGAAGTTAATATAAAGCATTTTTCTGTGTTTGCTTTGCCTTCTTTTTTCCCTTTTTTTAGAAGTTTTTGTTTGCAGGCTGATCGAAGAAACGAATGTACAGTTGTGTATTGTTTGATAGCTATGTTAAAAATCATTAATGAACAGGTTAAGAGTGTGAATACTCATCCTGACTAATACTGGGGTTTGAGGAGTAAAGACATAGTACTTCCTGAGCTGTGAAAATCTGCCAGCTGTCTTACTTTGGTAAGTGTTGTTTATTGTCTTCAGACCACAGAAATGCATAAGGTGAAATTTATTTTATTTAGATACAACTATGCTTAGCATAACTTTATACTTTTGCTTAGTATTACTTTTGAAAATTCTACTCAGAAAGTTTGTCTGTATTTGTAGATGTGGTAACTGTGGTCATCAGAAATGAGATTTTTAGGTTTGTTGTTGTGTCCTCTTGTTGGTTGTGCTTCATTTACTGCCTTACTTGGTTCTGCCTATGTAGGAAAGTATCATTTCAGCTGAAAGTTATATCAAGTTCATACATATATTTCTGTCTTAGCCAAAATAAGTTTTATTTTATGATTCATAGCTCAGAGTTTATTAAAAAAGAGGTTATAAAAATTAATTAAAGAAGTGCATCACATACATGTCTCTTCCAATTCCCTTTTTATGAGCACTGGTGGTTTCAGTCACTGAACTAATTTTCAGTCTTTCTATGAAGTATCAAAAGTGCCTGATCAAATCATACTTTTGTAATGAGAAGGGTATCAACTGGAAAACTCATGTTTGGCCATTTAGAATATCTGCATAAGATAATGGAGCAGTAGTTTTGTTCTCCTGATCTCTGATTATCAGAAAGGACCCTGGCCAACACTTTGACCCAATTAGAAACTACTTAAGTTCGTTCATTATGTTAACCAGAGATCTACTTTCCTATTCAAGTATGGGATTGCATTAATTTCCTTTGGTCTTTCTCTTAAAAAAAAAAAAAAAAGGTGAAAGAAAGTGTCAATGATATTTAAATGGATTCCAATGCACTATTTGATGCTGATATTCATTTTACTTTAAGATGATTAAGACAGAAATGTAGGGTTTTGGCTGAGTTTATTGCTACGTATTGGTAAAGAAAGAACTTACAAGAATAAGTATTTTAGAAGCTGTTATAAATATGCTATTAGCTTTTCACAGTTAAAAAATTATATTTATGCACATTCAGAAACAATTTTAATTTTGTAATCATGATGCTTTAAATTTGCATAACACAGTAGGATCCTGATTGGAATTTAGCCAAATGGCTACTTGGGTGCAAGTCATTGCAGCAATTCAAACTTCAACTGCAGAACATATCTTAGCAAAATCTGTGGCTTTTAAGTATTGGATTTTCTATTAACTAAATTGTTTAACATTAATGAATAAATTAGTTACTCAGTGTGGTAGTCTATTAAGTAATAAATAATGTAGTTATGGAATTTTAATTTGTGACAAGTTATAATGAGTGGTATGTAATCTTGTATGCAGCAGATTTTTTTTTTCCTTATGGACAGCTAAACCATAATTGATGGGTCTGTACTTAAGTTGTATTGGAGGTTGCATTTGCATAATTTTCATGAGCAGTCCTTTAGAAGGCTCTGGTGTAGGATAGAGAAAAATCCCTTATTTATTATGGGATTTTATAAATTGATTCCAAGTCGTGAAAGTCCTATTTAGTGATAATAAATTCACTGAGTAGTTACTAAAGAATCCATGTGATTTCTTCATTGTCTATTTAATTGTGTATTCCAAAGCAAAGGAAGCTCAGACACAGCAATAGTACAGATTCTGTCCTGCCATATTGTCATGGTATTTCTGTAATTTATTTGAGAAACTAAATCAAAGCATATATAATTATTTTAATTTTTGGCCTCTGAGGTTGTCAATATTTGTTAATGTCCAAACTTCTAATGCAAAGTTCTGTAAAATTTAATAATAGTTAAGACTTGAAATTTCCAAATATCTAATAACTCTGTGTGTTCTAAACATGTCTGAAGACATTAATAGAAGTCAGTGTCAATTTTGAATCTTCCCATAGAGGAATGTAATTAAACATGATAGAAGTGTCAGAAAATCTGTCAAATTCTGTACATATTTTTTATGGTGTTGATTTCTTGACCACTGGTACACTGATTAAAGACATCGGAATCCTTATACCAGCAGTAGTGAATATGATCCCATTTAAGATCTTGAATTATTATAATTATTCTCCAGTTCCTGATCTGTCTAATCATCATGGAGATAATGTCATAGTGAAGCGTAGGAGATATATGGAATTGTTTATATGTTTTGTATGAATCTAGTGGGGCTTTTTAATATCTGAAGACTTAATTTCTGTAATAATAACAGGAAAACCAGCACTTTGAAGCAGTTGATTTAGTGGTTTTAACTCTTAGATGCTGCAGAGGAATCAAATGCCTAACAATAATTCTTTCATTTTTTTAAATTCTGTTAATTTTCCAAGTAAAACTTCTGTGTGGGGGGGAAAAAAAAAAATTGTCCTGTAATGTCTTGTCAGTGCTTCCTGTCATTCAGCTGTTTAAGAAAATTAGTCAATTGTTTTTGACAACCTGTAGAACAGGTCTTTGTATGTATGTCTTCTTGGAACTATGATGATGAGTTTGTTATGACTGACCCTGAGAAGCAGGTTTTTTATGTTAAAATGTTTATAAGGAAGAAGGCTGGCTTACCATAGGAGCTATGCTTGGGGAAGAAAGACGGCTCTAAGAGTAAGGAGTACACATTTCTTCTCCTAGCCCATTTTCATTGTAACCTCTGGACACACCTACCACAGGCGAATGGGAAATGCCAAAATGTAGTAGGTTAGCTAGAAGAAAAGGTGAACAGTAGGTTGTTTCTGGATTTGTAATTCATAATTATTGCTAGAAGCAATGTAGAATCCAATGATTTACCTTATTAAACTTAGCATGAATTTTGTAACAGCTTCTCTCCAAATATATACTTTTTTCAAGATTCATAGCGAATATTGCAGTAATAAATGGAGAGGACATATTTCTCAGTTACTCATTTTAAGAAGCAAGGAAGGGTATTGTTCAAGAGGGTGCTTTCCCATCTGCACTGATGATTCAGTTTTTGTTGTAGGTAAATGGTGTTTTGTGCTGTCTAACCAGCTCACCTGTGAAACAATTTGGCCTGATTAGGGTTTCCTTGGGAATGAGATCCAGCTCCTGAATTGTTTTCAAAGCAGAAACTATTCCATTCCTCTGCTTACAGAGCTAGGCTGTAAGCAGTCTAATCTTACTTAACCTCACTTGTAATTGTGTAATTTACTTCAGCACAGAATAAGCTTGTGTTACTGATAGTTTGTAATGTTTTCCTGAAATATAATTTCAAACTTACTATCAATAGAACCTTTTGGTTAAGATTCAAAATTTACATTCTGTCAATGTCCTTTTTTTCATATTAAAAGTTATTTGTATGCAAGTTAAGTATTTTCAGGGGTCTAGGGGGATAAATGTGGATATGCCCCATTTGCGCAAGTTTTTCGGTGCCTGTATTAACTTGCCATTTAGTTATTGAAGGTACTTTGGAAAATTAATTCCTCAGATGTACAAAGTAGTTGTTTTATCTGGAAATCTGTATTAATACATATCAAGCAAGTTGTATTGTCATATGAAATCAGTGACATCTTAGCACTTAGAGCAGTAGAGCAACTCTCAGCATAAGGCAGTTCCAGTTTGCAAGATGGTGTAGATAAAAAACCTCACCTTATGTAGACAAGCTCAAATGAAATATATCAATTTTAAAAGGGTGAGAGATGATTCTTACTACATGAAAAAGCTGATTGCTCTGTATTGCAAGCAAATAATACATCCCAAAAGCAGGAAGTGGGTGAAGAAACGTATTTTCTATTGGTAGCTTTGTCTTTCAAGAGAATATTTACTCTACCATCTCATTTCTATGAGGATGAGGGGTGGGGGGATGGTATGACACTGCAAAACATATATAGTTACATATACTTTGAAATTGTGCAAGGCAATGGAAATGCTCTTTGTTGCTTGTGGCTCAGGATACAGACCTTTTCTTGTTTTCTGCTGCTTTTTCCATTCCTGCATCTGGAAGCCTTTCCCTATCAATGTAGAAAGAACATGACAGCTACGTCGGTGGAATACCACTCCTTACAGGAAGTCATTTTACTGAGGAGTAGCAGAATAAAAGCAAAAAAAAAAGTAAAATATTAGGATCCACCTTTGTGAAAGAGGGACATGGTGTTTTAGATACTTATGGCTGAGATTTAAACCTAATACTGGCTTTAAAAGAAAATGAAGTCTTCTACAGACTCCCTGTTTTTCTTGTGACCATTAGTTTGATTTTTACTGGTTTTTAATGTTCTCACTCTTTTGAATTTTTGTACAAACATCATTGCAAAGTCGAACATATTCAAATAAAATCTAATAAATCTGACAGAAAAATATTGTATAGCAGTTCCATTTAGATGGTGAGGACTCCCCCACTAAAGACTCCTATGGCTTTTTTATGACTTTATTTTTTAATGTTTGGTTCATAGCTTCTATAAATTATGCATGTTGGCTTTTCATTAACATAGAAGGCAAACATAATTCATTGCAAAGAATTCTTTGGTCACACATGATTGAGAAGTTCAGAAAGATCAAAACCACTTAGCTTTGTGGTAGGAACAAAACTGTATTTCATGTGAAGGCTCCAGCTCCCTGATTTTTAATATTGATTTCCCCTCCCCAGTTTCCCAAAAATTCAGGAATGCTGATACATTACACAGACATTTTGTAACTGCTGGAACTTGACAAGGAGCCCACAGAGCAATGTTAACCTCTTCCTGACAAATGAAGTAATTGTTGCATTGCTTTTTGTATGTAATGGGACTCATGCATTGCAATAATTATTTTTGCCTACAAAAAGATTTAAAGGAATTTTTTTGTTCAAAGATCTTATGTTGGTTGAGAGAGAAGATTGAAGATACTGATAAACAGAAAAGATCAAGATGACAGCAAATAAGGCAGGCTTTGTTACTGCAAGCTTGGTAGGGTTTTGTGGGGTTTTGGCGTTTTAGTCTGAAAAAAGTTTTATATTCATAAGACTTCCAATGAAAAGTGGGACATGAGGTGTATGAAGGCAAGGATGATGCTTTCTAAAATGGAGCAATGGAGAAGGAGTAAATTTCATAGTGTTGAAACAAAGAGTTTTCTCTACTGTGAATATAGAAAACAGAGTACAGCACGAACCTGGTAGATGGGTGGTCCAAAGTGAGAAAGAATACAAGGAGCAGCTTATGAGAGTGATTTTAGTACTTTGTTTAATAGAATAGTTATAGCAGGAATTAGTCCACAAACATTGTAAGCAAGAGAAAATGATAATTAAAATATGAAAAGTCAATGTGGATTTTAATATCTATATCTGAAAATTTCTTTCTTGAATAACAAAAGTATTAAGAAAATGTTCTAGTTCTTTACATGCAGATCTATTATTTCTAAACTATACCTGATCTCTGAACAAAATGGTATTGGAATATAGTTCTTAGTTAAATAGAGACTCCAAAGCCAGTATGTAATGACAAACATTGATATAAATAAGAAAGCATAAATAAGCTGTATACTCAGAGAAGAATGTCCTTTATCTTAGGAGTTCATAACAATATCAGGACACAGACCATGAGGTTTATATCCTTTTTCATAGTCAGTTATATTAATATTTCTGATTAATGGCTACATTTAGATTAATTCAAGTAATTGGACAAAAAAAATTACATTAAAAAATCCCAAACAAGCAGAATCACTATCAAGAATCCCAAACAAACAGGAAAATATGCACATACACAATACTGCGTTCAGTTTTGGTCCCCTCCAGGACAAGGAAGATGTTGATAAAATTGTGTAAGTTCAACACTGGACTATGAAGTTGAGAGCTGGAGCACTTCTCCTGTGAAGAGGAGTAGAGACAAAGGGACTTGTTTAGCCTGGACGAGAGGATGCTTAGGATGGACCTTGAATGTAGCTTGCCAGTATTAAGAAGGTTTTGAGAAGAACGAGGCTGGTTTTCACAGAGCTGCAAGGCAGGAGGAGAGGAGCAATGGTTGTAAATTGAAACAGGAGAGGTTCCCAAATTATATGAAAGGGAAAAAACCCAGCAGCTTTTCATGATGAAAATGTTAGAATTTTGCTATAGGCTTCTAAATGAGAGTGTGACATTTCCTTCCTTGGGGGTTTCAGGCCTAGATAGGTTAGATAAAATCCTAAGCAACCTGATCTGAATTCAGTGTTGACTTTGTTTGGGGCAGCAGATTTGATTTAGACTATTTTATCCAGAGTTATTGTATGAATCTGAGGAATAAAAGGTGTCACACTGTCTTAGTATTGATTTAGTATGTAACTGAAATACAATTCATATGCCACTGGATAAAAGAAGCGTGAAATACATTAAATAATTGTAACATAGTTGAGAGAGTATAAAATAGCAGGAGATGCTTTCTCCTTACATGTTCCTGTTAGTTTTTGTTTAATATGTTTAGGTTTCACTTTGCAGGCACCTAGTGCAGTCTTTCCATTGTTATATTTGTTTCAGAATCGCTGATCTCTATATGATTTCCTGAATTAATTCAGTGCAGATAGTGGGCTAAAGGTCAAAATAGGTTTTTATCAAGATTATCTTACTATTGTGCTACCAAAAATGAGATATTACTAGAAAAGGCAATTGTGATCTGAATAAAAAAAATACTACTATTCCCATTTTTCAAAGGGACATCTTAAATATGTTTCAAAAGATATCCCAAAAGCATCGTGTATTTTTGGTGAAACTGGCTCTACCTCTCAGTGCCAGCCTAGTGTCAAAGCCACAAGAGTAATTGCTCTCATTGTAAGGCTTAACTTAGGTATCGTACTATCATTTAAATAATTAGAATGAATATTTTATGTGGGTAATACTTGGATATTAACCTGCAAAAACCTGTAATCTTGTGAATTTGTCCTACAAAATTCCTGGCAACTGTCAACAGAATTCAGTGTACTGAGATGGTATTCAAGTACCTGAAATTGAAGTAAATAATGAGATTCATTCTTGCTAGTAATTTGTAAAAGACCAGTATTTAGTGCTTTGTAATTCACCCCTTAGATTACCTCAATGAATTGCAATCTTGTGTAAAGGTGAGTATGAGATTGTTAGTTTTACAATGGATTATCTCAAAAAAGGCAGTCAATATAAGTAAAATATAAAAGGTAACCCTTCACAATTAACAGACCAAATTCTGTTCTGTAAATTCGGGTTATTACCAACAACCTGTCTTATCCTCCAGATTCACATGGGGGATTTTATGAAGCTCTAAATTGCAGATAACTCCCAACAAAATCTGTTAATCTACTTACTTGAAACTGATTCCAAATTAGGAGGCCAAAATTGTAAATAATTATTTTAGAGTTAAATATGGCTCAACCCAAAATTTGAATAAATATGGAACAGACAGAATAATCAATCATTCAATTAAAAGTTTTGAAACTCCTGCACTATTTTGATACACAGATTAGTAAACCCACAGGGATATTGGACACAAGCAGTATGCTGAGGCACTTATAAGTAATATTATGCACTTTATTTTTGAAAAGTGGCTGAGTGAATAGGCATAATGGGGTATCTCTTCCATGTTAGTTATGGAGGCAAATGGGCCACTAGTTCTCTGTAAATCTAAATCCCAAATATTTGCTCAAATATGAAGCTAGCTGAAAGGTGAAAAGCAAAGGAGGCAAAGGTAACCTGCATAGGCATCTCTTGAGCTTATTCTCAAATTTCCCATGTGGTTTTATGTGGGTCTTGACTGCTACAAGGAGCCTTGCAGCAGTTTTCTGCATTTCAGCACACTTTTCTAGAGGGGATTAGAAATGTTGTCAGATACTGGATTTGATCCCGCACCTTGGAAAGTGGTCAAAGCATAGAACTGTGAAAGCTGGCTAATGATAGTCCTATGAAGTATCAGATATAAAAAATACCCATATTTTCAGAAATATCAAGGTTGGGAAAGGGAAGTTATTGGGTCAAGAGTGAAATGCAATGCATGGGGGTGTGTTTTGCAATTGCTGGCTATGTGTGTTGACCTTTTCCAATTTTCTTCTGAAAAGCTGATGCCCTGTGAACTGGATAAAATGTTAATAGTTAAAAGAAAGTGACCCCAGTAAGTCCCTCAAATTTCATAAAAGATGATAAATAAACGGCTCAGAGTGATATATTCAGCATGTGTTTTGTTTAAGTCTCTGTAGTATTGGGAAATAGTATTTGGCGCAGCCATGCTCCCATCATACAACAAGCAAATCAAAATCTTTTTCCAGAACAACTGCTGAACTGCATTCACAATCAATTAAAATTGGCATCACTACTGGCTTCATATTGATCTAAAATGTCTGAGACTGATAAAAAGTTATACTGCAAGCCTTTTTTTACCTCACCACCTACAGTTTCTAACCAGAAGTTCATTTCTCAGAGGCTGGTTGTCACTTTTAAGGTGGCTTCAGAGAAGCTTGAGTAAGGCAGGCAGGGAAATATTTCCCTTGGGAAAAGAGGACCTAACATATAGCTGGTGAGGAGATGAGTGTTCTGCCTGTGATGTTGCTTTGTATTCAGAAACTTAAGAATACATTAAAGAAATTGGTTTATGACTCCTCTTATGAAAGTTAAGGAACTGTTCCAGTACAAAGATTGTTGGTGTTACTGTGTTCACTGGTTAATATTGATAGCTTTTTAAGTTTTATAACATAATTATTATGTAAAACCGTGTAGAATGTCAGGCTTTCCCTAGCAGTTTATAGGATTTTTGTCTACAAATGTATTTCTTAACTGCACTGCCATATATATGTATATCTGTCCGTGTGTGTGTGTATACACACAAATGTATATGTTCTAATGATTTTCATTTAACCTTCTTGCAGTAAGAAGCATGACTGAAATTGATAAATACAAAATGGTAACTTGTGACAATGTTATATGTGTTCCTAGAATGCTTTTAACTGCAAGCACACAGACAGAATACTGTGGCTGCAGTTTTTTGTGTCTGTACAAAAAATGTTAACTTGAACTGAACCGTTTCACATGCCTAATCCATAGCAGCTGTAATGGTCAGTGAAACTATGTCTATAAACCACTTCTATTGGCATTCTGAGCTTCTTTTAGTATTGATTTAATTTTAGGCAACCACTCAAACTTTAACCAGAATAAGCTGGTGCCAGATTAAGCATTAATGACATATGTATTCTGTATTCTTCGGAAACCTCACACTACTGCAGATTTCACTAGCCTGTATGACCACTTTGTAACTAATCAGACCAGACGTGCCACTACAGAGAAACCACAAACACAGCAGTATGCACTGATAGATATTAATACAGTCCAGTCTGTTAACAAAGTGAACAATTGCCCAAATAATGATTTCCTGCTGTGGACTTCTTATGCTTTGTTTGTTAAATCCTATTTTCCTTCCTACTTTCCTGTTGACTGCAGCAGAATTGAATTTTATTCAAGCCGACTTGCACTGGGTCAGCAAAACTCTTCACCTTTGTAGAAGAAAAGTTAACTCATTGAAGGCTGTGTGGATTTGAACATATCTTATCAGTGCACTGAGCTCCCACCCACCACCAAAGGGAAGGGGTTAACAGTGCTTTATGAAATGTGGGAGAGATGAGGAGCTGAGGTACATATTTGCTAATGTGTTTAAGGCAATGCCAGAGTTCACTGGACCATGATTTGGTTTGTTTTCACTTTCTAACTGTTCATTCTTTTCTTTTCTCAGTATTTGCTCATTGTTTTAGTGATGTAGCAAAAAGCTGTGCTAAATATATTGAATAAAATATTAGCGTGATTGCTAACATAAACATCACTACAAAACCTGAAAGTATGGTGGAAATTAGTCCTGTGGAATATCATATCACTAAAGTGAATGACAACAGCTCCTCAACATATTCATTCAGCTGCTAGCATGGGGATACTGGAAGTAAGGTAATTTGCGACATAATTTACAGAAATATTTGTCTAAATGGGTTTGTCTAATGATATGCAGAAAGCAACTTTGTCAATGTATAGAAGGCAAATAATTTACTAACATTCTACTGTTTGTATGCAATGTAATTAATTGTGTGCAAATTTCTAGGAGGTCATTAATTAACACTACTGCTTGCTACCTTTAGAGTTGGAATAACAAACCGTTCAGTAACTTTAGGAAGTTAGAGCAGTTGCAAGAAATGTTTTGTATGGAATAACTTTCTTGCAAGTACAGGAAAAGGAAAGGTCAGAGGGGTATGTTTTTTGATCAAGAAGGTTCAGTCAAATCTTGGTAACTTTTGATGACCTTCCTCTTTCATAATTTCATCCATGGGTAATTTTCTTCTAATAAACTGACAGGTGCCATACAACTTGTTCAGTTTTATACTCTGAAAATATTAGGCCCGCAGAGATACAAATGGTGCTTATTGTCAGAATTAATCATTAGGAGATAAATAATAAAATATGTTTTTACCTTTGTATTTTCTTCTGTAGACTATAAAGTATATATTGTGTGGCTGTAATATAATCAGTCAAGTAAAGATTCAATACTAGCATTTAAAACCCTTGATTGCAACAAAGGCTTTCAATTTAAAAATCATATTTTACCAGAGTGGGAAATTGTCACTGTGGTAGATAGAAAATACTACATTTAAAGCAGTAAAGAAGTGTTGAAAGTTGTATTTTCTTTGAAGAAAGAGTTTCATATTGTGGCTTTCTCTGATCCTTTAAACCACCCAAGGCATCTGAATTACATCCCCACTTTTGCTGTATTTTTAGGTACTTTCATCTACCCAAATTTTAAGAGATGCAAAAAAGGAAAACTCATTGATTATCGAGGAGAAAGAGGTCTAAAGCTAAGCCTCCCAAAATTGCTTTCAATAGAGCGATATTTGCATAAGCCATTGAAGTGTCAATGTCACGTTTCCTGTATCCTTTAGAGCCCTTTGGAGGGTTGAAGGGCATGCAGACATTTATGTTTGAATTCTGGGATAAAAAGTACTTCCAGTTGCACAAGTTGATCACTCCAGAATTAAGTAAATGTTTTATTTGGTCCACATATGAAATATAGAAAAGGGGGGAGGAAAAACAAAAAAGGCTTCCAAAAGTTTAACTTGTTATTTAAGGACATCTGCCCAGTACGGGTGGCTAGACAATTTCGATGTATCTGATGCTTTATGCAGGTATCCAAAATGGGTTATATCCCACTGGTATTGGTCTCTTTGGAGGAATCTCTGAATCAGTTTTTGTCTTCTTTCAATGGTAGTTGATGTGCCAGGTAGTTGCTTGTTTCTCTGCCTTATTTCCTGTCCCAGAAATGATGCTAACTCCTTGACACAGTGTCTTCAATAGTATTTTGCAAGAGGCAACTGCGTAAATTAGTGTTCATGATCATTCTGCAGATCTGAGCATAGGCATTTTCTATATTCATTGGTCAGCAAAACGCTGTGATGCAAGTAATAGTAATTAGATATATGTACACAGGGACAAGCTAAAGCAGACACATTACATGAATTGGATAAATATAAGGAGGAATTAGGGACCAAAATATAGAATTTACTTAACTTGAATCTCACACTTAGTTTGTTAGACCATTATATTTTTATTATGTGTTTTACATTTTATGGAAGTCAAATTCACTAATTACAGTGAATTCACTAATTATTGGAGAAAATTCAGGTATGACCTGAATCACTGCTCTGACTGTGAAAAGCTGAGTTTTTGCAAACACTGGAAATGACTGATGGCTCTGATTTCTCTTCACCTGAAGTTCAAAGGAAGAGAAAGATCCTCAGTGATTAATAATATTTCAGAATAAAATAATTTCATACTATATGACTTCTCTGGCTTTGTAGGAAAAAAAAAAAGGGCCCAGAACCAATTTTAAAAATATTTACAATTAGTTCTGACATTTTAGATTTCCAGTATGCAGTCTTCATGAATCTTCAAAACCTAATTTTTCTTTTGTTAAAACTTGACGATTGTGGGAATTATTCTTCTGTATTGAGAAAGACAGCTTCTGTATTGGAATATATAGCATTTTTTTAAAGTATCAAGAGAAGGCAGTTGATGACCTAAGCAGCTGCATTTTTTATGAGGTTAATAAGCAGTGATAATGTTTTTAAAAAAAAAATAAAAAAATTACATATGGCATCCAAATGCTGCTTTAGATCACCACTAAAAACTTCAGTAGAGCTGAAAAGGTCCAAGCTGCTGTTCCACTACCAGCTGCTGTGTTCCCAGCTACATGGTTCACTATTTTCCAAAGTTTCAAAAAAGGCAAAATTAGTGTCAAGCTACCAGTATCTTAACCAAAACAACTTGAGGCATGATATTGGACCAGTGTTTGCTTCTGAAGGAACTCTGAAGGAATTTGGTTAGAGAGGCAGCTATTTAGAACCTAATATGAAGGTCAGACTTCATTGTAATCTGCAGAATGCGGAAAAAAATCAATTGCTTCTACAAGAGAAGTTAGTGTATTTGTATTGTGCAAATAATTAAAAAGACTGTTGGGCTTGAGGTTTCTTCATTGTTTCTGTTTTATCATGTGTGGTTTGAGCACAAATTTGTGCATCTGTCTCAGATCTGTGATTACAGTTAACCTGTTTGATTAAAATGCAGCATCCAAATCCCTGCACTATCTAATGAGGTAAACATTTACTGCCATCACTTTAGAATGAACTGTTTGTATAAAGCAACATCATTGATTTAACAGGGACTATCACAATATTAACAAAAGAACCTTCAGTCCAAAATGTTAATGTGCAAATGGGTTTAGGAAAGAGAAATGGGAAGGTCATGGAGAGGTCTGAAGTGCTGTCCAAGAAGGCACTGGGGAAGGCATGTAAACATGCTTGCATTTCCTACTCTGAACTGCAGAATGGGCATAAGCCATCTCCAGTAATCCTGCTAATACATCCTGCCCTGGGCATGCTAAACCACTTGACTGTCCAGCTCCTGTTCTTTTTGAGGAGACATTTAGATCCTGAGTCATGTAATTTTTACTTCTTTGAATTCACAGGCTCCTGTCCTCAGCAGCTGGTAAGCCATATAATATTTTTCCTGGCAGAAAATGCTGACTTGGTCCTGTTTTGTTTTCTGTATGGTTTTATATATGGAGCCTTGTGAGATGGAGCACAGGACTTTGCATGTTTGTCTAGACTGGCAGTGACACTGTGAATGCTCCTGTCTGTCTATCTTGTTATACTTGTTGGTTGTCCATGTGAAGCTATTTTTGTGTTATATTTCTAAAGAAATAGCTTTTATCAAAAAGCAGCAAGACCTTGTTAAATCTTGGTTCCAGACAGAACTCAAATATTATAATACACAAGTTCCTCACATCTCCCTGTAATACGCTGAAACAGTTTTGTTTTGGCAATATTTAAAGCTTCGAAACAGCCTTGTAAAGGCTTGGCAATCCTTAGTGAGGCCATGGATGACGCAAATTAGTTGAGAGACACATCTGACCTGTATCCAGAATGAATAGGAGCAAAGCAAGTAATTTTTCCTATTTAGATGCTGGAAAAGTTATAAAAATACACCTCTTTTTTTTTTTTTTTTCTTTTAAATATGATCAAATTTATGACCTTCCCATTTCTAGAAGCGTGGTTTGTATCTGTATTGTTTCTTTGATGGAAGAGTATAAGTGAATTGTAAATTATCTTTGAATGTGGCCCAAATATTTGAAGTGGGAAATGGAGACTTTCTCCTTAAATTAATTCTGCCAACAAGGAGGCAAGAAGATGACCTGAATCTCAAATTTCATTATCCACAATGGAAATATGGTTATCATTTTTCCTCTGATTGTTAAAAGGATGTTGGGGAGGGTTATGTATGATTCTATAACTCTTCTGTTTCCTTTTCTGTTGGAGAATTGTTATTGTTCCCTGCTGCCCTTGCAAATAAAACAAGTTCAATGGTCAGCAGACATATGCAGCTTGATGGATGAGGAATGAAAAATAATCCTTCACCTTAATTTTCTTTATCGTAAGCCTTTTTTGTGTGTGACACAGCAAAACAGATAACCCAAAATTTTATAAAAGTCCCTCTGCTACTGGGTGCCAATATCTGAGGGTGACAAACATTTTAGGGTGGCTTTAACTTGTTTTCTGGAAGCTTTGGGAGCAGTGAGGGCTAAGCATATTTTTCAGCTGACTAGAGCACTAAGATTCAAAGATTCTTCCTGAAAATGTTGCTGCTGAGCTTGCTTGTTCCTTTTTATGGTAAGAGAAGATAATTGGTAATGCATTCATTGAGGTCTGTTTAAAAAGCTCTGAACAAGGTCTAAACAGGGTTTATACCCATGAAGAGATCAGTTCCTTTTCTAAAGTGCAATATAGTTGAAAATTGATCAATTCCAACCAGAGAAGGAATTTAGCAAGCAATGGGGCAGTACAAATTATGCATTTCTTGAGAGTTTTCAGTGGCATTTATGTGCAACTTTCCTGGCAAGCAATAAGTTGGTTACCTCTCACTTGCCTGGACATGTTTCTTCAGGTTGTCTGACAAGAAGTTACCTCTTTGCTTGATGTTTCCCTGACCCATTCCAAGAAAATCTTTGCAGAATGATTGCACTGAAAATAATTCCAAGGTTTCAGCAATTATAACTGACCACAGAGGGCTTATTTGTGTCCCTATTTTAATATGAAGTTAGAATTGTGGAGCCAGTTTATGTCAGCAACAAACATCAAAAGTAGATTTTTAAATTTTTTTTCTGTTCTCTTTCTTGCTGGGGTTTTGTAGGTGGAATTTCCACATTTTTATTCACCTACTAAAAAAAAGAAAAAAGAAAAAAGATAAAAGAAAAGCCACAGTAACCTGCCTGTGACATTTAGAGATGAAAGCACTTGGTGCCAGCAACAACCAGGCATGATCACTGCAGTGAACCAGTTTATTAAACTTGTGCCTGAATCCAGCTGGCACAGTGAATAGTGACTCAACTTCTCCCTGTGGCAAGACATCAGCACACACTCACTGCCTGCCACCTTCGCTGGCTCGAGTGGTCACATAAAACTTCTTCTCCTGGACCAGGTCTGGGACCTGTAGCACATTTTAATGACCTGACAGAAGGCACGAGCGACTCGGTGTGTCTGGCACTGTTACTTCGACACTGGGAGCTGGATCTGTACTTCACAGAAGCACCATGGTGTAGTGTAACATAATTTGAGATGAGTTGCCTGGCTTAATGCAACTGAAAGCGTTCGTAAGTGTGATTCTGGTTTGAAGATATCTGTTCTCTTTTTCTTGGCTTGTTAGCCATTAAGTTTTCATCTTCCATTATGCCTTTCCCAATACAGCCATATCAGGATACTTTATGGCATCTTCCAACTCTGTTCATCACTTTGACTTTGGCCAGCATGACCAGATGTAGCTGGTGACCTGCAACTCTCCTTCCCCAGAAGCAGTTGTTGATGTTCTTGACATTTGTGTCCATTTATTTCTGTGGTCATCATTCACTTGCTATGGGTCTGCTCCTTGATATTTATATTTAGCTTTTGAAGTTTAGTTTCAAAAAAGTGGTGCAGGAATTGAATATAGTCCTAAAGGAGAGATATTATCATGTTGCTTGATGATACAGAAAGAAGCTGAACTCAACTGATCCTTCTTCGTATGGGGCTTTGTTACCTTCTGACCTGCCTTTGAACTTGTTTTTCACTCCACCATTTGTTTTCACAGGCTAATCAGGCTGGGTGGATGTATATGCAAGAGTTTCCTGGAGTCCTAAAGTATGGTTTTGTCAAATTCTGAATACATGAGATAGGAAGAACAGACAATGCATAGTGGCATGTCACCATAGCTAATGCTCATGTTACCACATTCAGTCAGATGGTGGCTGAACGTGCAGCTACTTGAACTGATCACTTATCTCTAGAGTCATATGGGGAAAACAATCCCTCCTGAAATCCTGTGGGTTTTGCGCGTTAAGAAGTGCAAGCATATTCTTGGGTGGGTGACATGAATTTTTTTTTTTTAGTTCATGGCCTGTCACCTTGTTTCTGGTGTATAAAATAAGTTTTGACATATATTTAAAGTTTTCCAAAGAAGTGGGGATGTGGCTAAAAATAATGTAGCATACAATTCTGAGTTCTAAATTTCAAAATATATGTATTGTTATTTTTAGTAGTAGTAGTATTAATCTTATTAAAAAGTGTATAGAGATGAAGTGTGTGTATTTGAGGTGGTCATATCTCTCAGTCTTTCTGAGAATACAACACAGCATCTATGCTGATTTAAAAAGAACAGTCATAAAGCCAGTTGCATGGCTGTCCATAGTTTGAAGTCATGGTGAGTTAAAAGATGTGTATACTTTAAATATTATTTTTGCCAATGCATGATTTTATATAGTACATGAAATCTTAATTTACTGTAATTACTCTATACAAATTGATAGTATTGAGTATAGAATTTGTCATAATTTCTTATAATGAAAGAAACAAGAGTAATGGTGATTAGCTTTTGAAATAATGCTGCTTTGCTGTTTATTCTCTGTTCTTCTATTTGTACTCGTTTATGTAACTGTGGGAATGGGTATGAGTGTGGCAGGAATGACTCATGATATGCATATCAGTTCTTGTAACAAGGAAAAGTAGCTGGTAGATCCATGTTTCTGCAGCAAACTGGTAAAGTCTACTTCTGGCGCACTGTTCCTGTCAACATTGTTTATTCTAAAATACAGGGCAGGACGCTGTGGTTATCAGGAAATTCCAGCAGTTTTCACAGCTGGACATTTCCCATGGGGGTTACAAGGAAACTTCTTAAATTGTTCATGTCTAGACCAAGCTGTAGCAACCAGCTACTGCTGGGAAAAGTCTTCTAAATGCCAGTGCGGTCCTGAATACTCCATCCATTTGTGTCTCATGGTTGAAACATGAGGATGGCTTTGCTGATAGCAGAGGAGTGCAGACGAAGTTGTAACCTTTCCTCTCCCAGCTCCACCCTCCCATCCAACTAGGGCCACTTACAGGTATGTGCAGTGTCAAGAATAGAAAGATTGATGGAGTGTAGCTGCGTGCTACCCTATTAGATACTTTTTTCTGTGGGACTGAGAGCTCAGATACAGATATGAATTGAGTCATACCCTTGAAACTGGAGTGTTTATGAGAAGAGCTGAGGTCAGTGGGGATGAAGGGGCAGATGGTGGTGTAAGCTGCTGTTCTTCTTGTGCTGTTGAAGGTCTTAGCTTGCACCGGCACAGGATCTGCCTATAAAGTGCTTTCCATAAGTCAAGCAGAATTTCAATAATTTGCACTAACAGCCAGCCATCTAGTTCATTCTGGAAACCTGGATGATTTCATAAATCAGGAAGAGAAACTGCTTAAGAAGCCACTGGGAATCATGCGTCACCAAAATATACTTAGTTAATTTGCTCTGACAGGCCTGTTGGTGGTGGTTGTTTATAGTGTTTTAGTGCACTGGAATTTGTTTCACAGGCTGTGACCCTGTTATAGTATGTACTGTATAAACGGAGAGCAGCCTGGCAGCCTGTGCCCAAGCTTTCAGTCAGACAACAAAACATGAGGGAGGAAGTGGAAATAAGGAAGACAGTGGAGTACAAGGGGACAGTGTCAGTATGCATGCAAAGCAGTGATTTCAGCATGCTTTAAGCCTTACTATTCTGCTGCTGAATTGCTACTTCATTTTGAGGGAGGTGGTAAAAGCTCTGGTCTGATAATACTTCTGGGAAAATTTTGCTTTAGAAGCCGTAAAATGCCTAACATATCCCGGAATGGGAGGTTAAAAGAAGAAAGCCGCTAGCAACCTGACATTTTAGTATTCTAGGAGGAACACAGTGTGGTTTTTATTCTTTTTAATAAAAAGGAACTGATACCTCTCTCCTTCTTCTTCAAAAACCATGTGTCCTCTAGGCTGGCACTGGAGAAGGTAAATGCACATGTGCCTTGCTCAGTTATATATGCTGCCTAAATCCTAGTAGGTAATGCTAGTACAAACTGTTACTGTTTGTAGTTTGTTTTAAAAACTGTTACTACAAACTTCTGCTTATTGTTTAAGCTCTTCTTAATTGCACTGTGGAGAAACTTGACTCCATCACCTCTATGGAGGCTTCATTATTTAGGTGTCTTTTGGGGAACTGACACCAAATACAGGTAACCTAAATTCCACCTAACCCATCTCCACCTTGTGTTTTATGTTTAGATGTTTCTGCAGGTTTATGCCGTAGATAGTGGTGCAGGAACATAGGTGGAACTGACTCCCTCTGGTGTAATGTGTGGTACTTTAATGCCTATGATAGGGGTTTGATCCTTGCCTTTAAGCCTCACATGTTAGGGACCTGAGAATTTTCTTTTCCTCACTGGAGAATGGTAATACAGAATCTCTGTCTGCACCTACTGTGCACAGGAAGGGCATATTTGCTATCTGTTGAGCTTAGGTATGCACCTTTAGTCTCAGTTCCAATGTAACACAGTCACAGCCCTCAAGAGAAAACTTTGAGACATCCTTGACTCACTCACCTGCAACAAAGAAAACTAAAAGCCTGCTGCCTAGCCCATGGGGCTTGTCGACCTCACCTGCCTCTAAAATGTTGTCATGAGACTGGTGTTGATAAGAAAAGAGGCATTGAAGAAGCTTGACCTCTTTGCTGTTGGGCAGGCAGGTTGTACAAATAGCTGTACAAATAGCCTGAACTCAAGAGAAGTAAGAATATTAAGTTCTGGGTCTTGAAGACATCATGTGCTTTGGAGTACTTGCATGATCTCCAGCCTCAGAAGAACATAGACCATAGGCAGGCAGAATTTTAAAGACCTATTTAGAACACTGAGAAGCTTTGTGGGCAGGACTGAATGGGACAGACACACAGGTGTTTCTGTTCTATAAAGGTGTGGTCATCCTATAAAAATGTATTAACTTATAGCTTATTATTTAGTACTGTAAACTCTGTAAAATTCTCTACATAATACCATAAAATGTTTTTGCTTAGCAGTAGGAGACTCAGGGCTATCTGTTTCTGCTAAAGCTCTGTTAAAATACTGGTAAGCTTGCCTGCCTTTTTTGGGATACTTAGGGAGTTAGGATGGTTGGAATTAATGAAATGGCAATGCACATTACTTTACTTTATGAACTATCTAAGAGATATCATTAAATGTAACTTTCCTGAGCCCTTTGATGTATTATTGTGCTCACTGTGGTAGTGAAGGGTAACTCATGCCCTTTTATTGCAGAGAAATGTAATGCAAGATTCTTTTGTCTCATGGATGAGAAAAACATATAAATCAACTGGATATAGTGAAAGTTTTGTTCTCTAATTAAATCATTCTTTCTCATGTTTTTACACAAATAAAAAAATTTCATTTTCATTTGGGCTACTGATTTATGGGTTTGGCACCCTGTACTGGTGCTGTAGGAGCTCTGAGATGTTCATTGTTAGGCTCAAACTATTTCAATAATTCCATTGCTTTCTGTCTCCATGTGTAATTATCAGTCAAAGATTTACAGTTATGCACCCCATGAATCCTCGTATTAAATTGTATCATCTGCAAAAACAGATACAAATGAGTCCCTTGGCTATTTCTTCATGGTTGCACAGCCTGCATATGGCCAGCACGCAAGAATACTCACTCCTATTGAAGTAAGAGCCAAGTCATGTTATTGCCACTGTCTGTAGGTGCACTTTTTGTACAGTTGTTTTTAGGATAGCATTATCCTTGCTTAATTTTGTCCTTTAATCTGCCTTAGAAAGCTATGAAAAGCAGATAGATCTGTGTTGCAGAAACATTTGCAGAAAGTGCTGTTAACATTAGCTCGGAAGGCCAACATCTTTCTCAAGTACACTTAACTTGATTAATTTTTTTTATGGTCAGCTTCAATAGTCACCATATGTTGACCATAGTTCGTGAACAAATTGCATTCTGAAACCTTTTGGGACTTACTGTTTAAAAGCTAGGTTAAATTAAAAAAATAAAAAAAGTATTTCTTTAAAGACATGGTTTTGAACTGTAGAATAAAATAGAATGTTACTTGTAGGTTTCTAAATCAAACATGATCCATTTTCATGCTTTAAAAAAAATGTAAATTACTCATTTTGGAAATTTCAGTTCTCAAAATTCAGCCTGTTATACAAAGATTGGTTCTTATGGACTCGTGTCATTCACATATAGGCATGCAGAGCCCACAGTTCTATTAGCTGGGTTATTCTGTCTTTCTGGTATTTTTCTATCTCAAATAGTTTGGAGATGTGTAAATCCATATTTTTTTTTCACATACCTCTTTTTAGTGTTTTGTGGTAAGTGATAAAAGAATTATCATTTTGTCTAGAAAATAAGCATATACAGGCTGGGAAAGGTGCAAGGATAACTATAGCAGAAGCAGGGTTATAGGAGATGGAACAAAGCCTTTTTTCTTCTTTTCTTGACCAAGCTACAACAAATTAAAAAATACAGAGAATTTTCTGAAACTTCTAAAATTCGGGTGAAGCTTCCAATTACTCTTTTCTGGTTTTGTTTCTTTATGCAAAATCACGGTTTCCCTGATTTGTCTGGTTTAAATCAGAATTCTCTGTGCATTAGTAAATGTTGTTTTCCTGTGCACATCACTCGTGGTTTGAACATATTTGCTTTTGTCTGAGATGTATAAAATAGTGGACAGAGAAATTGGTCTTCCCAGAATTCAGGCTGCAGTAGGTGTAGGGTTTTTTTGTTTGGTTGGGGGTTTTGGTTTTTTGGGAATTTTTTGCAATCCTTCAAATTGCTATCCACCTTCTTTCTTGCTCATGTTGCTGGGCGCAACAAATGAAGCTCAAAAATAACACTGAAAATGACCTTTGTGTGACTCCATAGAAAGCTATGTCTCCAGTCTGAGAAGGTGGTTATCACTGGCCTATAAATTAAATTTTGAGGGGAAAGTGATTATTTTTGATTACTGGTTATATCCGTGTTAATATAACAGTTCAATATTTTAAAAAATTGGTTTGGGAATGTTTGATTAGTTGAAATAGTTCTGGGATGCTGCTTATGACTGTGTTTTTAAGTGTTTAATTTTCTGAACATTAATATAATTATAGAATC
The DNA here is from genome assembly GCA_013400915.1 of Pardalotus punctatus. Lineage (NCBI taxonomy): Eukaryota > Metazoa > Chordata > Aves > Passeriformes > Pardalotidae > Pardalotus > Pardalotus punctatus. The sequence continues at coordinate 520,085 of VZTX01005232.1, read as the reverse complement.
AGAAAAGGAGTGCCATTTAATTTTGCAATGTGCAAGTTAATAATATATTAATATTACAGGTGTTCCTTTAGGAAAATAACGTTTACTATTAACTGGCAAAGTAAAAAATACCTTTCACATTTTTTGTAGTTTTTTTTCTACACATCAGCCACTGAAATTTTCCAGATTCATGAGAATAGGAAAGTAGTTTGCTTAGTAATTTTTCTTCCCCTTTGCTGTTCTAATGTGTGGCTAATTATAAAAATAAGCTCTTGTTATTGCCCTGAATTATTCTTATAATGGAATAATCTTTGTTTTTCTTGAATATCGTGCAAGTACATACTAATTTTCAATTAGTGGCATAAACTTAATGGCTTTGGGTTCTTCCATATAGTCAAAGATACCTGATACATTGCTTCACAGTTACTTTTCACAGTCAGCCATGCATTACAAGCTGCCTTCAGTTGTGAAAAAGCATCTATTATGTCCTTTTGGGAACGTGAACTGTTCTCTGTTGCTCTGCTTAAAACCTAAAACATCATGTCCGGTGTGCATAAAAAAAACAGGGCTGGGGGGGGAAGGCTAGACACCAAGGAGTCACTATATATAGTAGGAGTCTTTTTCTTTCCACTGCTTAGAAAGATAAGTAGCTGAAAGAGAGTCAAGGAGTCAAGTGTTGTTTCTCTATAAATTGTGTGCCAGCAGGTTTATCACTAAATGCTGTAGGTTATGTTGAGTGGAATAATCTGGAGGAAGAAAGGGAGGCTAAAATAACAGAGCGGTAGGACTATTTTGACTCCACAATCAAACTCTCCTTGACTTTTGCCCTTTGGGTGGAAAGTGCTTATGTTACAAAACAACATGAGGTCAGCCTCTGGGTTCTGCTGTTAGTCTCTTTCTTGCTGATCTACACTGAGGGAGTAGTTACCTCCCGTTCTTTGCTTTGTGTTAAAAGTTATGTGCTTTTACTGTTTGGGCAATAAGAATGGCGATTGCTTTTCCTGCAGAGTGTAAGAAGAACTGCTGAATTGAAGAATGGAAAATTGCCTAGGTGGCATTGAAGAGCCATCCATGCCTAGGCTCATAACAAAGAGATCCTGAAAAACATGGAAGCATCCACTTTTCAAATATCTCGTTCCCTCAAAGGCAGTGTACAGTGTTAGGAGTATTTTTGCAGTTGTGACGTGGATACATTAAAAAAATTTGTTTAGGTGCACCCGATTGATCTGATAGCACTCTCTGAAAATTCTATTGCGTTCTTTGGGAAAGATAAGTCATATCTGGTCTAGTCAGCTTTTTTTTTAAACTATTCCCATTTTAAGATGACAACTGCTTGGTTAGTGATCCAGTGATAGATCCATGATGTGGAAGAGGTGTGGGAGCCTGAGTGTATTATTTAATGGCTTTGGTACAGTGGAGGAGGCCCCTGTCAGGAAGCAATAAAATAGTTATTGGGTAATGACTGTGGAGGCACCACATATAAGGTTAAATTGATATATGTAAATCACTGACTTCAAGATGCTGAAGCTGCCTCTTGATGCCCATCTTTTTTTACACAAGTGGGGATCAAATAGTTACTGTTTTGATAAATGGTATGTAGCTAACCTACATAAAAGACCTTAAGGGAGTTGAGCTCTTAAATTCCTCTGAAATGTAATGGAATTTGGGCACTGAGTGCTGTTTCTTTCTTAAAAAATCACTGACTCATTTGCTTCTATTAAATTGTTTTTAAAAATTGTGCAAAGCCTTTGATATGTCACAGCATGAAAGTATACACGCAAATAAGGACATCTGACTTCAAGGGGTGTTGGCAGAGGCAGAGACTAGCTGGGATTAACTGTTGATGTCTTTCTACTGTTGTGTCTGATGTATGGTGTGTAAAACCCATGGCAGTTTTTGGAGGTCTCTGCACAGGCTGTATGCGATCATTTGAGCAGAAATGTTTCATGTTGGATGGTTGTTTGGTCTCCATAAATGTTACTGAAAATAATGTATTTTGAAAGTGAAAAAAGCCTGTAATTTGTTGGAGGTCCAATTCCTGTCTTGTATACCATCACAAAGTCAGCAAAATCCATAGGATATATTTGTGAGTAAAAAAGTTGTAAACAAGGTTTTACAGGACTCGGTTAGCTTCAACTTCACAAACAAAATCTGAATTTTTTTTAGGAATATATGATTGTTTCCACTTTTGTAACTTGACATGCCTTTTCCTTGTTTGTAAAAATCAATGTTTTGTATTGCTGTGTATGGAATCTGTTTGTGGGAGTTAAACCCAACAAATTGTCCTTCAAACTAGTTCTGTTGGGGGTGGGGCTGCAGTTTGGTTATCCTTTCATTTTTCACATGACAGTGCTGCAACACAAGTACAAACTCAAGTATTTATGGGGAATGGATTTTTTCTTTGTCTGGGTTAGCAGTTTCCAATGTAGTTCATCCTACTCCAGCAATACAAAACAAATTTTAGTTGGCTCTCCTTTCAAAAGCATTTGTAAAATAGTGTGAATTTTTTAGATTGCAGTCTGAATTATTTGCCTTTCTGCTTGCAATGGAGACCATTAGAGGATTTTTCTTGGCCACACCCAGGGCTCTTCTGAACAATGCTGAATTATACAATTATTAAGAAGCTAAAACAAAAACATTGTGACAACAAATGAGTAAAATAGAAAACTATTGCAATCTGCATTTCTTTAGAGATACTGGGAGTTAAGTCTGTGCATGGGCTTGCAGTTAATCTTGTGTACCCTGCTGCTTGAATGGGTGATCACCAGGGGAACAGACTTGCTTTTGTTTCTGATGGTATGTGCAAGAAATGCACAGTAAACATTTGTATAACGTCTTATATAATGTAAGAAAATGCAATGAAAATGAAACTGAATCAGGTGTAACTTTTTGTTAGTATTCTTTAATTGCGTAAATGCAAATTTTGCAAGTCTTCAGTTATAAATTCAAATTTAAATTTGAAAGTTGAGCTGTAAATTTAAAACAGGAAAAGTACCTTATTCAGAGTTATGCAAACCTATATAATCAGCATGAAAATATTTTTGTACTGCCACATGTGATGTATCATTGCTTTGCTGTATAAACACAATTAAAGAGTGCCTTGGGGACTTCCTCAACAAGAGATTAAACAGGGAAACTAGACCGGCAATTCTAACACTTTGCATCTGATGACTTAATCAATCCAGACAGGCTTTCATTCCCAAAGATTTCTATTCCCTGAAATATGCATTGTAAGAATTCACAAGCACAGTGTTCTAATGGATCGCAAACAGTCGTTCGTATTCTGCCTGTCAGTGAAAGAAATAATCCGTAACTTTTTCACAGATAAGCATTATTTTTCGCTCCCTCTCCCCCTTTTTTTTTCCCTGTCACAGATTAGCAACAATTTAGACTTGAGTGGAACTAATTGCTGAATGCCGTCTAAACTGCTCCAGATGAAATGACCTTGCTTAACAAAAACCTACCACCTAAATTCTTAAGTGAACCTCACTTGTTTTGTCTGAAATAAGTTAAGGAAGCAGATCACAGGCAGGTCTGGAGAAGGTAGGCATTTCTGCACTTCTGGTCAGGAGGGTTGAGGTGAGTAGCTAGAAAGCCCTTCAGGGAGCATCAGCTTCCTTTACTGAAATAGTGCCTTGCTGAGCATATGTCAAGTAACTTTCACAGAACCTGATCTGGACAGGCTGGATTGATGGGCTGATGGTATAAGATTCAACAAGGCAAAATGCTGGTTCCTGCATTTGGGTCACAGCAATCCCATGCAGTGCTACAGGCCGGGGGAAGAGGGGCTTGAAAGCTGCCCAGTGGAAAAGGACCTGGGTTGTTGGTCAACAGCCACTGAACATGAGCCAGTGTGTGCCCAGATGGCCAAGAAGGCCAGTGGCGTCCTGGCGTGTATCAGAAATGGCGTGGTCAGCAGGACAAAGGCAGCGATTGTCCCCCTGTGTTTGGCACTGGTGAGGATGCACCTTGAGTCCTTGTGTCCAGTTTTGGGCGGAGCACAAGTCTGATGAGGAGTGGCTGAGGAAATGGGGCGAAAGCCTGGAAAAAAGAAGGCTCATGAAGGACCTTATCTCTCTCTACAACTACCTGAAAGGAGGCTGTAGCAAGGTGAGGGTTGGTCTTTTCTCACAAGTAACAAGTGATAGGACAAGAGAAAGTGGCCTCAAGTTGGGTCTAGGGGAGGTTTAGATTGCATATTAAGAAAAAATCCTTCAGTTTCTTTCAAATTCTTAAAAGGATTGTCAAGCATTGGAATCGACTGCCCAGAGAAATGGTTGAGTCATTATCTCTGGAGGTGTTTAAAAGACATGTAAGTGTGGCACTTGGGAACCTGGTTTAGTGATGGACTTGGCTATGTTAGGATAACAGTTGGATTTGATAATCTTAAAGGCTTTTTCCAAACTAAATTATTTGATGATTCTTGGAGGACAAGAAAAATTCCATTGTGTTAACTTAGTTTTGATGCAGGCTATGTTTTTGATTATAAAATTATTTTCAAAAAAATCCAGATGATTAAAATATTTTGTAAAAGGAAACTTCTTTCTTTTTGGCTTGGATTGTTTTGATTGTCATCCTTATATCATAGCAAAAATGTTAGAAGAATTACGTTTTTATGCCAAATCCTAGAATGCATGCTGCAGCATACTGCTCAAAGTCATTGCCTTGTGTTGGATTCATTCTCACCATGGGCTGAAGGCAAGTTCCAATAGGTTTTTTGGGCCCCAAAATGTGCCCCACCTTTGTCCATTTTTGTTTCTAATTTTGAGAAGGCTAGTCAATGACACTGGAATATTTTATGAAATCTGCATATTTTGCAAATGTAGAAATACTTATGTATTTATGTGTTTTTATATGTCATGTGCAGAGAGCACATCTCACCTTTCAATCACTACAGTGATCATATACAGCTATTTTTGAAGAGTTTTCTCTTCCATGACTTCCTTACTTAGTCCGGGCTACTGGAAACAGTTAGTTGTGAAAATACAGTTTTTGTAATGGACTTTAAATTCCAGTACCCAACCAACCTGATAAACAGACTGTGTGAGAACTGTTTACAGCTGTTGGCTCTTAGTGAAGAGCACTCACAGCTTTACAGCTCTATAGTTAACTTCTTTTCCTTCTCCGTGCTGCACCTGATGTACAATGATTCTCTAAAGCAAGTTTTATTAACAATTTGATTGTCCTTCTGCTACCCAGAGATTTCCTTTAAAGCGATAAAATTCCTAGTGACCTAATCCAAAATGATTACCCAAAGGATGAAAAATGCTAATTAGTTGGTTGTGAAGATCGCCTACTTTCAAAAATGGAGTTTACACATTTTCAAAACTAAATCCAGATGACAAATATTGTCCTTCTAATCATCTTCATAGGATTATAAGAGAGAAAAATGTATTCAAGAGAGTAAGAAGTAGGAGTGGTGACATTAAAAGCCTTTTCTTTTACTGTTCCTCAGCCTCTGTGCAGGTGATAGGAATTGGTGAGTTGAAACTGTAAGGCATGAACTAAAATGAAAGTTTCAAAAGAAAAATATACAGACATGGTATGTATTTACTTACTTGATTCCAAAAAAGTAACTTTAATTCAAAAATATTGTAGTGTTACATCCGAAGCCTTCAGCAGTACTGCAAAGTGATGAAATGTTTAAGATTTTTGTTAACTGTCCAGGAATATTCAGTAGCTAAAAAATAAATAACAAATGGTAAGGGAAGGAAATGGATTTTAAACCCCATTTAAAATTAAACCTGTGTTTATTAGTATCAATCCATAATAGTAATACTTGTATTTGAATATTCTGTTACCAACAGGGGACATTCAGTCTATTTGGACATGCTGTGAGATCCAGGCAGCTGCTGTGCCTTCGACATTCTTAAATAGTTAATAAACTGGCACTCCTAAACCTGACTTATTTATTATTATTATGGACATAAAATCCCATAAAAGAAAGCCAGATGTTTTGGGAAAACAGTTTGGTTTCAGGATTTTGAGCTGTGTATCATGCTTTTCATTATAAGGTTTCTTATTCCCAGTATCTGTATTTTTTATGTCTTCTGATAAGGTTTCCAAAAATTCTTGCAGATCACCCATTCCCCACATAAATGAGTCGAGTGAAAATTGTAAGCAATAGAATGTGTGTGGTTCAAATGCTTGCTTCAAGAGCTGGTCTGTTTTCAAGAGTAATGTGAGTTTTGGGGTTTTATTCAGAAAAAAAAGGGTTCCTTTTAAGGGCTTTTGCAAATCTTGTTTGGATCAAATCTCGGAAAGTAAGCTTGTGAAGTGTCAGTCTTCAAAACACTGTTACAAACATTGCCTGTACCAAATCCTACTCCATGTGATCGAACTACATGACTCTTCTCGTTCTCTGTCCCATTTTTTAAATTGTTTTCATTCTCTCTCTGAAAAATTCCACAAACTTCAGTTTGTTTGTGTTTCCTTTCATATATATCATCCTCCCCTCACTGGCAGTGTTTAATGTCTTGGGTTTTTCTCCTCTGTTGAAATCTCTCTTGCATTTCAAATTTTGTATTCATGTAGGTTGAATGGTGACCCTCATTGAAATTCTATTTTCAAGCACATTTCTGTGTGGAAGCTTACACTGGCATATTCATTTATTTATGTGTACATCACAAGAAGGTTGATTGTTCATCTTGGGCATTGTATTTTCCCGAAGTGGATTCCATTAGAAGGACTTTTGTAATATCAGTGTCAACTGTTGCTTGAATTTTTAAAGATTTGCAGTTTGTATATAATATTTCATTAAATTTTATCTGTGCATACTCTGATTAAATGGGACTTGCTAAGGAGTTTGGGGGTTAAAATTATAGCAGAAGAAGAAAACATGGCCAAGCAGAAAGTAATTTTGGTTTAGGAAGCAGTCTTATTGATTATAGATAATGACTGTCTAAAGGTCAAGAAAAAGGAAGAATGGAAGAGCAGGCATGGATGTGGGAAGTGTGTGCACAGTTGTGCACAGCAAATTTTTAAGAAGCAGGTTGGGTACATGCAGATCGTGACTTGACCCTTGAGATATCCTGAAATGCCATATTTCATCTGACCTAGGTTAATAAAGCAACTGTGATTTATATATCTTAACAGGTAATTTTCTGAGAAAAGTAATAAGACTGTTGCATAGAGTTTTGGTACCAGGCAAGGAGAGAAGGAAAAAAAGCCCAAGTAAGTAGAATAAGGAAGTAATTTGAAACTTGGGTAGCTACAGTCGTTTCTCCTCAAGTTGCAGTTTTCTGAGATCTTTGAGACTTGAAATTGTCTCAGTTTTAGTTGAACTAAAGAAAGGAAGAAAGTAGAGAAGGAAGGGACAAATGAGATATGCATTTTGCACATAGAGAGTCCTGAATTGCACTAAACTTAATCTGTCCCTGACATATGTGAAATAACCATTTAGTGATTTAGTGGTCAATACCACTTCAGATTATGGAGTCTGACAGAACAATACTTCTATCCTTGGGTGAGTGTTTTTTTTCTGTGCTGAAACAGTCAATATATGTGCACTGATGTAAATAATTATATAGGAAACAAAGAGGAGGCTAATGTTTCTCAACATGTCCTAATATTTTCTAGAGGGTAGTTTCAGTAGCTTATGCAGAATTTTTTAGATCTAGAATACTTTCCTTTTTGCTTGGCAGGTCTTGATTTGATACTTAAAGCATAGAAAAGTGCTGTGTACACATGTGTATATCCTTTATCATATTTATGGGATGAAAAAATGTTTTAAACAGTGGAAAGACTGGACAAGAAACAGGGAATATAGATTTACTATTAAATTCTTGGAGTAGATGTTAAGCATAACTAATGAAAATAATGGAGTAGATTAGTTGTCTGAAATAAGTATGAGAAGGATGCAGAGGGGTGTTTTCTAGGATTTAGGATAAAAAAGCTGAATAAGTATGTTTAGTAGAAAAATATATTTTAACAGATAAACCTTATAAGATTTTCTCAAAAGAATTTGTGATAGCAAATAATTAATCTTAGTGGCCATAAAAAGCAACATGTTAATTTGCATGAGTTTTCTTCTTGTTCTAGATGTGCTTTGAACAAAATGTCGTCAAATCAATGTCACAAATGCTGCCACTTACAGTTCTGAATGTACTCTTATGGACATGTGCATTCATGCTCAGATGTGTAGGTACCTTATGTTTTTGCTGAAATAATCAGTGGCTGAAAAAAGAATTGAAATTACTTGAAAATTGACATAGAACCTGAAGTATCTGTTTACATAAATGGTGGAGTTTACATCATTTGGATGTTAACAATGAGGATTTGAGGGTTAGTTATCTTCTCTTTTTTGAGATGAGTGCAAATTAGTGGGGCATTTCCAGCACCTGTTGGACCGAAATTTAGCCTATTAATTTAAAGTAATCTGCACAGAGCGTGTATTTTTATGAAGCTTCTGCTGTTTTCAGAAGTTATGTAGATCAATATTGTTTTTATAATACCTCTGAAATAAAATGTTGTTCCTTGGATATTTTGCAAATGAAATTAATATATATAGACTATGATCTTAATTTCAGTTTTTCTCTTTTTTTATAGACCTCTCTCCTTCCATGTTTGACAATGAAATATTTAGTATTCAGCTTTTCTTCTTGTTTGCATCTGTTGCAAAATATTTAATTGCAGATACAGTACTTTTTGTGATGAAAGATTGTTCTATTTTGAGATGATTTTTAAAAAGTTTGAATTAAACGTTGTTGCAAGTCTGAAACTAGTAAGTGGAAAATAAGATCATTAATATAAATATGTATTGCATGTAGGTGTGTCACCTGGTTTTATATACTGAATGTGCTTATTATAGGTAGAAGTATAGAAAACAAGTATACCAGTCTATACCATCCATTTTACTCCAGGTATCTCTCATCAAATTCGACCCTTTGTACCATGCATGCCGGTTGATTTCAAAAGAATTAAAAATGACCAAAAAAGCCAGTGTCCATGGTTACTTCTTAAATTAAGTTTGAGAAAGGACATAATCCATATATGTTTTTCTGTATTCTATAACCGCACCTAATGTTACACCTCCAAACCTTAATCAAAGGTTTGTTTCAGTTCTACAGACTTTGGCTGAAGCTGGTGTAAATGGAAAGCAGATTTCTGAGTGCTGAGCCCAGCAGCTAACAACTTCCTGTTGTAGCTGCTCATGCATTCCCTGTAGGACTCCTAGTTCCTTAAATGCATTAGAGGTACAGCTGGATAAGGACACTTCTCAAGGTGATAGTTTGAAGTGAATTCTGTGACTGAGGTTCCTGACTGGAACCCAGTAGTACCAAGCTGGTACTTCGCAGTTTCTCACTGATTGTTATGCTCTGTATAGAGCTGGCATGATTTCTAGGGCAAACATAAATGCAATGTGCTGCATTGATACAATTACAGACCTATGTAAATGTGGATTGTTTTCAGATAATGTGCTGAAAATCAGATCTCATTTCCAAGGAAGCAAGAAAGAGAGGCCTCAATGAAACACCATACCTGCATCATATTTTATTCACAATCATAGCATCACTTTCACTGTAGGCAAAGATCGTATGCAGGCACAAACTTCCCCCTTTATTAAGTTGCTTTCTGGTCATAAATGGTTTTGTGTCCTTGAGGTCTTTGCTATGCAATAGTGTTATTTCCTTCAGGCTTTCCTGTTTAGACTTAGCCTAGTTGCTTCTGGCCAAATCTTGAATGTTCTCTAATGCAGCAAAAACTGATACTGTATTTACTGTTTGGATTAGATTGTCTAGTTAACTGTGGTATGAAGTATTCAGCACTTTTGAGTGAAGATGAGCCTGCAGTATAGTATAGGATTCTGATTTTGGATCTGTAATCTCAGCTATGAAGTTCAGAAATGTTCATATGGCATATGAATGGGAATGACATACAGATCATCTGTAAATATCTGGATACAAAGCCAGAAGTGATTTACAATCAAAATATAATATAGATTAAATACAAATTAATATGTTTCAAAAATAATGGTATGTTACTGCGCTGTTTTGTTGTCTGCATTAAACTGCAGAGAAAAGGGGGCTGCAACTCTTAGATTAATGTGCTTTTCACCAGGATATCAATAAAACCCCAATGCCAGCCTTGTCTGTGAATAAAATACCTATAAACACAGTATATAACACATTTTTACATAGTTGACCTTTTGAACAATTCCACATGTTTTTCATTTGTGTGGAATTGTTCTCTCTTACTAGACTCCATTAAAAAAAATATATTTTAGACTTGGTTTAAATAGAACAGACACCTTAAATATCTTAACAAGAATAGCTGACCTTTTAGTGTAATTCTTAAAAAAAGGATTGTCTGCAGTTGCTGTGCCCGTGGTGTGCTTATATCTGGGTTATGGAATGAATAAGGTAGAGCAATCCTTGGAAGAGTTTGTACAAGTGGAGTGTAAAAGCTACACACAGGGGGAAATATTGGCACTGGTCAAAGAAGTGTATGTGGTACATAAAATTTCCCAGCAGTTGTGCTGCAGTGCACTTTTATGCACAATATATTGGTTAACTGGTAATAGGAAGCCATTGTTTTCTTTACAGATCAGAAACATTAACTCCTGGCATGTCATATGAACATGTGCATAATGTAATAACTTAAACATGTGTCACTGTTGTAAGGCAGGTGTGAAACAAGGATATTCAAGCTGAAAGATCCTACAGCTAGGTTTAGAGTCTACAGAAAGGCCAGGAGGATGCATGGTCTGGAAACAGGCAATATAAATGCTTTAGGAAGTTGCTTTCTTTCTGTTACATGAAAAATATACATCTTCATACATAAAAGTTATACTTACACTAATTCTATCCTTTTTTTTTCTCTATTTATTTTTTTTCCTTCTGATCTCTGGAGGAAAAAAAATCAAGTTACCTTTCAATGATTTTTTTATTGTTCTTGTTTTTCTTTAGCTATAAAAGTATTTTCAGTTTTTCAATAGATCTATATTGAAAAAAAAGATAGAACTTTGCATGCTTGGTCTTAAAAGGAATTGTTTTTTACCATTTCTGATACAGAGAATTAATCTTTTATATTATAAAACCAGATTAATCTCTATTATATTGAATGGGCAAAAATGTTTAAAAATATTAGTAATGTAATAATATTATTTTTGTTATAATTAATGTTTATTTTATTTTATATCGTATTATTTTGATAGCTTTCAGTATTATGTCATTAGTCTGTTCTAGCTACTGAAAACACTAGCACTTAGTCTGATGACAGTCTGTGTGCTAAATAGTAATTTCAAAGTGTATGTTCATTTCCTTTGGGAAGGAGACAAACTTTATTTGGCTCATAAACCCCAAAGCAGCATTAATACAGAAGTAAAACTGAGGACTGATTTAGCTATATTATGATCTTGATTTTGGACTTAGTTCCCTCCTTGTTGCTAGGAAGTTTCAGAACAACAGATGTTTTAAATGTACAAAATGAGATTTTTAAGTACAGAGCAAATCCAGTGGATAAACCACAGATTCAGAGTTCTGTAAACTGTCTCTGTACTATAAAAAAGTAATATTTGCAATCATTGTGGTATAAGAGATGTCTAAAATTGCTTTAAAATTTTCTGTATCAGACATTTGAATGTAGGTTGTATCTGTTTTTAAATCCTTAATTTGTGGATTAGGATAATTTGCAGAAGCTACCCACTGTTTTCCTGAATGGTTTGGGTGCCCCCCTTTTTTTAACTTAGTACGAATTCTTATAAGTATGAAGTCAGTGTTGATATTTTCAAACTTTGTGTAGAAATTACTCCATTCACAAAATACTGAAGAGTTAGAAGGAAAAGGATGTTTTAATGTCACTTGAACTCAAATATTTCTCATTCACAGAGAAAACTGAGGTTTGGTTTTTTTTTAAAATTTTTAAATGCACCCCCCTGAATGAATCTTCTGTGTGACAGTGAGAACGAACAAGAGAGCGAACTCTTTCCAAATTGTAAAATTGGGGATTTGAAGTCAAGGGTCTTCTTCCTTCCTATGTACTTGTTTATGAGTTGGCACTAGAGTGGTTCTGCAGCGTATTCCTCCTCTCCCCAGCTGCTAGCAGCGGGGGGAAGTGTAAAGGCCCTGCACCCCTTCTGAACCATCATTTCTGTCTTTAGAACAGGGTCCTATTGTGGCTGTAGCTTCTGCGAGTGGTGTGTGAAGCCTTGATGTGAAGCAAAGAAAGTTTGCCATTGACTACAAGAGTCTTTGGATTGGGCCCTGAGCTTTTAAGTCTGAAACTGTCATGGAAAATAAATACTGCACTTTAAGGAGCAAGCTCCAGGGTCTCCTAAAAGTAGCTTAAATAGCTCAGAGAGGAGCAGTATAATAACTCCAGCTTTCATATAGTAGGTTCTCACTAGTTTTACATCCCAGGGATACTGCTGGGACTCCCAAATCACTGGTCAACAGTGTAATGATACATGGCAAATTACCTAGGTAATGGCAGTCGGATAAATCACCTCCAGCCAATGCTGGTTAGTCAAGCGAGGGGTGTGCTATGTATTAACTGGAACCAATTCCCCGAAGACAAAATCAAAGGAAAAATGGACTTGAGAAATTTTTTTTAACCCAATATGATGATTAGTGGTCATTAGTGAAGATGATTTATTTTTCCTTATGGAAAGGCTAGTGAGTGATTTAGAAAAGCAAATGTGAATGTTTAAGTTTTTACAGAAATTGCTGGAAGGGATCAGAGATTTCACAGCAGTGCCGTTCACCTTCATGACTGAATTTCTGTTTATATTCTTCAAATAAGGCAAAACAACATGATGGAAAAATTTCAGGGAGTTCTTGATAGCACCCAAGGTTACAAACCAGACACAATGACTTTGCATTATCATTTTCATGAGAAAGAAGGAAATATAAACAGTGACTACTTACAAACCTCCCAAATATTTTGTGGGGGGTGAAATAAAGTTGAAGATCAAAGGGTTGTCAACGTGGTAGGAATTGAAGGTGCTGAATTTCTGTGTCATAGGATCTTGACACATGAAAGTGCTGTGACTCGTCCTAGCCAGAGCATAAACTGTTTTTGGAACCAAACTAGAAAGTCAACTAAAGTCACCAAAAATTCTTATATTTTTCATACCTCTGTTCAGAAATGTATGACTTCTAAATCACATCTGATGCTCCCAGTTAGCTGTGGAAAGGGGAATGTAGCTTAGGCTGATGCCAATTACAATAATAACTTGAATCATAGGACATTTCAAGATATTTTTCTGGCAGTAATGGATCACGTGTTAGTAAATTGAGCAACTAAAGGAAGGTGTTAATGGATGCTAGGTGCACTGATGAGCATTAAGTACATCCTGTGTTAGGCAGTGATATATGAGTCCATGGTGGTATTTTTGGAACTCCCTTTGTGGAGCATTGTTGAGTGCTAGAATTATCACCTCTGTATGAAGGCACAGGCAGTAGAAAAGAGCTTACCCATCTCTGTTGCAGAGTTAAAATTGTTACTGCAATATTTTCAGTCTGGCTGTGTGAGGACAAGTCTAGAGGCTCCCATTTTGTTTTACTGATCATATTGCTGGTTTTATGCTGTTGTGACTGGAGTGTATGTGAGTGTGTCTATGCAATATTTTCACATATTTCAATTTGAATAATTAAGATGGTGACTCTCAGAATCACTTGCATGTGGAGTGCCATCTGAGGCTTGCAATGATTTTTATGCAACATTCAAAGCCCTCTGAGTTGGAACTGCTGTTTATATTTTTCTCTGATGAGCTTGCTTTCCTAATGTGACCTGCCCACCTCTGGCTTCCCTGTAATGTTTCTGACAAAGAAAGACTCCAAGACACTTATTCTTTTAATGTTGTGGTCTGCACTCCTGACTAATCTTTTTTTCCTGGTAACCTGGATATAATGTGGCAAGAGAGAAGCAGATATGATTCATCATCTACTGTAAAGTGCAGCCAAATAATACATTAATTCTAAAAACGAGTAAAGGTTGTATGACAGAAGGGAAGACTGAGGCAGTCATGGAGGATTTGTGCTAGCAGTGAATACAAAGAACCTGACTTGCTCCTTGATTAAAAGAGCATTTACCTTTTCAGTAGCTTTCCACAGAAGAGTAATCCCATTGATGAATCTTAATCTTGGCATAGTTTTCAGTATTTAGATTACAGACAGCCTGATGTATTTGGAAATTCTGTTAAATTCTTCCTCTGTGACAGTGAATTCCATAGGCAGTTAAATTAATGACATAAGATGAAGTGAGTATCAGTGTTCATAGTAAGGAATTTCTACTTGTTGGCTAAATACTATCCAAGTGCTGCAGGGGTTTAGGCAGATTTTTCTTAAGGATGTGGTTAGAATACAAAGAGGAGTAGTAGCTATTGAATCTTGTTTCCATCTTAGCAGATGTTTTGAAAGGTTTTAAGTGGTACTTTATTTTTTCTGGGATTTCAGCTTGTTATTAACAGCCAAAGCTAGAGTGAAAGTCTGTTCTTTAAGCATCTGTAGTTTCTTTCTATACTGAAAAACAGAGGAGCTAAGGCTTTCTCTTCTGAAGGGGAATTCCTTGTGTCTGAAGAAACCTCTGAGTCTTATCAATTTTTCAGACTTTTTGTAGCTGAACTAATTGTCTTACAGAGGTGATTCTTCTCTCTCCTAAGGAGTACACAGGGATGATTTTTCTTTCCCTAAAAGTTTGTTCCCTCATGGTGCTATTTCTAGTTTCAGCCAGCTCTTATTAATATGAGAATGACTTCTGTAGCTTCCTGGATGACTCTTTTCCTCCCTCCTCCTTTGAAGATGCTCTTTTTGCAAAAATGACCAGAAAGCTCATGACTTTATGGATCATTCTTCTGGCCTTGCTTTGAGTCACTGATGGAATCAAAGGCTCTCAGCATCACATTTTTTGTTTTTTTTTTCCATTAGGTTATTTTCTTGTTAGTATCTGATCAAGAGGACCAGCCAAATACTTGTATAAAAAAAGAAAAAGAAATTATTTTCAATGGAATAAGGAGATCAGAGGTCTATTTTGTTTTTTGGCCTTACAACAGATTATGCCAGAAAGGAGAAAGTGACTCTTAAAAATCAAGAGTGCAGTCTAATGTTTCAAATTGCCTAACAAATCCATTTGGGTTTTTTATTTGGAGAGGCTTACACCATTCTTAAATGAGTAGTGACTGAGTCAAGTACAAAAATGAGGGTCATATTTTCTTTGTGCTAAAATTTTAATATGGCTGACCAAAAAGGTCAAAGCTACACTCCCAACAAGAAGTGGATCAACTAGCAGCTGGAGTACAAGGTGGTGTCTGCTGAAGTTTGCTACAGGAACCAAATGTAATTTTTTTTCATAACATTAAATTTTCCAATATGCCTCATAAATCTCAATTTAAGTATTTGCTGGTATATAACTGAAAACAAAAGATGTTCTTTCAGTGCATCTGCTAGTTTATTTCATGGACTCCATTTTTTTCAGTTAATGAAAACGTACTTTTTACTGTTGTGAAGATATTTCTTGTAAACAAAGAAAACAAATGGAACTTCACGCAGTCTGGATTATCTCATCAGAAGATTGCTTAAGATAAAGTCAGGAGGGATTAAGATTCCTGATGTAACCATTAAATTGGATAGCCTTCCAAAGGCTCAAAGAAATGAGGGGGGAGGGTGAGGGTGGGAATAGAAGGCTCTTGTTGAAAATGATACACTATAGATGTTATGTTACACTTCAGGTTTCCTAATAAAATGAAAGTTGACCCTTAAATAGGACATTTACTGCTATTCTATTTAGCTGCTTTGTTTGCATGATGCTGATACTATAGTCGTGCTGAAAAAGAAGCAAATTTGCAAGTCATTCAAACTGAAAAGAAATAATGATCTAAATATTAAACATATTTTGGAAAAAATCTCTGACAAAACAGATGCATAACTTGTTATAATGCAACCTGCATATCCACCCATGACAGACCCTTGTCCAAGTATTAGAGGTATGTAGCCTAAATCTGCTGAACCCAGTTGTGCTGCTGCTAGTGTGGCAGTCTTACTAACCAAGCTGGGCTGGGAAGAAACTAGGAACTGCATGTACTTAATTTGTATGGCAATGATTGTAATTTTAAGTATGGCATATTGCAGCATTATTAAGATAATACAACCTAAACTGTTTAACAAAATTGAAGGATTACTCTAAAAACATTAATTACCCAAATGAGTTGTCATATTTTTGAATATAAATTATGTTGAATAGCTCAATAGCAAGATGAATTCCTTAAAGAAGCTTTGGCTCCCATGTCTTAGGTCTCCTTTTTTACCTTTTGTAATTAGGGATTATGAAGAATAAAACAGAAGATATGACATGAGAACATAGCTCTGCACTATAACAACCCAAAAAGAAGGATATCCAAGTTGGGGCCTTGATGCCTGGAGTAGGGGGACAAGTAGGTGAGCAAAAAACTGCTTAAAGAATAGTAGTAAGTCATGCTCAGCCCGGAGGCCAGTCAGAAATGGGATCTGCCTGTGGCTAAATGCTGTTGTACATCTCTATAATCCACGAGAAGAAGGAGAAGAGTGTACTCTCGTCAGGTGAACTACATGAAATTGGGGTGACGAGTTGAGACCCTCAGGGTCAGGGCTGCCATGGCAGGCTGGAGGAAAGGACCAATAGGAACTTCAGTAAATTCAGCAAGAGTGATACTGTGAAGTGTTGCAGCTGCAAGAGTTCACCCCTTACAGTGATGCTGAGGAGGGACCGGCTGGGAGCAGCGGGGTGAGAAGGGCCTGCAGAGCTTGGACAGGTTGCTGAGAAAGAGTCCCAGCATGTCCTGGCAGACACAGCCTGTAGGTTGAGAGAACAGAATTTTTTCCCCCAACTTGGCACTTTTGGGTACATGTGGCCACAAGTAGGTACTGCATCCAGTCTTGGACCTCTGGTAAGGGAAGGATACCAATGAACTGGAGCCAGTTCTGGTGGCCAGGGCTGGAGCTTCGCCACTAAGGACAGAAGCTGGGGGACAGGATTGGTTCACCCATGCAAAATCCAGGTATGCCTGCTTAATTAAATGCCTTTGGTAGATTCTGTAGTGCTAGTTATTCTTTCCAGTTTACTTTTAAATGGCTTTAGTTTCAAAGTAACTTTAATGAGAAAAAGCAATTTAAATTGTGGCTGTGGTGGGTGTGTTTTGATAATTGATATTTATTCACTGACCTAAGCAGAGGCATGACCATGGCTCTCTTAAGACTCAGATGAATGTGTTTGTACCATTAGCTATGCTGATAATTTTGAACTGATCTTTTTTCATTCTCTTCTGTTGAAATAGTTTCATTTTAAATTAAGTATCGATGAGAGGGAAAGACCACAATGAAGGACTGTGCCATTGAGTTCCCTTAAGAAATAGAGATTTTTGACTTCTCGTCTTTGTTTCAGTGAATTTTAGTTCTCAAAAATGTTGCAGAGAATGAGTCAACCACCTCCAAGGAGCCAATATATTGATAGGTAGGGAATGCCCAGGTAGCTGGGGAATTCAGCACTTGACCTGAAGACTCTCTTTTTTGAAGTGTATCTTCTACCTGGGGGCATTTTTGTCATCCTCTGTTTTTTAATTGGGAAAATTTTCATTTTCAAGTTTATAAAGTCTATTGAAAACTTCTTGATGCATTCTAATCTTAATTTGATCTGGAACATAATATTTGAGATTTGTAATTCTCCTTTTCTTCATTTTGTGTTTATCTTTTCTGCTTCTCTGGTAATTTTTATTTCTAAGTAGTTTCACAGAAACATGTCAAAAATCTTCTGGATTTAGAATTATTAAAAGTGAAATTTTATTCTGCAAGACTAGTAGCTAGTGTAAGGTGGAGTACTGTTCTTGCCAACTAAAGAACATTTGTTAACAATGTTTATTATCATAATGCTAAAAGTATGTTATTACAAACTTTGTATGAATAATATTTTTGTGCAAGTTACAGCACACAACAAGGTGCGCATTATAAAACAGTGTGTCTTTGGCTGAGTGACCTAAGTGACTTGAAAAGTAGAATTTCTGTATTTATCCACACAAATGTATTCATAGCATTAAAATTTCCCAAAACTAATTTCTTTTGAATGGTGGGAGAGAATAAAAAGGGAAAAGTGATTCTGTATGATCTCTGATGGAAAGAACTTTCAGCTAATGACTGGATTGTAATTTATAATCTCATTTTATTTTTTCAAGATGGCTGTGTGTTTTAAGTATATTGTAGTTCAAGATGGAAACAATACTGCTTTGTGATCTTAAAGGAACTTACTTTCCCTGATGTGTTGAAAAACATTAGTGCTACACATCCTGTCTATTTTCAACTCACACAGTTCCACATACTTAAAAAAAAAAGAAAAGTGGATTTCTGATAATTGTTGGATCATAATGTAGCAGCTAATATGTACATTCTGCACTATGATTAATTCATCTTCCAACATCAGGTACACTACATAAAAAGGAAAATGAAATGGCTAAATCAACAACTTTTCACAATTACAGTGTCAAAGTTGGATGTGTGATCAGTGCTCATTACCCGGGCTTTAGGGTATGCAGAAAAGTAGGACAGTGAATCATCACCCTGCTCTAAGATGGATGTCTTACATAAGCAAATGGGGTACTCTGTGATTTAGAATTCCTTTCTCCATTATCTCTCAAAGGAGACTCTTCTATTCTGTTAAAGTGGATGCCTAATTTTTGCATGATTGCCATTGGGTGAGGTGAATCCTACTCTCTCTGCCCCACCCCATTCCCCTATATAATGAAGTGTCAATTGCTAGATAAAACTAAACCTTATAACTAATGAAACATTAACATTATTAGTGTGTTTGTATGATAGTGTTCTCGTGCTTTGAAAGAAATAGTGTCTTTACTAAAACCCCAGAAACTCATTACATGTGAAAATCAGTGCTATTCTACTGAGGTCAATGGACTTTTGCTGATTTTCTGTGAGCTGAAGGTCTGGTCTGTCTTCATCTTCTGGAGCTAGTGTGGAGGACCTTCCATGTTTTTTACTTTTTACTTTATTAGTGTCTCCAAAACACAGTGCACTGCCATGCATTTGTGTCAGTCACTTTCTAGAATTGGCATTTATTAGCTACTGATGAAGCACATAAAGATTTGGTAATTAATTTTTTTACCCAAAAATAACCAAATGAAAATACAAAGCAGTTTTTGCCATCTGAGTGCTGGCAGGAAAACAAAATGTTAAGCTCTAGTATATACCTTAAATAAAACTTGACATAGAACAATGAAATGTGCAGAGAGGTTTTTTTCATTAATACTGTATTGGCATAACAGAGGGCAAAACTCTGCTTTCTGTTGAATGGAATTTCCTGATATCATTAATGTGAAAGGGGAATTTGGCCTCCATCTTCTTAAGCCACCCTGTCTTCATAACTGATAAGCTAATGGCTGTCTTGCTCCCCTGTAATGGTGTGACTTCAGGTTTGAGACTAAAATAGAGAAATTTCCCTGAGTATCAAGCTATGTAGTAGGTTGGTGCTGTTTAGTTAACCCTCATTTACTAGCATCAGAAAATATGACGGATTGCACTGAAATGAAACCATCAGGCTTTTAAACAGAGTGGTTTCTTTTTTTGATTTCAAGAAAAAGTTGAAACCACTGGATAAAATTATGTGCCAATTATGTATAACTTCTTTACCACTAGAATAAAGGAAGCCATAATTCTGTGGACTTATGTTTTATTGAGTTCATCTGTTTTCATTTATAAATAGAATGTAAGAGAAGAAGAAATCTGTGCTGGTGGACAGTAAAATAATGCGGCTTTTATACACTTGCAGTGAAATGGTTTCTTTTCTTGACAGGTTGAAAAAAGACGCAGAAAAGGCAAATCTACTTTAAGAATGTCAGTCTCAAATAATGTAGTTGTTAATGTTGTTCTTGAATATTATAGTTAACAATCAGCCTGCTCATTTTTAACAGCATATTCAGACTCCTCCTGGAAAGAGGAAATTTGAGAGGAAGACAATTACTTTAACAATTCTTCAGAGAAGAACTTAGGCTAAGTCTATAAAACCCCATATTTGGGGCATAGTTTTTTTAATTGCCTCAGAAATTCCTATGGATCTAATTTCATGATTTAGAATGTTTAAACTTGTCCTTTTGTGTGGAGTCTTTTAAAATTAAATACAACTTAAATCCAAAAAACCACGGAGACATAAGGTATGTAGTACATAGGAAAATACTTAAGCTGGAACAATCATGCAAGAAACCCAAAAAGTTTCAAGGTTAAAATTCTGCTGTTGCCTCTAGCTTGGATGTTCACTGTCTGGAAAAGCAGACTGTATTTTTATTTTAGATAGCTAGACTTGTTCATGTTAACTTCTTGAGAATGATAAATATATGTACTGTTAAATCTTGCTTCTATTTGCTATTCAACAATAATCTTGTGTTACATCAAAGTCCTGAAATTAATCCCTGGAATAAATCATAATTAGTGAGGCAAGTGGTACAAACAGGAATGAAGTATTTAGTATACTTGTCATTAATGAAGAATTAATTTCTCTGAAGTATATTAATCTAACTATTAACATATAGCTTGCTAATTGAATTTATGGTATATGGAGTACAGGATGAATATATTCTAAAGTATCATCATAGATTCCTTTAGTAGTAATTAGGACTGTAAAGACAGCCTTGTGGTATTTTCATTACATCATTAAAATGAAATGATTAGTTAAGTGGTCTTGTACCAGAGCCATACCAAAGGAAGAGTGGTAGCTTAGAAAAGGGAACTTTTCTTACTTCAAATATTTAGTAAATCCATGATGAAAATAGTGCTTTTGTGTATGTGTATAGATACAAGTACATTAATTACAGATAATCTAGAAAAATCTGTTACTTATACAAGACATCAAAGGTAAACTACCATTCATTTCAAAATAAGGTGTATGTGATCTGTAACACACACTCCTTGTGAATTCCCAAAGCATCCTCCTTGATCGGTCCAGATTACAGTAAATTTCAGTGAAATAAGAGTATATGTGTAGTAGCTAAAAACTGCTGTAATATTTACAAATGTTTGTTATGAGAGTGTCTGAGCTTCAGTAAGCATCTTAAACCAAAAAGCATCTTTCAGAGCTGTCTGTGGCTAATTTCAGTCTGAACTGTGGACATCATTTGGTTCACAGCAAGTGCTGTATTTTGTAGTTGTGTAGTGCAGTGTGAATAGCAAGTGTCCCACTTTACTTTTTTGTAAATTTAAGATAATTATGTATCTCTTCATTTTGCCCCAAAATCTTACCTCTTAGAACAGTTCTTCAACAATGTTTTTCTCAACCCAATCAAAAACTTAAATTCTAACCCTTGACTTTGTTTGGTTTTTGTTTTTTTATGATACTGCTATTATATTGTAATTTAAGACTTAATTCAGCATAAGAAGCAGTAAAACTTCTGTGGAATCAGCTGGGAGGTGAGGGGTGAAAGTTGTTTCCTGCCAAGACACAGAGATATTTTGCCACTTAATGTTAACTCTTAGCAAAATGTGCGTGGGCTCAAGAGTCTTATGTAGAATATTGTCTACGTGCTGCCATGTCTAAGCGAGGGAATCAATGTGACTTCAGCACAGGAAGCTTTACTTCAGCATTGGTGGCACCAGCAGTGGCAATGTGGTGGCACAAGCCCACAGTCCAAAGAGCACTGAGAAGCAGTAGCAGGCTTGTAGCTTGTCTTTGGGGCCATACCTTCACAGAGGTGCCCATTAAAATTCCTGGTAAGCCTTCCCTCTCTCTGTGGAAATATATGTAACATAAACAAACCGAGCCTGCTGAGAATTGTGAGACACACAATTGTGAAAACTGATCCTCAGAAAAAGCAAAGACTGAGCTAAGATGAGGCCAAATCTAGGGTGAAAGGCAAATAACTTAGTGAGAATTCGCTTCAAAGAAGCATGCGGCTTTCTCTTCACTTTCTCTTTGTAGTAAAAATACCCTAAGGATGCTAAATTTTGGCTTCCTGCTCAGGCCAAAAAGCAGGAATGTCAGGCAAAACTCCCAAAAGATGTGTTCAATAAAAATATATTACTTTCTTCTACTGCCTTTCAGTGACTTAACAGAGATTTAGATGACCTAAGGTCCATGAACAGTATAGATGTCTTTGCTTCTCTGTAGTGTTCAAAATAATTATTCTAATAGCTGTCATAAATTACATGTACCTGTTCTAAACCCAAAAGGCTGACAGCAAGAGTCTACTCAGAGTTAGGGCTGGTACAACTATTTCTCTTTTTTCCTTACCTTTTGACCAGCAGGTGGGATGTAAGGAAATATAGAAGTCATTGTACTGAACATCTGAGAGCTCCTTTGCAAAGGTGAGCCCTCTGTTTACTACAGAAAATAATTTTTAATGATTGTTTTTCAACACCAGAACGCCAGTGAACAACTTTTACAAGGTCAG
Source organism: Pardalotus punctatus (assembly GCA_013400915.1). Classification (NCBI taxonomy): domain Eukaryota; kingdom Metazoa; phylum Chordata; class Aves; order Passeriformes; family Pardalotidae; genus Pardalotus; species Pardalotus punctatus. The sequence continues at coordinate 497,752 of VZTX01005232.1, read as the reverse complement.
AATGGCTGCCTATATTTTGCTGCCATGGGAAATCCATCAGGCAGTAATTTAACCTATGTGCTCCTACATACACATATGCAAGTTCCATATTGTATTACACATCTGTCATCTACTTCGTATTTCCCCAAACAGTCTTTTTGACTCATAAACTGTGTTTCCTTTAAAACTGTAGCCTGTATAATGTGCTGTGGAGACATAGGAAAGGAAAAGGATTGCAGTGAATTGTTTCCAGAGTGCTTGTGTATAGAGGGATGATTAAGAAAGTGACAGTGAATTTATTTAAGATTAAGAAATAAAGAATGTAAACTAAAACTGGATGGATGCCCTTGTGAAGGGTCTCCATCTTGAATTAAGATGAGAGTAGAGTGTGCCACCAGGGTACTAAAAACACTACCCTCACAAGGTGTAGCAAATGTTATTTAATGCATTTGTCTTCAAAATTTCTTGCTTAATCACTTTAACTTCCCTGAATGATCCCGAATGTATGTGGCCAATCCAGTCAGTGGGTCCCTGCCTCGCTTCTGTGGCAGTACCATGACGTTTCTTTGGGGCTTAATTTCATCATGTGAACAAAATAGGAAGGTTTTGTTGAAAAAAGCCCACAGCTTTTTTCTCCAAATGCAAAAGTGGAATGCGGAGAGAGTTATGCTACTCCCACAGCCATTGTGCTTCGTGTGCCACTCTTAAATACCCCCGGTATACCATTGCACTGTGTAGGACTGACTGCCTTAGGCTTCTTCAATCTCAGCATCATTCTCACTCTGCATTGTGAGACTACTGCGAGAAAGTTTGTCTCTTACTTAATGAAACATCATTCATGAGAAGCCATCCTAGGAAACTTTCCAGGAAACATAAAATGTAAAATGGCATGATTTTTTAGGAATACTGCTGAGTTTATAATCAGTGCTGTAAGAGAATGGGTCTGCTCTATGTTAGTACATACCTTTAAAGGATGTATTACTGATATATTTTAATAACTTTTTATTGTGCTATCCCATTTTTAGTTAGTGAAAAAAATAGTTCGACAAAAGTATTTATGATTTTCTGCTATATATTTAGAAGAAGAATCAATAAGGCTGGAGATAAAAAATGAAAATTATAGCTGTTGTTTTTGAAATTTGTTGTGCCAGGTCAAATATATAAAAATTCAATTAACTAATTTTGTCGTGATGAAGTTGTTTCTTCCTTGATTATATTTTTTTACTCTAATTTAGGATAGTCAAAATTCTATGAAAGCATAAACTCAGTAGAGTTTTTGAGAAATGAGAATACTAGAATATAGGAAAAGAGGAAATAATAGATATATTAAAAGACCATATATTTGTGTTGTTTGGGTTTGGTTTTTTTTCTGTTCCTGTCATACTTATTCTGCTGGTTTTTAAATACTGGTTCTAAAATCTTATAAAGTTCATGTTCAAGTCTATTTATCAAACTCTGGGTTTTAGTTACAAATTTTATTTGAATGATCTGGAGAAAAAGTGACATCAGCCTGATAGGTGGCTTGCTTCAGAATTTGCAGCTTACTCTTGTCTTTGTGCATGTAATGAAAAACTGTAGCAGACTACAGAACTGTAATTTTGCAGTGCCCAGACAACATGATCTTATCAGAATGTGATTATCCATACTGTCAAGATTGCAGATATCAACAGTAGATGTATGAAAAGTCTTGTGAAAGACTGGAAGGAGCACTGTATTCACAAAAACATCTTTGGTATTTTCAAAATGTCTGGAGTTCATTTCTGACAAACCAATTAAGTTCATGTTCTATTTAATAATATTGGTGTTTGTCGATGTTTGTGGACAGTATTAATTATTAAGAAAATAAATTACACGTCCTAAACAAGGATCAGAAAAACATGTTAAAAAAACCCATATTTGCAAATAGTGGATAAATGTTGGATATGTTTAGTCACTTTCATTTGCAAATAGTGGATAAATGTTGGATATGTTTAGTCACTTTCATTTTTTCTCCCATTGTTTCTCAAGTGAGGAGCTATTGTGATATTTATTTGGGATACATAATTTGCTGCTTCTTGAAGAAGTTCTCATCATTTTAAGCTTTAATTAAAACATCTGAATCTGCAGGAATTTTTCCTGTAGTGTTCATGTAGTTGTTATAAAAATTAATCCATTTGAAAAGAATTCTTTCCTAGTTCTGCTGCAGCCTTTGCTACACAGGGGGAAAACTTCAGTGCCCTTCCCTGAAAGCCACAATAGCTCAAGTTATTAGTATTCACTACATGCATTATGTTTCCATTTAATGTTTCTCCCTTGTCCTTTATGTCCCTCTCCATTTTCTGAGCATAATGTTCATTCTTGTCTAAGTACAGGAAGAACCAATTATTGTTATAGTATTTCAGTTAGGTGACATTGTATATTGAGGTATATTAGGCATTTAGGAAATACCACAGATAGATGGCTGATGGCTTGCCTGCTCTGGCATTTTATTCTTCCAGGTTATAGACAGCCAGGCCACGTTTTCTTATGCCTGTGATCTTTGGGAAGCTTGTGTCTTTAGCCCAGCTATGACTAATGGTCTTCATAGATATTGCAGAGAGATCTGTTCAATGCAGAATTTTAAGATAGCTGCGTCTATGTTCACTGTTCAAAATAATAAAATGTCATTAAACTTATATAAGGATTTAGCCACAGAGATACTTAGGGAGTAATTGGACTAGTGCTTTTTCAAACTCTTTTGATTTGTAAATTACATCACTGTTTCCAAAAGAGCTGCAGAACTGGAATGAAAATTTGTTTTTTTCGAGGCCTTTAGTTGACTATTGATTACGAATTAAAGATGCCTTATTTTGAGTTTTATTAATTGTCATTCCTAAGAGACAATTAATACAATTCTCATACCAATTTTAGTCTGTAAACTGCAGACTTTTTGTCTGTTTTCCCCTTTATGTCTTTTTTGCCTTTACCTTGACTGTTACGATCTTCTCTTCATCATGGCTTGCTCTCCATCTGTCCTGTTTAAAAATTATGCAGATTTCTTTTTTAAGATAGTTTTTTCCTCTCTCTGATCATCGCTATTATTCTGTCTCTTACCACATCACATTCAGTCTCTCTACAATCTAATTTATAAACTGAGATATTATCCTGTCATAAAGTGTGCTTTATTGACAAGATGTTTTAAGCTTATTATATTTTTATGAGTGTATGTTCTCTGAAGTCTACACAGATAACCCTTTTTTAACTTCTAAATATAGTACAACGGTAACACAGAGCATTTCATCCAGGGTACAAGTAATCTAGCAACAAAAATGCCTGTGTTACAAGGTTTGAGTTCAAATGTTCAAGGGTAGAATTGGCTGTAATGGTATATCTGTGAAAAAAATAAGCCTGTGGTGAAGTTGGAACCCCAGTGCCAAAGCACAACATATAATTGGGCCTAATTTTTTCCATATGTATCAACAAAAACAGTCTTTGCTTCCATGAGAGATGAAAGCTTCCCTTTCTGTCATATTTTTATTTTGTATATAATTCCTAACTCTTTATAATTTCATAGGCTTTTAAAAAAAACATACCTAGATTTAGGGAGAGATGAGCTGTCACCCTGGATTTGAGTTTATATTTCTAATAGAAAAGCCTTTTTTGGTGGGGAAGGAAAAACACGACTATTTCCCCTCCCCTGCCAAAAGGGCTACTATGTTAAAATCTTTGTACAGTGCCTGTGAGCTATCCAAGTTGGCGTGGAACAATCCATTTGTGAATTGATTTAAATACCTCATTTAAAATAAATAATCTAGTGGAATTAGTGTCATAAATCTTCATAGAATAAGCTTACTATTTATGTAAGATCGAAGAAGTGTTAAATACATTTCTGTTCGGTCAACAATGTATGGTGGTGTTTCTCCCTCCATTCAATTTTATGCCAAGTTCCAAATAAAGGATGCATATTTTTTATGCATTTGTTTTGTTGTTTAATGTAGTGTCTTTCCAAATAATCCTTCCTTCTTCCTACTGTCTAAAAATTCAACTAACACATATATGAATTCTGTAGAAGACTGATGGTCTGAATTATATTTCACCTATATTACGTTTTATTATTTTGCATTTTTATTTCACCTATTATATTATTTTAAATTCGCTGTTATCAGGATTGTTGAGATAGTCTCTGCATTGTAGTTTACCTCCTTTTGGAAGTTATACACCCAGGCATGCAGACATTTTTTGTGCTTTCTGCTTCAGTGTAGGGCCAATCAAAACTACCAAGCAGAGTATCCCAGAAACCTTCTTGCAGGTGACATTGATGCAATGGCTGCTAGATCCAAGTACTTTACTACACGCATAAGCAATCTCTTGCCACACCAGTCTGCTTTCCCTGTTTGTGTAGTGGCAGCCACTGAGACTCCCAAGTGTTTGACTGTGTTCAGAATGCGGTTAGCTAGGGCTCCGCGTGCTGCTTAAACAGCCTTTTTGTGTGTCTCCTAAGGAGGGGAAAAAAAAAGTTAGACTTCATGGAAATGTCTCACAGGCTGCCAGAGGTACCTTGCTGGTTTACTAGCTCACCTCACTTCAACTCTAGTTACATCTAGAATTTGTTTTGTAATTTATCCCTTCCTTAACTGATTCAATGGAAGTGAAGGGATTATTTTTTCTCCCTGCCTTTACATCTATACGGAATTGAAAAGATTTTGCTCTAGACATGGCTATTTTGCTAGGAGCAGAGCTGAAAGTTGCACTGGGAGTGGAAGGAGACATCACTGAAGTGACCTTTGAGTTCCCCATATTGCTGACTGTGCAGAACTTAACTTGGATGCAGACATGAGCTAAAGCCATCTTCAGAGTTGTTCAGCATGGGCTCTTATATGTCCTGTAAAGATAATGTACATAGTAAAGCACACCTTTCTCAAATTACTTTATACATTCATTTTCTGTTTGTTAGGGAAAAAAAAGAAAAAAAAAGGCATTTTTGCTCTTCTGAAGCATCTAGGAAATATCTAACTAAAATCAAGGAAGGCATGTCTTGGTTTCAGTACCTGGTTTCTATGGATCCCCACTGATATACTTCTGTAGAAGCTGTGTTACACATCTTTTCTACTGGTTTAAAAGACTCCAGAAAACACAGCCTGGTCAGAAGAATGAAGCAAAGAAAATTTTCCTGCCTTGTTGTCATTTCAGGTCAGCGAGAAAAATATTCTCTTGGACATAGGTGACCGCAAATACCAGGGCCCTCCTGTAGCAGCAGAAATCCTTTTGGATTTCTTCCAAAGGATTTCTTTGAGTCTTAATGCAGGTCAGCCACCTTAGAAGCAAGGGCTGCTACTTACGGTGTTCACAGCCTCCAGGTGCAAGCCTTTTTTCTTCAGGAGTCTGCTCCTGTCACTTGAATCGCTTGATTGTTTTCAAGTCTTGGACTGGTTCTGCTTCCCTTTGTTGTACCATGCAGACCTCTGAAATCCCCATAGCCTCACCTCCGAGTACGGGGCTATCAGAAGTAGGAAGTCGGGCCTGCATGCCCACTTCAGACTTGGATCAAACCCACCACTGAGGTGCTTACAGCACTTCCAAAAACATCCTGCTAGTCTGGGATGCCTTCTGACAACTAATAACTGTATTCCTTCCACTCATTTATGTCAAATGAACTGTGCTGCAAAGTAGATACATCTATTCTATTCCTACATCTATTCCATTTGCTTTCTGTCTCCTGCTTGAATCACCATGATCATCCTTTCATGTCATTGCTTTCAAACTGTCCTTTCAGACTTTCAGCTGTACTTGTGCTTTTCCTGGAGCAGTTCCTCCCTAGCTGCTCCTAACTTGTCTTCCTATCTTGGCAGTGTGTTTTTATTCCAGTCTCTGAGTCTCCTCTTCATAAACTCCAGCAGTTTGGACTCCCTTTACCTTCTCCAACAGGATTTCTTAAGCCAAAATTTTAGGAATGTAATTCTGGCCCTACTCAATTCAATTGGCTGAGGATTTTGCCATCTGTCTGTGTTGGTTTTTTCCCATGTGTTCGGGCACTATTTGCATACATAATTGTTACATATGGATCTGTCTCATAAAAAAGAAAAAAAGAGCTGAACTTAGTCCAGTCTCTGTATAGTCAGATGATTGATATATGACCAGTATAGACTTAACAAAAAGAACATTCTCCAATGCACATATTGCTTTGATTACTGAGGTTTTTAGAACGTCCAAATGCTGTACAAAATGAATAACAAACATCAGATGTTTGAAAAGTTAACTCAATAGAAGTCAAGGACATAATGCTTAGTAGCAACTTGCTACAAAGGGTTCATATTTTTCTATTAATGGAAAATGACACAAAGATGCCCTTAGGCCAGCTCAGTATTTGTATTAGTAAGTGACCAAAACTGTGTGTCAAGGCACTCACACACATACTAATCACTTGCATTTGTAACTGCTTCCTCTGTCTTCCTGGCAAGATAGCAGCATTAGGAAATTGTGACTAATGGTAAGGAAAAAAGAACACTGAAATACTTATCTTAATAGGCACTTTATCAGAGCAATCTTTATAGGTGCCAAAGAAAAAATAAAATACAGTTTGATTAACCTAAATAAGATAGTGTGAATAAATGAGGCAGTTCCTTCGAAATGTCAGTGAAAGTGACCAAAACAGCTCCTACAGATTACTTTTATTTCTTTTTTTTTTTTTTTTTGCATTTGTTAGGAGTATGAACGGTGTATGTACTCATTCCTTTAATACAGAATCAGTTTTGTGCATGTACAAGCATGAAAGAAAGGCAAGTCTACAGTGTTCATCTGTTTTGATTTTTTTGGATATTTTTACTTCTTTTAAAATCTAATATTTCTGGATAAAATTTACATCCTTTGTTCCCTTGTTTAAAAATAGGGGGGTGTTTTTGTTTTGAATAATTAGTTGTGGCGTCTGATTGTATAAGAATTGCTCTATTGTTTGGACAGTATGACAGCCTCTTGTGTTTTAAGGATTTTTTTCAGGCAAATGGATTTTGAGAATGGCAGCATTTCAAGATTATGAAACTGCCGCTGATGGTAATGGTTCTGTGATAATTAAACTGTCCACAGTCTCTCTCTTGCTCTTTTTTTTTTTTTTTTTTNTTTTTTTTTTTTTGGTGAAACTGAGACAAGGGTAGTTGTGATTTCATCAAAGGCTTTGTTTGAGCTCTGGCAGCTGCCAAGGCAGAGCTCTCTGCTAGCAGACTGAGTACCATCCTGAAGGGTTTTCACTATACATTTCCTTCATCAGCTGCATATTCATCACATTTCATCTTTGCCCATCTTGTAAGGAGACTAGTCAACTTCTTGGTGTTCTTTGTTGACAGAATGGCCAATTTGTCCTCTTAGTAGTAATGTATTAATATTGGATTTGGGGGCTTCTTAAGCTGAAGGTAAGGAATAACATTCTCCTTGGAGTTTCGTTCTTTGCATGACAGTTTGTGTAAGAAAGCACAGTAACCTAAACTGCCCTGATATTAAAAATAAAATTATAAAATACATTACATCCTTGCATTAAAAATAAAAAAGGCTTTTTTATCTTGCTTTAAACAAATGTGCATTTTATTCACTGAAGAGTTCTGCAAAAGCTGTATGTCTGCGCAATTGTGTGATTCTCTTTAACGCTTTAGGGTTGGTCAAGAGTTTACAGTTAAGAGTGACCACAGGTTCTCGTAGCTGTTTTCACAACTGCTTTTGTGTGAGTGATTGTGCCATGTAGGCAAGAGATTATCTACTGTTTTCTGGAAAAGCATTCCTATAAATGGAGTCTCTAGAGATTCATGGGAACAGGGCTGTATAGCCTGGCATATAAACTTTGTTCAGATTAATGGTGGCATATTGTTGTTGAGGCAGTACATTTATTTACTGCTCAGTTGGTACCGTCACATTAAAAGCTTTGGACTTCTGGGCATTCAGAACCTCATGGGATCAAGTCCTTCTACTGACAATATTACTCAGCTCTTATCCTCTCCCTTTTTATATGATTTTTCATTCAGCACTGTCTATTAACACAGTCTAACTAGATCTGAATGTAAGATGGAGAGCCAGTAGATAGAAGGTGAAATTCAATTTAAAACTTACTTATGGTGTGATGCTTGCAACCCATTTGTAATTGAGGTAACCCTTTATAGACTGTGACAGCATCTTGTTACAAGAAATATATAATTTTTTAGCTGTAGGGTCTTTATTGACTTGTGTGTGTGTTATTTGTGGGATGAGATTCTGTTGTGGTGTGTACAGCGCAAATGCTGCCCATTCTTGGGTTTGGAAAGAGGTGGCCCTTCTTCCCTAGCAGAGAAAATAAATTGTGTCTTCTGAGAGCTAGCTCTAAGGGGAAGGCTGGAAATTTGGAGCTGTGTTAAGGAACAACATGATTGTAATAGAAAGTAAAACTGGGTAAATTCCACTTCAAGTGAAGAAGTTAAAAGGAGGACAATGTTTTACTATGGGAAATATTTTGAAGAAATTGAGTGAAAGGTAAAACAGTAAAGGAAGATGAGGGGGATTTATACATAGAGAACAAGGTGATTCAGAGTTTGGGTAACTAGGGAATGTAAGAGTCAGCAAATATTCAGCAGACCTTAATTGGTGAATTGTAAGAAATTAAAAGCTAAGAGGTTAAGAACTAAAGTTGGAAGTTGACAAATACTGGCAAACAATGAGTGGACAAAAGGCCTTTAAGGCTATGTGAGATAAAAGCCTGAAGTGTTGCTAAGTACAGCACTAAACAGACTACATATTTCTGGTTAATTCTCTCAATGCTCTAGCTTGTGGCCCTGCCCCATAGTGTGGACCTGCATGAGATGACAAAGCTGGTCCAGGATCACTCCTTGCTGGAAAGAGGAGATTGTTCCCCTTTCTTTCTCCTGCTCCTGCCTTGCCCATGTGCTAGCACTTTGTTCACTAAACCGTCAGAAAATAAATGTTTGTGTGATTGGTGTCACTTTAGCTTTCCTTGCTGTTATGTGATGATTCAATTGTGGAGTCTGGTGTATCTTAGCACCAGCATAAGGAAGAAATGGGAACAAGCATCTGGAGTAAGAGATAGGAGGTAAGCACTCCATTTTGTATTAATGACTCCTTAGAGCAGCCAGCTGCCTGTCTCTACACTGTGGCCGGAGTTTTATAGTCATCTGAATCATTTAAGTTCAAGTTCCTGCTGAAGGGAGCAGGAGCTATGCTTGCCTCTCAGCCATGTGTTTTCCCTGCCTTGTGGTGACACCACCAGTGCATGGAGGGATGGTCAGCTGAGCTGGGACAATTAGCAACCTGACAAAACAAAAGAGATCTGTTTTCAGCAGCATAGTCTATTGCCTGATTTGGCTGTGTGAGCCCTGTTTGCAGGAACTCAAGAGGAGGAAGGAGGAGGAAGGGTTGACCTTCATTCTGGGCTGCAGCCCATACTTAGAAGAGCTTCAGCCAAGGGTGAAGCCAGCCCATAAGTTTTTCTGGTCCCTGCTGCTTTAGATTCTGGTTCTGTAATGTGGATATAATCTTACTTGCCCAGAGGGAAGAGAACTGTAAATAAAGAGGCAGTTCACAGAGATATGGTAAAACTTAACATAAAGTGTTAAGTTCTTCAAGCTTTTTGGATAGAAGGCATTGTATAAATACTGTTTATATTAAACTGGAAAAATAACTGTTCAAAATTTCTGGAATAGCTGTGGGAAATAATTTTAGGTCTGTGTAAGGAATGCATGTTATTTTAAAAGAGGGAAGAACACTGAAAGAGAAAAGTTACTGCAGAGCAAAGGACAGCTAGAATAATGCAGTAATATGGGCATTTCAGATGTGCCAAATAATTAGATCTGATTTCTCTAGGAAAGAAGGGGATCTTACTGAAGTAAGAAGGATTCCACTTAAAAGGTGTGTAACTTATAAGAGAATTGAAAGACTGTGTCTTTAAAGAGTTTTTGAACTGTAGTCGGGCAGAAAACAAGGAGATATAGACAAGACTTGAAGTGCTGTGAAAGGAATTGAGGAGGAATTGCTCTCTGTGGCCTTTTCTCTAGAAGCTCTACAATATTAACAATTGTTTACAGAGGGTTATTAATACTGTAGAGCTTCCAGGGAGTAGGCAACAGAAAAGCAACTATTACAGTTTTCAGAAAAGAGATGGATAAGTATTTGAAAGAAAATATCTAGTGAACATACGAAGGCTTAAGTGAGGAGAATGTCCTAGGTGGGTTCTTGCTCTGGATGGATGGAAATCTGCGTGTGCATGGTTCCTTCTCCATGGTGGTAGGCAACACAGGTAACAAAAATGTGTGCCAGGCTCTGATAGGGTGAGTTTGTCATGGAAGTTGTGGCATGTTTTTGGTAAGTATACTCTAGTACAGTCACCAGATCTGACTTCTGTGGTTGCATTTAAGCAGAATACTCTCTAGTTTGATCAGTCTCTAGATTGGTGGGTGTTTATTTGCTTGCTTGTCAAATTGCACTGTTGTGTTTGGGCAACATTCTGTGCATTGTATTATCTTGCTTGGTGCTGATATTCTTGTGCTTTTTCAAGAGAATCCGTATGTTCTCTGTGGTTATACTCAAACTGAGCACATGTTTTTATATGCAGATGGCAATTACAGTGAATATATATAGGCCAGAGATTGGGACTTCCTTCCTTTTGACCACAGCCTCCTCTGTTCCTGTGTAGTTACCTCATAACATAAAAGTAGTCATGAGCAGTCATGCATACTCAAAGTTAAAAATGGTTTCTCACAGTAGAGTTATACAACCTGTAACTGGATGCCAAACCCCAAAGTGCACTCAATCAATAAAAATTCCTCATGGTCTGCATTGAATAAAGTGATACTGAAGTGGAGTAGCCATATCATTTTATGTACCCACATCCCTCAGTACTTTCTTGCAGGTGACAGAGTTTCAGCATTCCTTCCCTCAATTCCAGACTGCAAAGGAAATAAATGGTGACAGAAAAATCTCAAAAGAGTTAAAAGCTTAATTTCTGCAGTTTTCTGTTTAGGATATCTATTCATATTGTTTTGACCCAGAAAGTACGATGGGAATTTAATGAGAACAAGCATTTTCATGAGTTTTGTGGGATTTAATTACCCTTTATTTGAGTACAAGTATTGCGTGTCGTGACGTGATTTTAATAATGCTCTCTGTTTATGCTTTTTAGAAATGCATTTTTTATACAGTCTTCAGCTACATGTCATGTAAATGGCTGCCTTCGGTTTGCATGGTAACAGAGCACTGATCCTTTGACCTTTTTTTAAGACAGAAAACTAGGATTAGGACCTCTTAAGTATCCTGGTTTCGACATATGAAAAAGTGTATTATTTCAAATGCAGTTATGGAGGCTGAGGAGAAAACCCTATCTCTCCGAGCTATTGTTTTCTTCTCTGAAAACTATTGTTTCTCCTGTCTGTAGACTCAAGATGATGATGAAAATTATGGCTTTCATTTTTGTTTCATCATGTTATTTGTACTTGGAACACTTAGAAACTGGAGCTAACTCTCCAATAACGATTGCTAATTGCAAAACTGTAAATTCACTGAAGATCCAGGACCTGGTTATTTTTTACCTAATAAAGTTGTCTGCATAATGGATCACAGGTAAAAGATGGCTATGTTCTTCAACAGTGATGAGGTTTGAGATAGCGAGTACACCTTTTTAAGCAGAGGTGAAGTTGAGGCTGAAAATGAATGAGCTATTAGTATGCTTTGTCTTGTATAGCTCTAAAACAGTTATTTAAATTGAAAGTGAAGTTAGGAATTGCAAAGGTCTTAAAAATGAAAACAAAATTAAAAACCAGGTTAACTGATACTCAAAAAAAGTTTTACTTTGAGGGAAGATTTATGTAGGTTTTTAGTTTATCCAAACCGCTTCACCTATCCTTAGAAATGCTAATAGTACTTTGGATTTCTGTAGCACCTTTCATCTGAGAACCTCAAAGCACTTTGCAAGCATTAATTTAATTAAGTTTCACAGCACTCCTGTAAGCTAAGTAATGTTTAAAAAAGGTCATTTCACCCAGTACTGAAACAGAGCCACCCCTGGGGTGGAATGTGGTAAGTATTCAATAGTACATAGCAACACTCCATAACAGTTCAGGAGAGTGTGGAGAAAATACTATATCCCACTGGGACTGTGGGGTGAATCTTGTTAGACAGCATATCTCTTTGCCTGTTACTTTTCCTTCTTAGTTATAGGTTACATTTCACCTTTTTGATGACTTTGAGGGGCTGGGAACTTGCTTCTGGGTCCCCCCAAATGATCTTTGCCTAATGATCTCTGCCTGACTTAGCTCAAAGTGCTTTGATGCTCTATTCAATAGGGTGTCCCCTCGAATAAACACAGTCCCTCTTACTTTCATGCCTTGGAATTTTGATACTGATTTAAAGAGGGGAGGATATCAACTGCTCTGTCATCAGTTCTAGAGTGGCAGCACCTTTTTCATCTGCCTCTTTCTTGTAGCTGATTTTGCTTTTATGTTCAAAAATGAGCAAATGTGTTGAATAACTTAACGAAATCTGAGACCCAAAATAATGCATTTTGCCATGGAATTTTAACTTTCAATGTGCTCTGTATTACATTTATCCAAACCAGAAGATATAGCTGAGATGGAGAAAGGGCAAAGGGACTCATGCCAGTGGTGCTTAGTTCTTAGTTCTTGCTTTAGTAACCCAGATTGGGATATTGACAGGCCATTGATAACACATTGGCTATTGAAAGCAGATGGACTTTTTTTTCCTATTGTCTGCAATTAAGACATTATCTTGAGATAAAAAGAAATTGCTGTAGTAACTCTTACTTTCTATTTCTGTCTTTTCCATCACATTTTGTACTTGTTTCTGTGGGATTTTGTTTTACTAACCTACCAAAGTGCTGGGTGAACCCACTAAAAAAAAAGAAAAATTAGTATTTTGCATTTATCCTTTGCAATTGTCCTCCCTTTTCTATCATGACACTGAAAATCTCCTGTCTTCTAAGGAGTTATAGGGGAATATAATGAGAAATTCTGTCATAGAGAAAGGACAGGTGGTTTCCATTATAAGCTCAGCTGGAGCTTCCTTCCATGCCAGCAGCTTCCCACAACTGAACTGCAGTACTCATCTCTGCCCTTTTTGGTGGGAAATGTGGAGAGGAAGTGGAGCACAGCCCTGACAGATAAGGGATTACTCAAATGGCTTCTGTCACAGTTTGGGGATTAGGTTTAGTTTCGAATCCATTTATTTTGTGAGTCCTGTTTGTACTTGCGACAGTCATGAATGAGGACATTCTGCTGGCAGGAATTTGGCATTTAAGGAGCACAATGTCTGGAAGGGTGCAAGAAGGCAATCTAGCCAGTTTGGTATTGCCTGTCTCTCACCTACTTAGAACAACAGGGCATTTTACAAGCAGAGGTGTTGTCTGTACCTGTGCTATCTCCTTCTGGGCCTGCTGTGGGAAGGAAGAGTACGTGACTGCAAATGTTTTTGGAACAGAGTCTGACTGGGGGAAAGAAATACAGTTTACCTGGCTGTGACCACTTAACCAAAGAGGGACAAATTCCTACTTGAGTTAGGAAACTGGTGTGCAGAGGTGATAGACTTACCAAGGCACTTACAGGATCTGTTAGAAAATGGAGAGAGAAGATGCTTCTCGTAATCCATGGGGATGGCAAAGGGGGAGGAGACAGATTCAGAGACAAAATTTAAGCTAAAGTCAAGATGCTTCATGGTAACATGTTCTAGAATAGAAGAGGTGAGTGATGTGATAGAGACATAGAAAAGCTTGAATGGTGTGCAGTAAGTCAGGACATCAATTAGATCAGTTTCCTTTCAGAGCCCTGTTCAGCCAGGGCTGAACAGTTTCCAGTAATGAGGCATCCATCACTTCTAAATTCTCAAAATACTAAAATTAGAGCCACTGAGTGAAATATCAGGCAGCAGGTTGCCAAAAAAATAAAGAGAATGCCCTCCTACATGGCATATAAATTGCAGTGCACCTTCCTGCAGGATGTTGTGGAAACTCAAAATACAAATGGATTGTATGAATTTACGAAAGAAACATCAATTGAAAACTACCAACATTCCTGTGCTTTTATTTAAATACTGTTTGAAAGTTGGGTTTTTTTTTAAAATAAAAGGTGAAGAAAGGTTTGGTTTTAGGCAGAAACAGAAGGCCCGGAAGGAAATGGAAAGCAGGAGTTACACAGTTCATTCTAAAAATTTGGATCATGCTTAACTTTAAACTTGTGAGTACTGACACAGAACTAAATGGAAATATGTGTGTGCTAAAATGTAAGCATAGATTAAGTTCTTCACTGGTTTAGTGCCATGTCATATGAACATTGCAATTGCAAGTCAACAGATTTTTTAATTTTCTTTTTCCTCTTCTATTCAATGCAAAAATAAATGTAGTCATTGGCAGAGAAGTTTTTTATTTTCTATTGGTTAATTAGGAATTGGAATCAGTAGATAGAGAACAAGATAGCTGTTTTGGAGCATAAGAAAATAAGGGGGTTGTCAACAAAAGCACTTCTTTCTCTTTCCACCTTGCCTTACTGCCAGCTTACAAGAGCAATAAAATGTGCTTGCTCTGTACTTTCTGGGGATAGATTGTAAGTGCCATTTTATTCCTTTCAGGTTCCCACCACCATGCTAAAATACTGCTGAGGAGCATAATCATAATCATGTTCCAGTGAGATTTGTGTAACTCTGAACTCATTTGGGAATTAAAGTTCTAAACAGGCTTTTGAAATGCTGTTATTCTATTTTGCTTAATGGACAAGTTGTATTTTTAAGCAAACATGCTACCTGAGCAACTTTAAGCAGGCTTTTGGACTATAGATTTTACTTTAATCCTGAAACTTGATTGTGTAGGAAGAACTAATCCTCAAGTTAATTAAAAGTGGATAAAGTAAAATTATTAAATACAAGATATCCATAAAATGTTACAATGGATTGGTTTATTTCCAAAATATTTATGATATTACAGTTTTAAATGAAATTATTTGCAATACAACATGCATTTACCAGGAAAAGATAGGAATCACAGCTTTTTGATTCAGCAAGTGACTTTTAAGGTCATCAATAAAATAAGAAGTCTAGTTCTATCCACAGAGAAACATCTAAAATAATACTAATCTTGTTCTTTCAATTTTATATTTTGGAGCCATTTTTATTCCTGTGTATACATTCATAGTAAAGGAAATATGCAGAATTATAGCTTCAAACTTTAAGAACTTTTCCCAGCTTAATTTTCTTTATATTCCAGAGATAGCTGGCCTCTGTGTCCCTGCTTTTGAATGAATTTCCAGTTTATTTACACAGCCATTCTTAAATTTGGTTTTCTATTTCAGTGATGGAACAAATCTTTCTAATTGTCCGGAAGAGTTCAGCAGATGCTTCAAACCAGAAATATTGGCTTAGCTGGCAACCGGTCTGACCTGTGGCTTAGGTAGCAGAGAATATATGGCCCCAGCTCTTTGCTTCTCTGGTCACAAACTGCAAACTGTGCAGTATTCTTGTTGTTCCTTGAGGGAGATTGTTTATTTTTATATTTGCAAATCAAATATAAACCAGGTGGCGAAAGACTAAATAGCCAAACTGTAGTCAGGAAGTGGTTAGAAACAAAGCAACAGTAGCCTGTTGATTCTCAGCCGGATGACCCGAGCAGGGGACCTGGTCCCAGTATCTATGTATATCTAAATTACTGAGCTGATGTCTTTGGTCTAGCAATGCTGCCTTCCGTGCAGCAGCTGCCAGGAATGACTTTAGGACTTGAGGCTTTGGTAAGAGATGATGTAGATGTGGGTGTAACTATGTTCCTGGTATTGTTCTTGGTTTGTTGATGAACATGGTAAAATGATATTTTTCTGAAATGTTATGTTTACAGTATGAATTCTATTACCTCAGCTCAGCCAGTGTCCCTCAGGGTTTGCTCTGTCCCTGTCTGCTATTTAATCTTGCAAGCCTGGCTGAAGATTTTACCACTAGCCACAGTCTTTGGTCAGTGCCATCCATCAGAGGGGATGGAGAACCACCCGTGGTTCAGAAACAGCACAGAACTCTGGTCTTGTCCTTCCCTCTTCTACTAATGCAACTTGGTGCAACTGTATTCCTGTGCTACTTGTTTTCCTACCTCATGTGCTCAAATGGTATTTTTAGGACATGGAACAAATATATAGTTTGTCTTTACCTCTCTACACGCTGCTCCTCTGAGTTTCCTAATTTCTTCTATATTCATAAGGTATGACTTTTTCTTAACAAAAAGCTTGTTTTTCCATTGTTACTGTGTGATGACACTGAAGTTGAAGGCTTCAGTAGTTGAAGGTGGTAGAATGACTTATTAGAGCAAAACTTTTTGCATAAACCAGGTCATCTGGCTTTCAAACATACTTTGAAAAAAAGAGAGAGGGAAGTCCATCAGACTATTACATACCCTGTAGAGAAAAATCTGCTGAATCTGCAAAAGCACAGTGTAGTGAGTCTCACTTCTGTCTCCTTCGTTCTGTAAGTGCTCCCTGACAAATGGGGAAGCTGTCCATGTTGGGTGTAATTTGCTCGGCTATGTGCATTACCTAGACTTAATCCTTCTAGTACTGGCAAATTGAACTTGCTATCCAAGCAATGGCAATTCCAGTAGACAATGTGTGTTGTATTCCAGATCACTATCTTGTAGTTTGTGTGTCAGTAGACATGAGATTAAGTGCTCTGTAATGTGCATATTACAGCTGTTTTTTACTTCCTCTGGTGTTTTGTTTGATGTAAAGTAGAGATGAACAAAAGCAGATAATGATTTTAGAGCCAATGTATTGCACATGTACGTGCCTGGAAGCAGAAGCAAGAAAAATTTGGACCTAGAAATAAAGGAAAATTTTGGGCAGAGAGGAATAACTTCCTTACAGATGTGATTCATTCTTCACTTGAAATTTTTACATCAAAAAGCTCAACTTGAAGTTAAGGGTTTGTTGAGTAAATTGTTGGGTGATATTCTATATTCTTTATTATTCCAGGCATCCAACTAGATGGTTGCATTGAGAACATCATAGTTGAAGCCTTTCTGTTCTTTAAAATCTGTGAAAAGTGAGGGTTGCTGGCATATGTTTTCATGTTACTGTGCTTTGTTTCCTTAAGTGGTGTGCCCCAGTGAACAGCAGCATTCTAAAGGCTGCTCAATAATACCCAGTATTCCTTTAAAATAGACAAATTCTGCCCAGCTTAGCTGCAGAAGGTTTTTTCTAGGTTCTTAACAGAGAGTTTCACTAGCACAGAGGTGCTCTCTGTTTGCTATGCATGTGCCAGATGCATAACTACATCTTCCTTTTCCTGATGATCCATTCAGGTGTCCCATTGGTGGTGCACTTTAGGGTTGTAGGGTAGCAGCTGAAAGAATTCCATATCATGCTTATGCTTGTGAGGATGAGGACCTTCAATTCAGAGATTCATCCAGAACTATATGTTTAAAACAAAACCCCAAAACCAAAACCTCATTATTTCCTTTTGAAAATGAACACCTGTTTTGCAAACCCTTACTGAGAAGTTTTTGTTCCAGAGATTCCTGTTCTCTCCTTTATTCTGTGGACAGCAACCCACAGAAATTGGTTTCCACCTTTTTCATTGAAATCTTCTCTATGCCTTAAGAGCAGCTCAGGGCCAGAAGGGTGAGCAGGGGGCTTACATCTATCCTGGTCACCTCTCATGGGACCTGGCAGAGCTGTCTGTGCTCAGGACACGTGGAGACTCCGGTGCTGGCATGTGGTTTGTACACGTGCGTGGAGGTATCTGATCCCGCCAGCGTGTTGATCATACCCACGTGGGACGGAGCTTCTGAGCCCCACTCTCTGTTCCACAGAAACGCGAGGGTAAAATTGGGCATCTCTAATGGTGTTGATTCTTCCTCTCTTCAAATGATGCAATTTTCAGTATAATCTTTTTACAGAACATTTACAATCAGAAAAGAATTTTTGGAGGTGTTGAATTCACCCTGCTTTTTAAATTATGATTGTTCTTTAACATGTGGCATTTTTATAAAGCTAACTGGTGGCAAAATCATAGGGTTATTTTTTAAGTTTAATACCAGCCTCTAAGTTAGAAGTATCCCTTATGGACTATTTTCCTAGTGAAGTAAGTAGTTAAATGTCATGGTGTGGCTTTTGATTTTAAAAGTTGTTTTGGTTCTCTAGAATTTCTTAACTAAAGTTACTTTTATCCAGGGAAAATCATCAATAGTATTTTTTTCCCTACTGAATTAGTGGAAATTAATAGTGAATTAGTTTACATAAACTTTTTCACACAACTTCAGTGAATATCTCTGATACACAGATGGATCGTAGGAAACCAAGCTGAAAGTGCATCCATTTTTGTTTGACATGAAGAAATTGGACATTTTGAAATGGACTTGGAATTGCTGAGCTAGAATATATCAAAATTATAGTTTCAAAATGTCTTGCTTGCATCCAGTTGTTTTGTATTGAACAAAAATGCCTTTCATTTTTAATCTGCTTTGAAACCTAATGGTAACCATGACTGTTGATTCGTGTTCTTATCTCCTCACCCTTGTTTAACCCCCATGGCCAGTTTCTCATGAAGAGAGATAAACATCTTAAAAGTATATAATTTCATACAAATTTCATTGAAGTTGTCAGATGGGTGTAAAGGAGAGGTTCAGATTACTATGGGGTAGTCTCAAACAAGAATGAATTTAAGTTAGCACATGAGTTTAATACGAATTTGAATAAGTACAGCCCTACCTCAAAACCAGCCTAATTTGTGGTCTTGCTTGGGAAGAAATTTGTAGATGTGAAAGGTTTTGTGTACTGTGAGGTGAGATGAGAGAAGACATAGGTGGCTTTAGCTGGGCAAACTGTGGGAGAGGAAGTATGTAAATCTGACAAAAATCAGGAATAGGAATCAGCATGGGACTAATTAATTTCTGTTGTTCATAGCATTGCTGATCTGAAACTTTGTGAAAAGTTTCTTTATTTGCTTTATTTCCATGTTTGATATAGCAAATACCAACATTTTCCATAAAGCAAGCATTCCACTTTCAGAATTGAGTTGCAGTTGCAGACTTTGCACAGTTCAGCATATATATATATATGTATATGTATGTATGTATGTATGTATGTATGTATTTGTCCACTACAAGTACTGAAAATCAGCCTTAAAAAAATTCTTATTTCATTTTTCTGGCCTCTTGGATCTTCAGCGTTGTATGCAGACCTCTGAGGACCTGCATTTGCAAATTTAGGTCAGAGTTCACTCCTTTGCATGCCAGATTCCAAAGAAAAAAGCTGTTCTTACAATCATACAATACAATTTTAGTGTTTAATACCAGCCGTAAGCTAAATTTAGAAGTTTATTATGAAAATAGATAATTTGAAGGAGGAAGAATGAAATAAAATTAACTGGTCTTTTTAATATTTCCAAGTGTTTCAAGTTGATTTATGGCCCTTAGTTTATCTCAACATGTTCAACAATCAGCAGATTTACCATGTAAACCTCTGCTTAATCTTCTTATTTTTTCTTTCTTACTGTTACAATTCAACATAATGAGATGCAAGTTATCCTTTTATCTTCTTCTAAGTTAGCAAAAAATGAACGTGGTAAAAGTTTTGTTATCAACTTGTAAATCTTTAATGACTGTAAAAGATGATGCTATCTACTGTTTACAGTTTTCAAGAAAATGGTCTGAGGAGTGTCTTCCAGCTATCAGATCAAATATAAATAATAGTGATGGTGCACAATTTGGCAATGAATATAAGTATGTACATGATTACCTAATTATGTATTACTGTATAGGTATATTTACATCATGGTAATAATGTGCTTTTTAAGTTTTAAACTCAAGTATATTATCCTTTAAGATTTCACCAGTAATCTAAATAATTTTTAAAAAGCTCTTTAGAAAGTTTTCTTTTTTCCTATAGATGATGTCTGTTCATAATGTAGAAATCATACAAGTACAGTGCAGTTCACTAGGAAAATGAGCTTAGTGTTCTCAGTTTAGTTCAAGTTGGACAACACATTATTTGGCACAATCAAGTGGCTTTGCTTTAAGAGTAGTATAAGACTGAATAAGCATAGAGTTTTTATTATTTGAGTGAGCTGAACCATACGCTTAGAATGATGAGAAACCCTTGTACTGCATCCCACCTTCTTTCAATTACACTGCTTTTATAAGTACTGGATTCACAGTAAAAAAAGTCTCCCAGAGAAATGCTGTTCTTTCTTATTGTGTATAGATGAAAGGCTGCATAGTTCTGCCTTGTATGTACTGTGTTTGTGTAGACAAGAAAAGTTGTGTAAGGTTTTTAGAAACATTGATAAAAATACTAGGGCATATTTTAAACAGAGGCTGTTTTTCAGAAATATGAGATATGTTATATTCAACAAAAAATTAATTTTGTTATGTTGTCTGTTTTTCTTGTGCCTTGCCTGTTGAACAAAACCTACTTTTAAGTGAAAATGCCCTTTGTCCAGTCTTAATGGCTCCTTGGTAATATGGTCACTTCTGTTGGGGTACAAGTCTTAAATTATGCATTCAGTTCCTGTGAATTCTAATGTTAAGAAGGATGACACTCAGGCAGCAAGAAAGAAGTCATTCCAATCCATGGGAAGTGTGTCTTGTGCTGAAAGACTATGACAGAATAGACTGCCGGTAGTGAGCTTCCCATTGTGGAGGTCTTCAGAAAGAGTCTCGGTTACCAATTGGAAAGAACTAGCTCAAAGACAGGATTTAGTCAAAGCGTGACAGAAGTCCTTAGTCTGATATGTCTGATGCTTTGCTCAGAGGTGTTAAGCATGGGGCCTTGAATTTTCAGACTATTATTGCAATAAAAGGATGGGATTATTAAATGATGGCCTTGCAGTTGACTCATGGGTTGAAGAGGGGCTATTGAATTTCATTTCAAGAGGGAAATGAAAGAGACTGTGTTCTGTATGCAGTTCTGTCTTGGACCTAAAGTTAAAATGCACAGAGCATTTTAGATGGCTTGATCTTGAGCTGAGGTTAAATAAATAAACTGTGAAGTTAGGTGTAGTTATCAACTACTCAGTCAAACAAAAAATAAGGCAGCCTTTTTCATATACTCTTGGCCTTCTTGGAGGTGCCAGAGGAGGAACTTCAGTATTAAGGGTGTTGAAAATAGCTAGTAAAGCAGAAGCCAATGCTAATAAACAGTTTTGGAAGTACTATGAGTGGTTTAAGCATAGTCTGGATTATTGTTATTACTGTGTTAAATCACAGCAATCAAATGGCCAAGCATCGCTTTGAATGATTAAGTGGAACGGCCGTCAATGAAAAGCCTTCAGGCTGCAAAGCAGACCCAGGGATGGGTGTGGTCGTGGTCAGCTCTCCCAAACATTACTTTGGATGCTGTTGTAGATACAGGGCAGGGTGTTACATGATATTTTCAGGATCTGGCAGATTTTAGTTTGGTTTGGATGTTTTTTATGTACCTTGGCAAGTGTGTGTATCCCTGCAGCCATAGAGCCCTCTGCATTAATGGCTGAAGTAACACCTACTGGTGAGGCAGAGTCAATCAGCCACAGGCTGCTGTTGACTCATGACTTCAGTTGACTCATGATCCCATTGAGCTTTGAGGGTCACTTTTCTTCCCACCCTGAAGGCCAATGCCAGTTCATGTCATGAATTTGAATACCCATTGATTAAGAAAGTAGATTATGTGCTTTGTGGACAAATGAGCCAGGGCCTTTAAGGGAGATATGGCAGGGCCTTGTATTATTTCCATCAGTTAATTAAGTTAATGAAAATTGTTTATTCCTGTTTATAATAGCCTACACCCAAGATTTTAGGTAGATTGCACTAATAATAGAATTGTAGAAGCATAGAATCATCTAAGATGGAAAAGACTTCTAAGATCATCAAGTCCAACCGTTGAGCTCAGTGTGTCATTGAGTCCAATAAAGAGCTCAGTGTGTCAAAATGATACAGAAAGATCTCACAAAGAAAGTGATTAATTTCAAACTGTATTCAGACTTTATCATCTTTCTCATATATTTTTGTCTCTCCTGGAAGAGCCTGGAAAA
Organism: Pardalotus punctatus; assembly: GCA_013400915.1. Classification (NCBI taxonomy): domain Eukaryota; kingdom Metazoa; phylum Chordata; class Aves; order Passeriformes; family Pardalotidae; genus Pardalotus; species Pardalotus punctatus. The sequence continues at coordinate 475,807 of VZTX01005232.1, read as the reverse complement.
ACAGATGAGGCTTGAAGTATGCCAGATCTGGGTTTTGTCATATGAAGGTGGCATCATATGCCAGATAAAGGGATTTTTAGATCAGATTTAGAGAAAGAATAAAGGAAGAGAGTGTTTTGATTCTGGAATTTGAAAGTTAAAAAAGTATCAGAAGCATTTCTGTGGTGTCATTCAAAGCAGTCTTGGCTTGAGCAGGAAACAGTGTTGGAGCATCTCTGAAGATAGGTATCTCAGTATGATCCATTTTAGTTTTACAAATATAAAGTCATTTAACTTGTCATCCTATGTATGATGGTGATAAATATGATAATAGCTCATGCTTTTTTAAATCTGTAGCTTGTTAAAATGACTGGCCATCCTTTTCCAAGCCATTATACAGGAACTCAGGCTGATAAAAGCTATGGAATCTCTCAGGCATATACCATTGTTGATGTCACAATTTGATTTCTCCTGTGTGGGTGCAGAAGATATGGCTGTGTTAAGCATATTCCACCATGCCTAAAGGAACTATCTGTCTTGAGCTGCTTGCTAGTCCATACAGCAACCCATTAAATTTGGATTCTAATACCTGGACCTATTTCAACAGTGCTTCAGTTTTATTGTGTTCTGAAAGATATGAGAAGGGTAGGTGCTACTTTAAACAGTGTGTTTAAAAATTTGGTACATGTTGTTGTTCATATGTTTTACTGTTTTCTTGTTCATATTCTGTAGATTAAACTTCTCATCTTCAAGCACCATTGAATGAGTGGTTTTCACATGTTCACAGTCATGCATTTCTGCTGGCCTGTTTCATTCAGGTGATCATATCCTTGCACCTTTAGCTGAAAATGCTGTGAGGATGATGTTTATTTTCTTGTTTAGTGTGATTTCATGGGCTCCAGACCATGATTTCATGGATGAGAGAGTGGAAAACACCCTTGCCATTCCAAGTAAGGATTAAACCAAAGCTGTTCTTCCTATACCATAACTTACAGCTCCTTTCAGAACATCTTGCATGTAAGGTATATTGCCCTTCTTCCAACAACATCCCAAATGGCAGCAACAAGACCTATAAACTGCAAATGCATTGGGAGAGAAGCAATAGCATCCATCTTGTTGCAAGATACTAGTAGAAGCAGATAATGGGCAGGCACAGTGGGACTATTTTAATAGTCTACATTTTAATAAATCTTCATCTACTGTAGTTAGAGTTCACTTTTGCTATAACAGAATGTCTTTCGGTAACATTTATCTTGCTATAATTTTGCCAAAACTATCACCTTGAGAGGCTGCGGTGGAGTTTTGGAGCTCTTTGTGAATTTTGATATAAAGTTTTCCTGCAGTGAGAGATCAGAACTGCCATGTGTAAAAGCAGAGACTTCTTTGAGAACACTTTCTTAGGAAACAGATGCTTTTCTGTCTCCCAAGTTTTAAACAAAATTGTATTGAGTTAAATGTAATATAGGACTTAGGTATTTCCTTGGGTGATGTCACCAGATTCTTTTCAGACTTATAACCTCCCACAAAAACCCCATATCAACATTACTTGGAAGTCATGGGCACAGTAAAGTATAAAAGATTTTAAAAAAAAAGAAATTATTTTTATTACTCCATGGGCGTTGTTATCAGGGAAACCTGAATTTCATACTTCAAGAGAGATCATTGTTTGCATTAATTAATAATATTTATTTGGTAATATTATACTGCTCATCAGAATAAAAAGAGAAAACTGGCTGGCAAGTTAAAAGACTGTGTAGTATGAAAATTAGGCTTTACTGCAAGCATTTACATGTGTGAGAATTCCTACAGGACTCCTTAAGTTCAGTTGAATTACTTATGCATAAACCACAGTAAGTGTTTACAGTACCTGACCTTAAATCAAGAATTTTATTTTATTTTTTAACTATCTGTGGTGTATCCTTTAACTATGTTGGGATTCAGCATTTGTTTTAAAATGTGCCAAGCCACTGATGTTGTTTAAACTTCCTCCAGAGTTGGAAAGAACTGCAGTGATTGATAAATTGAAATATTGCACAACAAAAGGTCTCCTTCTCCCTGTGCTTCAATGTATTTTCTGGATTTTTAAAAGTCATATTCCATCTTTTGGGGACTGTTTTTTGATTTAGCTTGTTTGTCTTTACTTTTTTAGCTTTGTTCAGGCACTTAGCCTGTTAGTCAATGAGGAAATAGTCAATGTTATATTACTGCCAGAATGAAATCACTTGCTCTTCCTAGCATCATTTGTATCCAGTTCAGTGAGAAGCCTGTGATCAAGGAGTTAGTTGTGTTGCATTGTAAATTCATGTCATTTGCATGACATGAATTTATTTTGAGCAGTGTACTTGCAGAAAACAGTAATTTCAACATAACCTGTGTTTGTTGTGGGAATCCCATAGCAGGGATATTTCCTGAAAATTTGTAATACTGAATTGGCTGTCTATAAAAGTTGAGCATGTTTTCCCTGAAGTCACAAAAAATTATGAAAGCTATATTGGTTTCCTGCAGTCTGACTGTACTTAGTTTTTATTGCTTCCTGAGCCCATGAGAAAATCCGTAATACATTTAAAACTGTTACTTTCATCATTCCAAGCCTCAGATGCTGGTGTGTTGGCTTCCACTCCTTTTCTGGAGGTGCTAAAAGGCTCAGTCCCACAAAGTGCTGCCCTTGTTCTGGTTTTGCTGATCAGTGTGAAGTTTGAGGGCACAGAAATTTCTAGTTGTTGTTCAGCTTTGGGCCATGAGGATCGTTAAATGGATCATCAAATCTGAGTAGCTTTACAGTTTTTGTTGTGAGTACTGAAATTGCCATTATAGTTACTGTGGCCAAGATATGCCTGGAAAAATTCAGGGGTGTAACAGGGGGTAACTCACTTCCATCTGTATGAGTCAAGACTGTTAGCAGTGGGAAAGTAATGGAAATAAGGAGGTCTTTAGTATGTTGAGCTATTAAACAGTTTAGAATAGGTATCAGATAAAAAAATACAAAGTGCTTTTATACGGGAGTTGGACTTGATGGACTTGATCCTTGTGGGGTCCCTTCCAGCTTCAGTTATTCTATGATTCCATGATACACTGCCCCTCCATCCCCCCAAAATCATCCCTTGCATTTGCAAATATAAGATTTTTTGAAAAGGGGTAATGGCACCAAAAAACTCCAAGACAAAAACGTGAAAAAGCGGATAGAGCGTTGCTGAGCAATAGAAAGGAGTTAAGTGTCCATTTATAAGACATTTCATCTGTTACTTTAGTACAGGCTCTTTTTATTTTGTTCGCTTGCTTTTAAGCCAACACTGAGATTTATCAAAAGATTGCATTGGGGAAAACCTCCTGGAGCATTTTTCTCATATACTGTAGCTTAAAAAGAATGTGTGAAATTCAAGATTGGAAAGTATGATACAAAAGTAGTTTTTCCTTTTTTTTTTTTTAACACATTTTTCCTCAAACCTACTTCTCTACCAAAGTCTTTTTTCCCACAAGACTCCAAAGGAAAAATGACATCAAATGGTAAAATCCTGTTGTATGTTATTTCCAGAAGAATCCATGGAAATCTTGAATATGATTTTATCATTTGTACTGTAATGTTCCATTTTAACAAGGAGCAACATACTGAAGAGTATTCAGTTGCTGAATACTTGATGGTAAGCAAAAGCTGATGTTTCTGTGAATATTACAAAGCACTTAGGAATTTGTAGCACCTCAGATCTGTTGTACGATAATAGAAGTTAGAGATGGAAAACTTGTTATATCAGCTTGACCATCTCCCTGACCACCAGATTTTTGTCTTCATTGTGGTACTAATTTGGAAATGTCATAAGCCATGTGGCTTCCACTGCTTCCCCAGGGAGAATACAGGGCATTAAAGCAGCCTTGAATATTCCTTTCCTTGACTTCATCTTCTTGATCCTCTTTCATATCTCTTTGTTTTACTGAACAATTCCTAATGTTGCTTTGCCTCTAGCTATTTTCCTCCTCTCCCTCTTCTCTTTTCTGTTTTCTACAAAATCACACAATTATTTATACTGTTCTTTTTGGAATTTCTTCTATTTTGTTACATCTTTCTGGTACTGAGGAGCCATGGACTTACATGTACTGTAGGCTATAATGAACATGCTGGAAATCTCTCCTGGAGAAACTGATGTTTATGTATGAAGGTACTGAGTCGTTTTGTGGCCCTACAAGTTAAACTCATACAAGAAGCACAGCACAGGCCCTGAGTACAAGTTTGTATCTTTATTCAAGAAAAGGTGGGTTCCCCCCCCGCCATAAACTTAGTAGACATTTAATTCTATGTTTTACTGAAGGTGGTGTTGGATAAAGCTGCCTATAATTTGCATGGGTGTATCATAGATAATTTTCTTGAAAACTTCATTCTAACAATGATATCATGCATATTAAGAGGGTAACTCCATTATTTTGACTTAAGGTACAGGTAAAGACAAACAAGAGCAGAGGTCTGTGACTAACTGGTTCACTTGAGGTTTTTTTGGAGTTTCTGACTTGAAGAAAAAAAATTGGCATATTTGTAATTTTGGAACAACCTCCAATGATTTATTCAGGTATCTTTTTTTTCTCCTCAAATGGAGTATTTCACTTAGACCTCTTATTTAAGAAAAAATTATATTCAAGAGGTGTTTTTTGCAATACTTCAGTGTGAAATGAAAATTCAAAGGATTTTTAAAATATAAAAAATGCTGTCATTATTTTTTTTTGTCCAAACTGATCTGACAAATTCAGCAGAAATTTGACCAATGATTAATTTGACCTGTATTTCCAGATTTCAAATGAAAATAATCTCAGCTGAAAAGTTTGCTCAGTATTAGCTCGTGACATTATGTAGATGACGAATGTTTGAAGAGGGAGGTTGTAGTTCTCCACGATGTCAATTGCAGCCAACCTGTAGGTGTTAGAAATTGACTGTAATATATATATATATATATATGGTATCCGTGAAGGCTTTTAGCTCTTCCTGCAGGCAGACACTGGGTGGTTGTCTCCAGGAGTAGGATTCACTGCCATTCATATGAAAATGGTGGAAAATCTTGCCCTAAAGCTAACCTACCCCTGGAGTTTTGCCTATCTGTCACGGTGATTGAAGATAAAGGATTTGTGAATAGTCAGCTGGCTGGTCGTCTGTCTGGGAAGTCAACACAACAGCACAACGAATCAGGCAGGCAAAAGACTGATTGCTATGGCATTGCTTCTCCCCAGGAAAATGCCAAGAGTTACATCTACACAAAACAGACTCTGGTTGTAATATATTATATGCTGTTTAATCTCAAGGTGCATGGTCCAAGTGGTTTGGTTTTTTTTGACAGCAAATTCTTAAAGACCCAACATTTATGAAAAGCTTAATAGAATTGTGGCTTGCAGTGAATGGCAAGATATAGGCATGATGAAGAATAAATTGAAGCAATGGCATTTGTGTGGCCATAATTACTTAAGATTTAGATTTGTATTGTCCATATTTGCCTTAGAAGTCGCTGCATTAATTTACCACCCTAACAAAGGCTGATAGCTAATTAGAAAGAAGGGAGGTTTGGCCACTGTAAAAGTAAACTAATTTGTAGGATTTACTTCCTGGCAAGAAATATCTGTTCCAGCTGAAATGTGTAATTTGTGACTTCTTGAGATCACCTCTAAATGAAAACAATCAATTTTCAAATCCTTTGCAAGCTTTCCTAGAAAAATGTCCAGGATTTGGTAGGTGATTGTGAGAAGTCAGATGTTTGGACAAAATGAGCATTTTTCATCCAAAATTTTGGTTTCATGGAAATTATGCTTCCTACAGTAATGATCAGTGACATCACTTTAGGTAGGTAACTGCTTTTAAACAGCTCATCATCCTGTAAGCATACTCAGTTTGCTCTTTCCCAAATTTTTGGATTTTTTTGTTGTTGTTCCTATGTGGAACTTAAAACACTTCTATTAGAGTGCTGTTTACAGAGCTCTACATTGCTTCAAATTAACTGGCATCCCATTCCTCTTGATCTCCTTATTATCTATATATATAAGCTGGATTTGGTGTTTTGACAGCTCCTTGGTTCTTAGAGAATGTGTTTATTCCAACTGTGTGTGTAACTGGGGTCATTAGAAGAAGGAGTTGTGCACTCTGAGAAATTTTAGTGATGCTACTGGATGTTTTTCCTGTTGTTCAAATTTGATAACTTTATTTGAGAAACATTTCATATGTCTTGGGCATTTTCCCAATATGAATGAGAAGAAAGACCTAAAGAAATCATACCGAGCGCTACTGAGGGCAGATGCCTAGAGGCATGAATGCACAAGAACTTTGTAAGTAGTTTAAAACTTAATTAGAAAAACCCTATGTGGACACTTGGTAAATGTTGCCTTTGTCATTGTTACCTCCTTATTAACTCCATTGTGTTACACGGCTACTACATGTCACTATTAAGTCAGCATGACAAAAGGAATAATTTAGCAAGGTTTTTGTGAGTTTTGTAGGAATAGACCCTCCTCTTTCCCCAAGGTCAGAGCTGCCCCTTCTACCCCTGCTATTCTGTGGCATTTAGAAACGTAGCAGTGGATACCTTCATATAGGTTGGATTTGTCACATTAGTTGCAGTTAGTGGGGGGCACATTTATGGTGATGGAAACAGTTGTTTCACTTTATCCACCCTGTGATGTATATGGTCCCTCAGGACAAAGGAAAGATCACTGAATGAAGCCCTTTCTCTCAGTCACATTAAATGAAAAACAAATTTATTTGTTTTACACAATTCTTTAATGAATGAGTCAGCTATGGTTCCCACTTATTCCGATACCATTACTCCACTTTCTGATACAAAAATCTGAGCATTTTTAAATTATGTGTGCAGTGGTCAGTGATTCACTGGTGACTTGGGGAAGCAAAGCTGAGGCCCACTCTCAGCTTTTTAGCCCATTAAAAGTGATATAGAATATCAATCAAGTCCAGTTTCTCCCATTAAAGCAGTATAGGAAAGTTTGTAGCTGGTTGGTTTTACAGTACTCCATCTTGCACTCCTCCTAAACTGTCTTTGATAAGGAAGACTTGCTTTCCTCAACTTTTTGAAAAGCCCTTTGGATTGTGTTTACAGAATGAAGGTTAAATACTAAGAAAAAGACAGCTGTATACATTTCCTCTGCAGTTTGTAATGATAAAGAAAATTATTAGTAATGAACAGAAGGGCCTTCTTAAAAGAAGAATTATGATTTTCAGAAATATGACTTAAAAGTGCTGGGAAAAATCTGTCATCTTTTGTTAACAAAAAAGCAAGCAGCTATTAACTTTGGTCATTTGGAACATTTAGTTTTGGATATAAAATTTTATGAAAAACAGTTAGTTTAAACCTGTAGCATGTTCTAAAGCTGTCTCATGTCAGGTCTAGAAATAGCAATACTAACCATTAGGCCATGAGACGGGGTGGATTTTTTTTTCCTCTTTTAGGTGGGAATAGCTGAAGGACAGGGTGCCTCCCTTTTCTAACTTAATCTGAACTCAAAATAACTTTTGTCTTGTTATAACAGCTCTTTTCTGAGTCACTGTATGAAAAAGAGACTGGAAGTATTGGATATTGTAGATCAAACACTTCAAAGCCAACTTTGACTTAGTTCTGTGCATGCTTTAGAGTAGACTAATGTACAATAGTATCCAGGAAACTCAGCCAGTGATTCATAAGGGTCCAAAATGTTCTCCTTAGGATGAATCATAGCAGCATAAATGATAGGATTGGAGAAGATCCTTTAGGTCATCCAATTCAAAACCTGTGTATCTTCCTTTTCACTAATCCCCACTAGGATTTCATCTGCTCTATCTCTGCAAACTTCCCATATCCCTGGCTCAGCCACCTCCCTGGGTGGTTTCTTCCATTGCCTAATTATTTAACCTGAACATCTTTAAACCTTACACCGTCATGATTAGTGTGAACAATTTATGACTACAGAAAATGATTCTTTTGCCATCCTTCTGCCATCATATTCAAATATCATCTCTCCCTTTAAATGGGTCATTGGGTGTTTTTTCTTCTAACTGCATGAATAATAATCCCAGGAAAGTTGGGGTTTTTCTTTGGTGTTTCTGTCACTGTAACTGATTTTCTTTCAACTTTTGGTTTTCAAGCCTCAAAAGTACATTTTGATCTACAAATGAATTTTCTGTGACTCAATATGTATTAAGTAATGCTTTTGAAGAGGTAAATAACATGACTGAAGTATTCTGTGTCTTTGTTTATAGAAGCTGCTTTCTTGAGGGTGCCGTCTGACAAATATGCAACATTTGAGGGATTTAAGTGACTTTCTTGGTGTCAGATATACTTAATCTCATGTTACCAATCAGGATATTAATATAATAATGTACTCTGACTCTGTTTTGAAAACTGAACTCCAAAATCTCTTGGAGTTGCTTGGATTTGCCTACTGTGGAATTAAAATTTATCATGATTATTTCCAGAAGCAGCTTCCCAGTTCGTAGCTATGTTGATAAACAGAGACATAAACCTTTTAATATACATTTCTCTAAGTGTATGTGCTCAGACCAGTGTTATTATGATAGGATTTTTGGATGCTCTGTAAAATGAAACACTGAAAACTTCATAATGGGGGATGAAAGCAAGCTTTTTACTCCTGATGAAATGAGGTAAAGAAGCCTTAATCTTCAGAATTTATATTTATACCCTGTATTTTTTAGGATCTGCCTAAGCTTGTCAGAATATGCTAATGACAAACCTCTCTGATGTTAATTATCTCATCTGCTATAATGTAGAATGTGCCAGTTAGATCAATGTGACATTTATGTTGTTCTCCTGGATGACTAATAAATATTGCATGTCGGAAAAAATACAGGGTAGAGGTGGGAAGGCTGGTTATTGCCATGAGTGTTCTCCTGATTCTATAGTGCCTCCCATTTTGGAGTAGCACAATAAAAATAGCTGCAGTCTGTACCTCACCTGTTAGCTCACCTCTCCTACAATTTACTCATGTAGTAGTTCTTCGATCCATGCAGAAATATTCCAGGTTCCCTATAACCATGTACAGTACTGTTGTGCAAACTTGTGTGAAACCAAGGTAAATCCCGCTCTGTGACTACAGTTCTGCCAGCTGGTAATTACAGTAAATGTGTTAGATTTAGGGGATCCACGGCATTTTGTGAGCTTGAAAGTAACCATTCATATGGTTCACTTTTGCAGGGCAATTTGTAGAAGTAGATACAAGGGTTATTTGTAAGAAGTCAATTTCAGGGACGTAACAGATTTTGAAGGCAGTGTGTTGGGCACTGGGCACTATTTTTTGGGTCAAAGAATTTTTTTATATTATAAGTTTATAATAACACTTTTTCAAAGGCCATGTTTTCAGCCTAACAAAGGGAAAAAATGCATTTGGATATTATAGCATTCTCATGGAGAGGTTTTTTTCCACCAGATATTTTTGTAAACCCCCCCTTCTTTAATTTCTGTTGTGTTCTGCTTCTTGGAGGTCCTGTAGCCAGCCAGTCCTCGAATGAAGAGAGGCTCAGGGCACTGGGCAGTGGCAGTGTCATGGCTTAAGTGTGTAACACTAATGCATGGGTTGGTAGACTCTTGGTCTGGTAAATCTGCATCCATTTTTTTTGGGTACAAAGAGCTGACCATAGTCATAAAACTCCTGTTTTTGTTTCTCATTCGGATTGTGTGTGTGTCCAGCTTTTATAGGAGTGTGCATCAGCCGGTTTCATAATTGTGGCACTACTTTCCTTGATTATGGTAAAAACCCAAGATATTCTCTGGTACTTTTTTAATGCAGAGCTGTAAACAGCTCAGCAAAGCTATGCAGCCAGGAACAGTGTTAACTGTAGCTCTGCAGTGGTTTCTACACTGCATTGAGCTATGGTGGGTGTTTCACTGCAAGTACATAACTTAAACACGGATACTTTCTGAGAAAGGCCCTGCAGAAGTAACACAGTGGAAAAAGTTAAAGTTTGTTATTTCCATGATGCATTTCAAGCAGTATCTCCTTTTATCTTCTCTCATATTTGTTAATCCCTTAGTCCTAGAGCAATATTTCTTTCTCCTCCCCAGAGTTTGTAACTCATCTTGGTTTCCTATAATCCACAAGTTTCATTATCATGCTACCTACCTCCTTCCCCACGATCATTAATGAAACAAGATGGGACCTGCTGCTGGTCCCTTTGGCATCCCAGCGTGTGCTGTGTGATAAGAGCTTTGAACAAAAGCACTGCCATTTGAGGGCTGACCTTTGGAAACCCAAGTCAGTTCTTAACACGGTACTTCTAAATTGTCCTTAAAAAAAAAAAAGTAGCAACTTTAGTAAGGAGAACTTCTTAGGCCCTTGGGGCCTTGGGCTTCCAGCTGTTGCTGAAATTTTACTGCTTTAGTCTTTTGTATCTCAAGGCTTGAGATGACTTTTGTTCAGTTTAGTATTATCACCCATGAAACCCACTGTAAATGCTAGAATCTCCAAGCAGAAAAAATATTGGAAGTGTAAAATAAAAACTGTAAAATAAATCGGAATGTTTTTTGATTGTGTGAAATTGCACAGATCTAAATGAATGCATATTGATTTAAATTTATGTAGGTTGTTGGTGCTAAATTCTGTGAACATGATTGTGAATGCAATTAGGCTGACAGGAGACTAGTGGCTTTGGTTTAGAACATTGGATGCTCAAATTTTATTCTGCTGACCTGCTGGATCATTTCATTGTGTGTTGGGGGATTTCAGCCTTCTTCAGAGAAGAAGGAAAAAAACCATATCAAAACAAACCTCTTAAAATCTGTGTGTTACTTTATTGTTACTCATATATCATTTGGAGATGGTGCCAATTTATTTTGGATTGCTCAAATTAATTGGAAAAGGATTTAAGTTAAATAATTTTCAATCTAAACTAAGAGTGAATATGTAAGAAACTGCTGGGTGAAATAACCACTTTTAATTTAAGTCATTCAAGTGTGTGTGTATACAGATTTGTGTGATTGTCCACTGTTTTCTTTCTCCCTAGATATTCAAAGCAACTTTTTATGAGTCTCTACCTACTTTTCAAATTCTGTCAGGTTCATTATTGCAAAGGTTGTTATCCTATCCAAGACTGATTAATCTCTTGAACTAATACTTGAAAATAGGAAACTCATTCTCTTGGCTTAAGGTGGAAGTTATCTGCAATACAAGAGTATGGCTATTTTCCCCTTTCCCAAGCTGATAGCCATATATATAGAGAGTGATAGATACAGAGAGAAATATATTCATATATAGATATATATAAAGGTATATCCTTGTTAATGAGTGTGTGAATTCTATTTTCTCTTGTTTTGCAAATTCTGTTGTCATTTTTTCCTAGAAAAAGGGACAGGAAAATGCAAGTAGATTGGAGTAACTGTGTCTCAGATCACGTGCCCAGTTGTTCTCTGTCATTTTTTTTCTAATGCAAAAGTAGTCCATTATTTTGTAATTTGAACTGTCATCATCCATGATATGCACAGAAAAGTTGATGTGAAATTGCCCTTATTGCCTTAATTTTTTATATTTTCTGAACTTGTGAGTGCTTGAATTTGCAAGTTAGGCATTTTTATCCTAACTGTTTTGCATGTAATAAATTGTTTCCTCCAGCTATAACCAAGGCTTTCACAAACTGATAAAATAAAAAATACAGTGCATGTAGTTGCCAACTACACTGAATTTTTAAGCATCTTCTTTTTGCTTTACAGGCTTGTCTGAGGATGCAGCAGAGGAAACAAAAAGCCATGAACTCTGAAGACAACCCTCAGGAGGAATTTCTATCTGATGGCAGATGCATTTATAATGCAGCAGTACCAACCCATTTTACTTTGTACTGATTGCAGCTTCCAGCAGAGGACTGTACTAATTTATATGAAAAAAAAAAAGGTTCTACTCTTATAATTTGGTTGGGTCTCCCTGCCAACTACTAGCATCCTTTCTGTGAGCAAAGTTTAAGCACTTACCCAACTGTGGTAGGGGTGTTGTGTTGTGTTTTGTGATATATCATTCCTTTCTAAGGATTCAGTTGATTGATCAAAGACTGTTTACACATAGTTGAAAGCAACTTTTGTTTCAAGATATGTTTTGTCTTTTAAAAAAAGATATTCTGAACTGCACCTCCCTTTGAGATTCTATTAACATTTGTTATATCACAGTTTTGACAAAAGATAACCATCTTGTTTCCTCCTGTACTAACATTCACGATTCCAGACAGCTGAATTCACCACCAGGAGAAAAACTGGTAATCCATCAACTCTTTTCCCCCCCTCTCTCATTGCTTATACAGACTCCTGCTCTCTAGAGATATAGAGTAAAATATGGTTACTGGACATAAAGGGCAAACCCTTTTGCCATTAACTATGTCACTAAGAATGGGAATAAAGTTTACACTGTAAGTACCTTGAGCACACCAACACATGGATCTTTTTATGGTTACCTGTGATTTCGTTTTTCTTGTCAATCAGTCAGTTCTAATTATGGGTAAGATTTTCAAAAGTAACTAACAATTTTTGAGTGCCTTAATTTTTATTAATCCAGTTGGAGGGTGCTTTGAGTGTTGTGTATTTAGAAAGTGCTGAGTATTCACCTCCTGAAATCAGGCCCATGCAAGGTGCCTGAAATGCAACACCCAACAACTGAGGCAAACTTTGAGATGACCTTGGCCTAGAGTTTGGAAGAGTCAGGCTCGTGTCTGGATTTCTGAGAGTGAATTGAGATATTATTAAAATATACTTGGAATAGAAAATAGCTGAGACCTGGATCAAGTGAACAAACTGGAATTTGAATGGCTGTTGCTAGTTGCTAGTTCATACCTAAATATAAGTTACAGTCTCTTGGATGTTAGGTGATGCACTGATATCCCCAGTTTAGTTTGTGGTAGATACAACTGCATGAGCCATCTCCACATCCCACACTCCTGGTGGTTTCCCCAATGGGGGTTCACCAGCTCCTCTTCCGGCTGTAGTAAAGATCCCTTCGACTCACTTTTATGCTGTTTCAGAAGATGTTTTAACAGTTGCTGTGGTCAATGCTAGCTTGATTTATGGATAGTGAGACTTTAATTTTCAGATTGTCTTAAGCCATCAACCTTCATCATCTCCATATCTACTTTCAACTTCTTTACATCCACCCCTAACACAAAACCAGCTTTGCACCACTTGTGCGTCTGCTGCTTAACCCTTGGGTCCTTCTCTGGCTCAATACACAATATAACTCTTTCAAGAAGCCTTTTTCAACATGTTAGCTATTAAATAGAGCTCAGTAGCCAAGGAACTGGGTAAGGCCTCTGATACCTCTAGGACTGAAGTGAGCTGTAACTCCCAACAAAAATTACTTTGTCCCCCAGGAGACCTCAGATGTATCTACAAATTGTGGGGCCAGAAATCTTTGCTTCTTTCTCAGGGAGGAAAAATCCTACCCCCTGCTTGTTATGGAGTGATTCTACTCTCTGAGTTTTCTTCACTCTGATCCCTCCCCCGTGGCTTTTGTCAGGAGGGTGGTAACCAACCCATTGTCAAGGTACCCTGCTGCGCTGTGAAAATTACACAATAAAATAATCTCCTGTAGTCTCTGTACACACCTCAGTGACCAAAGAAAATTCATGGAGAGCTAATCAATTACTGTAGCTATTAGGCTTAAACGTTAACTATAGATCTCAAATCTTCTTTTGTCCTCTTGTCAGTGGCTACTAGGGAATCTAGAAAAATCAGGCACAGTTACTGCAGAAAGCCTGTACCATAATGGTGTAGAATCCTCAACCAAAGAATCATAAACTATAGACATATAATATAGCTGGAAAGTATACTGCTATAAGACATCTGTGAAATATATTACTCTGTCATGATTCCAATTATTGAATGTGATCCCAGTGCTCAGAACTGCCTGGCTTTGTTGGGACTTCAGGGTAAATGACAAGTAGGCACTCAGGTCAATTATATCATCCACTCTTATTGAAGTTATTTTCTGTCATTTTAAGATGTAATGCTCAGAAACACTCTTATTTGCCTTTTCTGCTTCGTGCTTTGTAAAATAAGGTCTCATGAGAATAGTTTAACAAAAAGGAGAAAATATACTTGTAATAAAGGGGGGAACAAAGAGAAAGGTAGAACTCTCTATAGTAATAATGTATGACCTCTTTGTATGTTGTGCTAAATTGCAGTATTTGATAGCATCATCAAGATTTAAAAGTTGCATTGAGTAAAAATTACTTAGTTTTCCCCAATGCCAAATAGTCCATCTAATTCAGAGGAAGGAAGTAATTGAAAGGTAGTTATTTATGCAGCAGGCTAAGAGGAAATATTGTAAAGTAATTCTTAGCAGTTCTCCAATGTAGTTTAAATTTTTAAGAAAGTTCTTTTTGGCTGGAAAAAAATCAGGCCAATTACAGGAAGTTTGGAAGCTAGAGAGGTGTAAGGAATGCAAGGAAACATTGCTAGTTTGAGGGGTCCATATGTTTAGTTCTCATCAATGATGTTTCTGAGGCTGAGAGAGGCATTACTGGCCAGTCAAACTGTTCTGAACTGGATTTTAGAGTAATGCCAGGTCAGCTATTCTGGTCAGCTGAAATATGCAGCCTATCTGCATGTTTAGCTATTTGAGTAGGATTTTATATGGTTAAGTGGCTCACAGACAAAATTAATTTTAAATGATGATTTTATTGAAAATAAATCTAAAAGGAATTCTGTGACATTTGGAAAGTAATGCTGTGAGTCATGGCATCTTTATTATCTAGAACTTTGAAATACATTTTCTAAAATATGTCCTAATATGAACTATATATTTTTCTGTTAAACAGGTAAAGACTTCTAAAGTTTATTTTCTTGGTAGAGTTTATTTTCAAAATGTTATTGTCCAATGGCTTTTCTTTATTTTTTTCTGCATTGCATTTTAGAAAAACAGATTAAAACAATTACTACTCTGATGACCAAAATCTGGAGATCTGGCCGCTGCTCTTCTTTTGGGCTTTGTACACAATGCTGAGTTCAAACTAAGACTGTGGTTTCCACCCCAGAGTCATTCTTCTGTTAACTATTATTCAGCTGTGACACAGAAAAACATTTCTCTACTTTCAAGGGGTTGGGCTTTGCTTTGTAATGTCTTGTTATTTACTCTCCTTCAGCATTTACTATACAGAGAGAATTAGAGATAAGTTTAAATATTCTTGTATTGCTTATAAAGAGTAATTTACTGCCATAAACTGAAATTTGCTGAGCAGAGGTTGTATTTCCATGTGAAGTATTTCCAGCATTGGAAAAAAAAAAAAAAAAGTTACAGGGTATGCATCATATTGAATAAGAATCTTTCCTTCTTATCAGAATCTCCTGTTTATAAATCATCTATTAAAAAAAACTGGGTGCAAAAGTACTGTAAAATACATTACATACTCCTGAAATCAAGCTTCTGTATCACTTCTTCATTTGAAATTTATCTTGAGTTTCCCACAGCTTTGTTTGCTGACACCACTTCACATCTTGCTGCTTTCTTTATTTACTCATTTATAGCATCAGGTTGCCCCAGTATTTATGTGGTATCTTCATGTGCTGTTTGCAGGTGACTCAGCTCAGAGGTAAAGTCTGTACAGTGTTATGCTGTTTCATGAGCCTTGATCCTGTTGAGGGGACACCCCCACAGGGCCAGTCTTATAATTAAAAGAACTGACCCAAGCTGGAAGTGGTTATGAACACGTTGTTTCAATGAGAATTTATCCTAATATTCTAGTAGACCAAGTTCAACACAAGTTTGTTATTTATGTAAACACTGAAAAAATGTGCTTCTTTTAGAGTCTTGAACTTCCTCTCTATTTTTTTGTCTCCGGTCTTGTAAATTCTTATAATACTCAGTAGTATCAGGAATTATTATTTCTGCCCTCCTTTGCAAGATAGCTGGTTGTTTGCTGCATAGAAGCTGCTAACTTGGGGAAATGTGCATTTTTTCAGGAGACCAGCAGATCACAGCAGAAATACTTAGCACCTCTGTTTGCATTAAATGTATGGTAAGTGATCTAGTTAATTATGGGATGGAAGTATAACCCAGCTAATTGAACTGGCCTGATCTTCTTTGACAACATGCCCTGACTGCTCTATCTTTACATCTGCCATATCAAGGAGTACAAATAAATGCAACATGAACTTAGATTTAAATAAGCATAGATGTTATTTTAAAATACTGTGGTGTTTGTCAAGAGTTTCATGTTGTTGAAATCAGAAATGGGAGTAAAATACCAATTTATTTTCATGTGGACTCATTGTAGGTTGATGTTCCCTTGCATGTACCACTATGTGCTTGGATTTACTATGCCTGTGTGAGGTATTCATGCTTGCAGATGAACCTGCTGTATTGAACATTTCAGTATCCACTCTTGTGCTTTAAATGAAAGGATTGAGCAAAATCCTGGTTATATAGCAGGTAAAAAATTGGGAAAGTAAGCAGAAGCCATGGAAGGCATCCCCGCCTCAGACTGCACCATGTAAATTGATGTTAACTCTAATGGAAGCATTTTCCATTAGATATAGCATCAGCATATTGTATTGTTCATTTGTTTGCTAGCACCACTTTAACACTACACTGTCATCATCAAAAATATTCCTTTGGGAAATTATTTTTTGCAAAAGCAGTTAATGCTCTAGAGAGAAGCGGTAACAGTGTTTGATAAGATATTTTCATTTGTCTTTATAAGCAGAATAGAGACTTGGAGTGCTTCCTAAATGGGAATGATCAATGCCAATCATAGCTCACCCTCCACCATAGCTCCAGCAGACTGACAGTGTATTCAGCTGCAGAAACAAGATAAAAGCTGTTCCAATTGTGTAAGCTGCTGCCTGGTTCAAAATCTTGAAGGGATGTCAGTCATCCTGAATTGTTACTGTAACCTGATTAGAAGCCCAAATCTACTTTTGATAAATTTAAATGAGTATTTTGCCATTGATTTTGACAGAGAGCATCCATACTCTTCTACTGGGGGCTGCATGTCAAAATAAAATGACATATAAGCACCATTGAACTCCTAGCTAGATGATGTAATAAATTATGAGGGTCTATACAAAAGGTACTATTCCCAAAATACAGTATGCATGAGGCTCAGTTAGTGGGTATTCATTAAATAGCTGCCACAATACTCCCTAGAAGTGATTGCTCCTCTGCAGAGAGTGATGCTGCATGTCAAATAGGCCCTTGCAAAATAAAACCCCAGGGCATTTTATTCATGTTACTTCAGCCACTTATAGATGAAGTCACTCTTAGGATGATGATAGCAGCTTTTCAAAAATCACAACACTATTAAATAGTGTAGGAAATCAAGCAAGGAGCAGAATGTTCTCGTTCTGCTCCTCAACCAAGAGAATGTGGAAAGAGAGCATTTCCAGGACACATTTGATTAAGAAGAATGAACTTACTTAATTTGACATTTGATCAGCACAAAGCTTGGCCCTCTGTCTTTTAAAAAGTTGTGATGGTTTCTCAAAATTGATGTTGTTATTGTGATTACTATTTCCTGAATTTCACATACTAATCAAAAATTGGAAGCTGCTGTGTCCTCTAATTATACTGAGAAATTTTATCGTTGTTAATGAATGTAGCACAGGTGCTATTCCTAGACAAGCTTAGGTACCAGCAAGGGTTTTGATGCAAGGATGACTTAGACCAGTCCTCCTTACTTTGCTAAATCTGATGAGACCATAGTGCAAAATTTGCAGTCTGTTTGGGAAAATAAAGAGATTTTATTCTATTTTCAATACTTTATTCACTTTAAAGGATAGATCAGTCCCACAGCATCTTAGAAGTGTTAGAGAATATATGAAAATGTTGGTCTATAACAGATGATATTCAAATTCATTATGAAGCAAGCAGTCAGTAATTAATAGTTACTTCAAATGCTCACAATATTTTATAATAATGGTTGGATTCTATTACAAGAGACATAAAGGGGATTACTGTACTTTTTTTTCCCCCCCTGATGGCATAATGAAGTCAAGATCCATAAATACTGGAGAACAGTCAAGTTACTGATATAACAGAAATTGCTTTTTCTAGCTGCCTGGATGTGTAGTGTCTTCCTTCCATTTGAACAGTGACTGGTCCTATGAACTTGTAAGAATACAGCTTGGTTAATATGGTGTGATTGCTTCTGATCCAGTAGCAAAAAAGAGAATTTCTCTTTGCAGTGTATTTGAATGCCCTGTTCAGCATTAACTGGATATTTTATGGTGGTTCGACGTGATTCTTTTGTCATGACACTGGACTACCTATTTCAGGGTGCAAGTCCCAAGAGCAGTCAGGAGGAGTGTGACTTATAGGGGAGCATTTCCCCCGTTGTTCTGGGCAACAGTATTTCAAATGTAGGGATTTGTCCCTTCTGGTTGCTACTTAGAAGGCATGGAAGGAGGAAGAGGAGACCCAAAGAGCTGGATTCCCAGCAGAATTGTGTCTAAATGCTCCCATGACAGCTGTCACAGAGAAATGGTTTTTTATTATTATTTTTGTCTCTTCTTTTATGAAAAAGTCATTCCATGTTTAACATTTATTAGCTCATCTCATGGGGAGAGGAGTCTTTCCTTTGCTTTTAGTCCTTCTTCTCATCATTGCATTTCTGTAGGTAACAGTCAACTCTTGTGATCTCGTCATTCATTTCTTTTTTGTTTTGCCTTTTTTCCTATCAAATTTCACTGACTGTAAATTGGTGATTTTGCCCAGCAGCCACTTTGTAGGTGTGTTTCAAAAATCCTGAAAGAAGGAAAATTTGCAGCAAGCTGAGTGTTTTGGTTTAACTTGAAGTACAATGTATCTGTTATTCTCTGGGATGAATAACATTGCTTTCACCATCAGGAAAATAATGAATGGAAAACCAAATGTGCACTAAAGAAGCTGATGCTTTTTTTAAAGGGCTACTGCCCAAGTATGTCATCCAACGGAGGAAAGTTGGTAGCTGCATTGTTTTTTGTACGACAGCTACCCAGACGGTGATGTGATACCTTTTATTGGACTAACCAAAGTTAAAATTAGAACTGAGCAAATAAATCCCAATGACTAACAGAGTTTTGTGCGTTTAACCGTTCTTACTTCTCAGCAAGATCAACTTTTTCAAGCTTAGCCACTGGTTTTTGGCTTCCTCTTTACAGAATGCTGAGAGATGCTAAGCCTGGTGAGCTCCCTACCTTCAGCTTGACAACTTGATCACAAATAATACAATCTGGTCCTACTTGATCAGGATCATTGCACTGGCCAGAAAAACCAACTACAAATGCTCTTCCACTTCATTGTCATTTAGAGATATCCAGTACGCAAATTTGAACCCTGAAGTGTTTAACTGAATTAGGTTTCTTAGATCTCAAGCCAGTGGACATGTCTGTACCGCAGGGGCTGATTTAGGAAGGGAGTTCAGGCATTTATCTGTATATTTGTTTACTTGGTTTGCTGCAGTAGAGTTGGGGGAGGCTTTGTGATAACATTTATGGAAATCCACATGCACTGTGACTTTTTGTATAGGGATTCCTTACCATATAATTTCCAGGTTGACTTTGATTTGAAATTCACTTGTCTCTTTCTGGTGATTGTCCTCACTACTGCAAATTTTTGTTCACCAAGTTTAAAGACAAATTATTTCTTCTCCATAACACTTTTACTCCTGGCTACCCATCCTTCAAAAGTAGTTGTGCACAACTGCAAGCAGAGAGAGGAGCACAGCAGAGGTAAGTGGGTGAAACCTCCCATAAATAACGAAGTTGTATAACTCTCCCTGATTCACCATTCCATGGGTGTGGCAGAGCAGCTCCCAAAATGGTAAACTTACTCACCAATGTGGCCAGGAGACATTTTTGTTCAGAAAAAACACCAGCCATAGGATATAAGCAAAAGGAGCACCCTTCTCCTTAACTTTTTGTGCCTACTTCATCGTTGCTGGAGGCTAGACTGTTAGTCATGTGGCTTCTGTGGTGAACAGACTGTGGGTTTTATTCTCAGCTAGGACAAACTGAATCTGGGTTCAGTCAAGGCTCGGACAGTGTCCCTGTGCAGCCCCAGAGCTGAGCAGTAGCCGTTTTTCCTCTTCCCCACATATGCACAGGCTCTCCTGTGCTCCTGAACAGAGCAGAAATGGGAAGGGCCAGTTTTACTTCTCAAGGATAAATCTCCTGTTCCAGCACACAACTCCAGCAGAGGCTGTGCCAGCATCCCATCCGACTCATCATGGATTCCTCGAGCTCTGTGCCTTCAGCTGGTTCATGTCAGAGGTATATTCTGGCTCCTCTTTATGTATTTTCCACCTGCTGTAAACTACAGCACCAAGTGGTGCTTAGAAAATACTCCTAAACTGGTATTAGAGTTTTTTGCCTCTCCTTATGGTTTTTCACATCTTCACTGTGTGCCCATGGGAATACTGTAGGGTTACTGTACCACACTCTGCTAGGCTTGGCTCAGTCCCTGTCCTTTCCTTTGCTGAGGCCTGCGTTATCAAAACTAACCAATAATTCAGATTGCACTCATTTTTTAATTAAACTTGAGGCCTGTGTGGGAATCTAGAAAGTGAGACTCCAGATTTGGAGAAATTGGTTGTGGGAGAATAGAGCTATTGTTTGGCTGCTCCCAGCTCATACCTTTGCAATCTGGCTGCATCCTGCTCACTGTAAAAAAAATACTTAGTTGCATTACCCCCCTTCTAGGACAAAACAAAATATAGTTTTCAGAGCCATCTTTTCTTCCTGCTTCTTCTAGTTTGCATCACGTAAATTCAAACTGTCTTGCCTTAATCCTTTTCTGCACTTGGGCCAGCAGCTGAAAGCCTATGAAAGCATGTGCATTTTACCCTCTGTGTGCTCTGCAGAAACAGCTTTACAAACCACAGAGATGATTTTAAATTAAATGGCCATTTTTTGAAATCCTGTCATTACAAAGCTGAGGCTTGATTGTTGTCCTCAGTGTGCTTCATGGCAGAAAAATTCCTGCTTTTTGGGAAATGTGCTGGCTGTTCTTTCAGTTGGAGTGGATCTAAAAGCAGAGGGTGAAACTGTTGTGAGCACTGGCTGGTGCTCACAATATTAGTTTCTCTAATAGATGGCCTGTATTGTCATTTTGTGAAATGCTCAGATGTCAAGTCATCATCATTTGGATCGTGAGGTTGATTTAAAAAAAAAAAAAATACAGATGCACAGAAATGGTCTTTTAAGAAGTCCAGTTGTTTTCATTACTGCTGGCACAGCAGAACTGAAAGCAGCTCTACTGTGGGACAGAGAAACCCTTAATTCTATAATTTATTATTTGATTTTTTTCCTTTTTTCTTTCTTCACAGGAGCATTTGTGAAGGTAAACACCTACTTCAAAGTGAATCCATCTAAGAAGGTAATTGTGAAAGTTAAGGAATGCCATCCTGGGTGATGTCTAGGGAGAGGCTGGTGTCTGCATCTTGCAGGTGTCCCGCGCAAGCCATCCACGCAATGCCAGTGGGCAGCCAAGTCATGCAGCTTGCATGGTGTAGTCTGTAAGCACAGAGCAATCTCACATCTTTTCTCCAGAGGTTTACAGTTGGACTTTTGGGTTTCTTTCTGTGTAGTTTCCATGAAACCACTGAGTCCCAGGGAAGCCTGGGAGACTCTAGGTGCTAACAGCCGCTTAGCTGAGTTTGTGGATTACTTTAGGTCTGTTGCCATTTGGAGTGTGAGGGATAACCAAATGGGGTGGAGTGTCCTCAGTAGCTTCTGGACCGTGATTATGTATCCTCAGGGCAGAGGTGTGGCTGGCTGGCTGTACAGCACTCACTGCTGCCACTTTTAGAGGGCTATGGATCCAAATTTCTACTCTTGGGGGCTTCAGGGGGTGCAGCTCCCATGGAAGAAGAGACCCATTCCTTGGGTAATCCAACACAAAGTGAACTGTGAACATAGGGGCACCCTGATGCTGCAGTCACCCCACTTTGGAATGGAGTTATCCTGGCTTCCTCTGGACACCTGCTGCAACAAGTGCCTGCAGGAGAGGACCTTCTGCCCATGATGGGATTATTCACATTGACCTCATTGGGACTACTCTAATGTGTGAATGTTTCCAAGGAAAAGGTCTAAATTATGTGGTGAGCATATTACCATGGTGAGCAGTTTCCAAAATACTTTCAGCACCAAAATTTTCTCTGTTTAGTAATAGCTGTTTTATTTATTACCTGACTTCCATATTGATACAAGCTTCTCTACAGCCATACTTACTGACTTCAATTTAATCCAAACATAAGAATAATAAAGATAATTTGATCAATATTAAAATAATATTTAACAATATTAAAACTAATTAGAATTTTAAGTAACTTGGTAAAGAGGCAGCTCTGTGTTTTTTTTCAAGTTAGCTTAATTAAAACCCCAAATCCCCTAAGCCACAAATTCTGTTCTGTCTGAAAATAGTTTATCACCAAACAGCCTCTCACAAGACGGTTTTTATTGGGAGCTGTCACCTTGAGACTTCAGAGTCTAGGTTTAAAGATACGTAAAATAAATAGTGTACACCACATGTAAATACATATTTAAAATTCTGTGAAGCCTTAAAACTGTTGATTAATTGTTCTCTTTGGTTATAAGTAATTCAGCTGCCTCTCCTGGGTTTAACCTGCTAATATATACAAGACATGTGACTGATACTTTCCCAAAGTAAATACTATTCCCTGTCTCTGTTCACCTCATGCTTCTAAATGATGTATTTGGAGGTATGCTACTGTCAGACGACTCAGGGATTTGGCAGTAACTCCCTGCAGATTTGTGTAATGACACCAAAAGCCCACCTCTGGCACATTTAATGTTGCTCTCATCTCCTGAAAGAGCCTTAGATAGCTGAGAGGCGGGTAGATGAATTACACTGCCTTGTGGAAGTACATTTTTTTCTCTCGCCCAAGTGGCTCTTTGTTTTATTTTTGGAGAAGGTCTGAGATTATTCTGACCTGGGTAAATCAGTAGCAAAATGAGATGGGTTTTTAATGAATTTCTGCTTTGTTGCTAGTATACTTGCTTATGTCTGGCTTTTTTTATTTTTTTTTTTTTTCCTGATGGGGGATATGTGTCTGTATGCATCTACTTGGTTTAAACATATGCAGATTATCCAGGGTTTAATTAAGCCAGTAAGAGTGGTGGGCAGTTCAGTGTAATTATTATATCTTGCCGAATTGCTTCTTTAATAATGGCTATATTACTCATTATGAAACTGTATAACTTGCAGAAATTTCAATGGATCAGTGTAGGATTACCCCAGTTTGCTCAGGTGCATTATTTGAACATATCCTGATGGATAGAGATTTACAAGGCTGCTTATGATTGTCGGATCATTGCTTTCTATGTGTGGTACTGTCAGTCAGCAGGACAGATCAGGTATTATTGTTTAATTGAGTGTGCTTCACTTAAATTAGAAGCCAAGAAGAAAACGTAGAGAGGATTTCTTACCTGTACCGGCTGTAATGTTGTATAGCCAATATACTGAAGATAAAAAGTAATTAGTAAATTGATTAAGCTTTGTCTTTGGAAAATAACGGTAAATAGAGGCTCTTTGTAAAAACGTATTTTGTTTCTGGATAAAATAATGTACGTTGTACTAATTGCGGGGACAGCAAAAGCGAGTGTCCTTTACAGCCAAAGCCAGACGAATGAAAAGAAAAACCACATTCTGAGAACAAACCAAGAGAGCACTTCGCTCGTGTGGGAGCAAGACCGGCTGACGCATGGATTCATTCGCTCGCTCCCAGCAGACCCGTGGCGCGGGTTAATCGTGGAAGCGGCTCGGGCTCCTCCCGCGCTGGGCTCCGCGCTCCCAACGCCGCCCCCTGCCGGCAGCCGCGCCGCGCAGCGCCCGGCCCCGCGCC